>OU343221.1:55375327-55511150 GCA_910596185.1 Chrysanthemum makinoi | reverse complement strand
AAATGTTTGCCAATTATTGTTTCTAATATTAATACCTTCATTGTGTGCTTTGCTAAAGGTAATCAACCCATGTAATGAACCATGATAATGTGGATCCTAGTTTTTGAGGAAATTCTATGGTTATATGAATATTACCTTGTGTATTTTATTTTCTTAAAAAGTTTTAATTATCGAAAAATACTAAAATTGAATTTTGCAAATTTTAAATGTACACGCAACATTAAAACCGTAAAACTTAGGTTATTACCGTATTGGTAAATGATCTACACCCAGAAGGGTTTCTCAAGAGTCAAATTTTTGCTAAAAGAATAAACCTAGTCCTTTTCATAAGAAAGAGTGATATTCAATCCTATTCCTTTCATGAATGAGAAAAGTATGATATAGGACAAATTAGAATTGTTCAAATTTAAATACATAACTCGTAAGCAAAATTTGTAATAGTTAAGAAATTCACGTATTTTCTGAGATATTAAATTAGAAGCTAGACCAATTTACTGCAAAATTGGTAAAAGACAAACTAGCATATTTTATCTAGTTGTTGTGCTTTGACCATTTAAAAGTACTACTTACAATTGTTGAAATGGTAGACTTATTAAGAAAGAAATTGCATGCCCAAATTTTCAAGTTAATAACATTGATGGATAATTCATCATCTACATAGTACAATACACTCTTTTAGTACATAAGTAATTATTATTTATGGACTTTCTTTAAGTGTAAGGGAAGTAAATAGAGAACACTATTTTCTTTTCACTCAAGTTAATGAAACACTTACAATGTTGTCAAATCCTGGGAGTATTGTGTTCTTACATCAATAAGGAATTAATGTAATGATCTCTAATCCAAAGGGGAGTTAACAAGTTTGTCATCTTACTAGTAACCCAGACATCTCTAGAATGTCTAAAGATAGTTACTTTCACTTGTAGACACTTATATGTTTTCAAAGATCGCATACGCTTATTAGACAATGAAGTGGTTCTACATCTACTAGTTATGCTAATATACATGACACAATCATATTGGTCACGTAAACAAACATATGTCGCTTGTTTATTCTCACATGATGTTCCATGCACAAGTGGTAGAAATCTATATTGTGTGCAAGGTACAACATATAGGTATATGATTTAACGGATTCTCTTGACTGTAAGGTAAGAGACTAACGCTCTAATATGACTTGTACATATCTAATTAAGAAAACACTTGGTGTTCAACTTACGTCATGTGAGAACTTGCCAGATTGCAACAACAAAGTAAATTCCATGTTACGGATCGTGAATCGAATAAATTTACAGTTTCTAAATTAGACAAGTATTTAGAACATGTGTCAAAATGATATACAAGACTACTTCAAATTAGATATTTATGTATTATTAGAATGACATAAATGAAGTAATCTAATACTACTTCAATTTTTTATTTAGGTATTTTGGAATGACATAAATGAAAAATAATGTAGTCCTACATTATTGTGAAGTAAATAAGTTAACCTGAAATTATTGTTGAAACCAAGATTTGTGTTCAAAATTACTTTAGTTAAACATGTTTATGATTTATTGTAAAGACATAAACATAAAGTCTTTTAAGACTTATAATAAAGTAAGACGTTAACTTATTTATTTTTTTTAATTAAGACATATACAAGAAGTCATTGAGTTGATCAATGATTTATAACGTATAATGGGATTATAACAGTTTATGTTTTCTTGATGAGATATGGATATGAAGTGACTTGGTTAAAGAGTGCTTGTGTTATAAAGCATGCAATTGGCTTGAAAAGTCTATTATACAATTAAGTTGACTTAGTTGGAAATTGGTAAACCAAAAGGAATATGTTTATCTTATATATTGTATCTTATATATTGTTAGATTGTCTTACAATATTAATTCTAATGAATACCACAAGTTGATGGTATGTTCAGTGAGGAGAATCAAACTCTATTTGATTTGTTTGATTGAAGATAACTATAACTTCTTCTAAAAAGTAACAAGGTTAGAAAATTGAGTATGGATTGAATATACTCAATATGACCTAACCTAGAAAATTTAATAAAACATTATTTTATTATGGAATGTGATGAATCACATTAAGTTTTAAAATTGAAGATTCTGAATTTGTTAAAATACTTATGAATAGGTTATTAACAAACTAAAGTCGAATTATTAATGTATTTGTAATGTCCCAAAAAGAGAACAATGTGTTTCACTTAATTGTTATATATATATATATATATATATATATATTACAAAAGGCAAGTAGGAGTTTTTTTTTTATCTTGAAAGATAAAATTACAAGATACATAATCTTCTTTGTGGAAAACTAGAAGGGGTGGTTGAATAGTTTTACCAATTAAGACTTCCTTTTAATCTATTTAGATAGACTTATGTCAATCTATTTGGATGTGTGTGTTGGATGTTGATAAACAAGCATGTAAAGGTAAGTAATGAAAAGATAAGAGTAAGAAGCACAAAACCACAACGCAAGTATTTATAGTGGTTCGGCTACAAGGTCACCTTCCTTGCCCTACTCCACCCCCCGAGTCACCTACTCGAGAGTTCGTAATCACTACACCAATCTCCTTATGGCGGAGAAGCCTTCACAACGCCGCCTACTCTTTTTCCGGTACTAGGCTAACCACCGGTTCTTTCACACCAAGGTGAACCACACCTACACAACGCCGCCTACCCTTTATAAGGTACTAGGCTAAGTACCTAGTTCTTTCACACCTTAGGTGAACTACACCTTCACAACGCCGCCTACCCTTTATTAGGTACTAGGCTAAGCACCTAGTTCCATTGCAATGGAGGAACTACTACCACACTACACCAACGACTAATCCCAAAGGAGATCTACTCCTTTACAACATCATCAAGGATATCAATATCCTTGGATCTAAACTAGTCTATCTTGTACATCTAAACACACCATATCGAATGTACATCTAAGGCACCTTTCACTAATGCCTTTGACTAGATCTACAAGACACCTTTCACTAATGTCTTGTGTCTTCACTTCTAAGCACCTTTCACTAATGCTTCTTTGTCTTGACTTCTAAGCACCTTTCACTAATGCTTCTTAGTCTTGACTTCCAAGCACCTACCACAAGTGCTTTATCCTATAGACGATAGATACCCTTCACTAATATCTTCGCCTTGACTCTTAAGACATCTTTCACTAATGTCTTCAACACTACACTTCTTTGAAGAAAGAAAGGAATCATCAACAAGAAGACTTAAGTAGCCTTGATGATGAGGAAGCATGGCAACTCATGGACTTGAGCTTGCTCGACTTCAAAGGTGGTGATCTTGCCTTTAAGAGGAACCTAAAAGATCACACAAAAACAAAACTACAAACATAGATCTCTTGGATCTAAGGTTAGTGAGATTTAACTTAGGGAGAAAGTATATTGAAAGGGGTTGAGAAACAATGAAGAAATGGCTCACTATTTATAGAGGAAAATCCTATCTGTTCCCGATCCCACGGATCCCTACCACAAGGGATCCGCTAGCACAAAGCTAGGGATCCGTGGTCCGCTCCTCTTTGCCCATGGGTATTTTTGGTTATGGGTCATGGGTCATGGGTTATGGGTTGATCCATGGTTTTTTTCTAGATACAATGAACTTGGTTAAGTGGTATATATAAAACCATGGGTTATGGGTCAAAACCATTTGCTAGTATTTTACCCATTTAGTATATACTTGTATTTACCCATTTTAGCATACACTTAGTTTTACCCATTTTAGTATACTTAGTTTAATTATATGTTTAACCCAATATGTAAACACTAGTTGTTGTACATATGTATCTAAATCATAAAATCACTTATACTTGTTTTAGTGTTTTATGTGAAAGCGTAAGTGTGTTAGAAAACTATTAACTCAAACTATTTACGTATTTTATTTGTTTCGTTAAAATGATTTTACTTTTGTTATCGACAAAACATTAGAAGATCGTAAAATATAAATAAACGCTTTTACGGCTTATTTGTATTAACAATCTCCCCTTTTGTTGATGACAAAACATAAAATTATTTTAAGGAAAAGCTAAAATTTGTAAAAATTTGAATTTGTAGTTTTTACTTTCTTCTCCCCCTTTTTGTCGAAACAAAAAGTATTTGAAGGAAGGCAACACGTTGTTTTTAAGAAAACATGTGAAAGAATTAAAAGTAAAAAGAGATAGAGAGAAAATAACGGGAAAGGATCTCGTCTTTTACTCCCCTTGACGAGTCCATCCCTATGTAAAGGCGTCAAGTAAATGATACTAATCTAGTTTGTTTGCAAATAAGTTTGCAAAAGATATCGCCTACGAGACGAATGTGCTCCCCTTGATGATTGCAATTGTTGCAAAGGGATGTCACGAAATGTAAACCTAGTATTGCAAGTAATTTGCAATGTATTGCTTTGACATAAAGCTCCCCTAGCTTTATGATGTCAAAGTCTTCATATGTAAATTGAATAACTACAAAACAAAGGTTAGAAATCAAGTATAATTCACAATTTCCTGCAAATGTGATTCAAGTTAGTAGAAAGGAAGCTTTCTGTCTCACGGATCCCGCGGTTCCCTCCTAGTAGGGATCCGTCTAGGCAAATCTGAGGGATCCGTCTGGCCGATGAATAAAGTCAAAGAAAGATTGGTATAACAAGAAATGTTAATACTAAAAAGAGATATGGATTATATAGTATACTCACATACTCATAAATATAGCAAGTAGCATGTAATTCCATTTAATAAACAAGAGTTATGATATACATGACTCTAAAAACAAGACAATAGACAATACATGACTAGGAATTTCTAGATCCCCTAACGCTTGAAGCTAAGACACCACTATAATCTTCTAGCTCAAGTTTTGTTTAGGTTTAATCTCGTCGAAACGTTCGAGGAAATGATAGAACATGAAACGTTGGTCTTCTCGTACTTCATGTATCAAACTTTCAACATGTTGACAATGATAGCAATCTTTGTCATGGCTAGGTAGTGGTGGTGGATGAAATGAAATGGCTTGATTCGAAGGATCAAGTGAAGCTGCTTGTGGAGCTTCAAACGATGGAGGGATTGGTGGAGGTGCATTTAAGAATGACTCAACCAAGAATGATGGTGGTGGTAGAGAAGTGTCAACTTCCATATGGTCGGGTGGTTGATTTTGATGATTTGTCATAATCCAAATGGGATTATATGATGAAAACGCCGAGAAGGAAGCCGGAGCAAGTGTTGACTCAACACCTTGATTTTGAACCATTATTCCTCCTAATGAGGAGAATGTTGTCAGCGGAAGCGGATGAGACGGCCTAGGAGGCAAGTCCTCTAAATTGTAGAGGTGTGGTGATGATAGTGGGGATGTAAATGAAATAGCTCTAGGAACCAATGGTGATGGTTTGGTGGAGATGATATTGTTTGGCCTAGGAGGTATGGTGGTGTTTGGCAAAGGTAGTTTTGTGGGTACTATCCTTTTAGGAATTGGTTTGATTGGATGATGAAGGATTCTATCATTTGTTGGCTTGACCGGAGATGATTCGGTTGAGGAAATTTCGTGTATAACACGAGCTCTTTTCATGGGTGGTTCTTTGGTGGATAAGTTACTACTTGGGGTTTTCCTCATGATGAGATGATTTCAAGAGTTTGCAAGAGCTGAAAGTTAGGATGAAAGTGATGACTATGGAGGTCCTAATAAGGTGGTTTATAAACTAAGAGATTTGGCAAGTGCATTTAAGCTTTAAGCCACTAGGATTCATTGGAATGTGATGATTGACATGCACAAGAGTCAACTTCAGAGGTTGTACTGATTTAGGAACTCATTTAAGATGAGATGGAGTGTTTGAGTTAGGAAGATGAGTTGAAATGATTGTTTTAGCAAGATTTGACCTATACCGTCATACGGATCCCACGGTTCCCTCCTCAGAGGGATCCGTCTAGGCTAATCCTAGGGATCCGCCTCTCAGCAGCTATGAAAGATTGGAAATGATGTTTCTAAGATCTAAGACCTATATCATCTTGAGTGTTTCAGTCCTCCTAAGTGTTTTAAATGAAGGGATGCTTGAGTACTTGAAGGTAATGAATGATGTAGCTAATGATTGTCTTTTGTGGAAGGATTTGGAACTTTCAAGAGTACCAATGGATGAACAAGGATGACACTAAAGATTTAGAATGTCAATTGAAGCTAGATGATCCTAGAGATCAGGTTGTGTCTTAGGATAGTGTTTTGGAAAATATCCTAGAAGCTTTAAGATGAGAAAACTAGATTTTGATCAAATTTGATCAATTTGGAGGTGAGGATGATTTATGATCAATTTTGCCATAATTGAAACATTTCTAAGACTAGATGTGAGGGATCAAGTAGAAAATGAGGTGTGAGTTTAAGAGCGGAAGAGTAATGGATTAAAACGAAACGGTAGATCTACAAGCGTTTTTAGAGTGTGACCTTGGTGAGTTATGTATGAATGGGAAAGATTAACCTATCTTGATAAGGACTTAATTTGCCTTAAGACACTATGTTTAGCTTAGTGTGAGGTGTTCTAAGAATGTCTTTGAAATACAATGCTTGTAATTGCATTTTCTGCTCGACGGATCCCACGGTTCCCTAAGAGTGGGGATCCTTCTAGTGTAACTTTTGGGATCCGCCCATCTCGCCACAGACCTTTACTAAAGGTATGCAATGATCTTGACAATGCATTATATCTCAAGGATAGTCTAAAGAGAGTTCTAAATACTAAGATATCAAATGTAAAATGTTTTATTTCATGAAGAAAATTAGATTACATTGATAAAGCACGAGTACAAGAGATTTGATCCTATTTTGGAATACTATTGGTTTCCTTGAGTGTTTTCACTAGGAGGATCATTATGTGATTGATGAGTGTTGGTGGAATCAAGAATGAAGAAAGTCTTCATGAGAGATATGTTTAGCGGTTCCATCATCTTGTTCACAAGTACGTAAACGGACTTTGAAATTGAGGATGGAAGTGCATAACATTATGATAGAGGCGTGTCAAGAACATTCCATAAGGGATGAGTTTATTCTTGGAGCCTTGAAGATTTGCAATTCGCCTTGCGAAGAAGTAGGCGAGATTGTATGGTTGTTGTGTTAGCAAACAACACAACATGTGAGCACAACAAGCGGGAAGGATTTCTCGATTTCTCCTAAGACTCCAAACATTTTCACGTAGGATGAGTGCAAGAGGCTTGTACTCTTCTCCGATATCCCTTGTAAAGATAATGTTTGGATCGGAGTAATATGGTCGAGGTTTGCATATTATGCGATTTAAATCTTCCTGAGAGGGTATGTGTGAACAATATGGACTATTTTCTTCACGAAAGTTGAAGAGAGAATCAAGAGACCAATCTTCGTGAAGGCACATTGTCCATGATTTGGAATCCAGAGGATGTGAGCAAAATGCCCAAGGGTTAGAGTGAACTTTTGGTTTTGATATAAAACCAAAGAGATAGAGAGCGATCCTCGCTTTAACGAAGTTCGACTTGACGGAAGAATTCCATTATGAACCTTGGACATATCTTCTCGCTGATTTCAAGAAGACATTCTAGTCCTATGGCTCGAAGGAGGTATTGATACCTTCTTCGAATTGTAGAGAGGTGTCTACAATACGCCCTTCATGGAAGTGACGGTTTTCGAGATTATTGAACCCACGGACATGATTGCCAGGTGTGTTGGGTTCGAGAGAGATGTTCAGAGTGTAGACGCTAGTGAGGGAAAAATCAAACTCATATTCATGCGTCATAGTTGAACCTATAGAAATGACAAGTTAATAAAAGGAGATGTTTGTGGTCAACTTATGATAATCTAATGTTTTTACTAGATTTTTATTAACAATGGTTTTTAACAAGAAATACACTTAACTCACTTATGGTTTTGACATACAAGTGGAGTATTACTCTTAGAAGAAAAGAGGTTTTTGATTTGCATGAAAAACTGTTTTCCAGTAGGACGGATCCCACGGTTCCTTTTCAAAAGGGATTTGGCTAGTATAACTTCCGGGATCCGTGGATCTCAGAAAATGTAAAACATGATTTTATAGTTTTTATACCATGAAAATATGTTTTATCCTACATTTTTCTTTTAGCATGCATACATGACTTCTAATGTATCACGAAAGAAATAAAACATATAAATCAAACAGAAATGATAAACACATTATAAAAAAGCAACCTAGATAATCTAGATCATTAATAATATTGCATTTCAATGCTAAGGATGATACAAAGGATTGGGTATATGACCCCAATATAGATTAACAACACAAAGTAAATGTCTCCGTATGTGAACTTCATCATAGGGAACACAAGTGCGATGAGTGTTATGACGATGAGCACAAGTGCGATGTAAACCATGTTGATGACGGATCTTCTTGGTTTCGGTTGAGATGGAATGAGGAGGAAGATGAAGTTTTTAAGTGAGAGAAAATTTTTGAAATTGGATAGATTTTGAAAAAGTGAGGATTTGTAGATGGTCGACGGTGGGAGTTTTATAGGAAGGAGGAATTTTTGAAATTCGTGTTTTGTTTTATTATTGGATTTAAAAGAAACAAAACATAAGTTTTATATACCACGATTTTAGACGAGAAATAAAACACGTATGTGAGAAAAAGGCTTCCTAATGAAGCTTCATGTAAAACATGTATAAGCACAAAAGATAATCATATAAATACCTAAATAGGTATACTTAATTATCAAGCAAAGTAAAAAGAAAATCATACCTCTAGCGTACTTAGGAATGTCTTTACAAATGACACAACAAATGTCACTTAGACGATTCCCGCTCCTTTAAGATACCTTCTTAAGGAAGGTATTCTTGTTACCAAGCGACTCCTAAAGCTTGGTGGGTATGAGCTTTGACTAATCAACATGACAAAGAAGATTAGTGCAATTTAAAAATAAATAAGAAACAAATGTTGTTATCAAATCAACATCCAAACATATAGTTTTAAAAGACATGGTGTTTGTTTTTATGAAAGACCTTCTTTGTAGTTTTCAATTAACCGTGGATCGTATCAAGTTTTTAAAGTACAATATACTTCAACAAACTTGGTAACGAAGCTCTTATGCCAATTGTGGAAAACTAGAAGGGGGTTGAATAGTTTTACCAATTAAAACTTCCTTTTAATCTATTTAGATCGACTTATGTCAATCTATTTGGATGTGTGTGTTGGATGTTGATAAACAAGCATGTAAAGGTAAGTAATGAAAAGATAAGAGTAAGAAGCACAAAACCACAACGCAAGTATTTATAGTGGTTCCGCTACAAGGTCACCTTCCTTGCCCTACTCCACTCCCCGAGTCACCTACTCGAGAGTTCGTAATCACTACACCAATCTCCTTATGGCGGAGAAGCCTTCACAACGCCGCCTACTCTTTTTCCGGTACTAGGCTAACCACCGGTTCTTTCACTCCAAGGTGAACCACACCTACACAACGTCGCCTACCCTTTATAAGGTACTAGGCTAAGTACCTAGTTCTTTCACACCTTAGGTGAACTACACCTTCACAACGTCGCCTACCCTTTATTAGGTACTAGGCTAAGCACCTAGTTCCATTGCAATGGAGGAACTACTACCACACTACACCAACGACTAATCCCAAAGGAGATCTACTCCTTTACAACATCATCAAGGATATCAATATCCTTGGATCTAAACTAGTCTATCTTGTACATCTAAACACACCATATCGAATGTACATCTAAGGCACCTTTCACTAATGCCTTTGACTAGATCTACAAGACACCTTTCACTAATGTCTTGTGTCTTCACTTCTAAGCACCTTTCACTAATGCTTCTTTGTCTTGACTTCTAAGCACCTTTCACTAATGCTTCTTAGTCTTGACTTCCAAGCACCTACCACAAGTGCTTTATCCTATAGACGATAGATACCCTTCACTAATATCTTCGTCTTGACTCTTAAGACATCTTTCACTAATGTCTTCAACACTACACTTCTTTGAAGAAAGAAAGGAATCATCAACAAGAAGACTTCAGGAGCCTTGATGATGAGGAAGCATGGCAACTCATGGACTTGAGCTTGCTCGACTTCAAAGGTGGTGATCTTGCCTTTAAGAGGAACCTAAAAGATCACACAAAAACAAAACTACAAACATAGATCTCTTGGATCTAAGGTTAGTGAGATTTAACTCAGGGGAGAAAGTATATTGAAAGGGGTGAGAAACAATGAAGAAATGGCTCACTATTTATAGAGGAAAAATCCTACTGTTCCTCGGATCCCACGGATCCCTACCACAAGGGATCCGGCTAGCACAAGGCTATGGATCCGTGGTCCGCCCTCTTGCCCATGGGTATTTTTGGTTATGGGTCATGGGTCATGGGTTATGGGTTGATCCATGGTTTTCTTTCTAGATACAATGAACTTGGTTAAGTGGTATATATAAAACCATGGGTTGTGGGTCAAAACCATTTGCTAGTATTTTACCCATTTAGTATATACTTGTATTTACCCATTTTAGCATACACTTAGTTTTTACCCATTTTAGTATACTTAGTTTAAGTATATGTTTAACCCAATATGTAAACACTAGTTGTTGTACATATGTATCTAAATCATAAAATCACTTATACTTGTTTTAGTGTTTTATGTGAAAGCGTAAGTGTGTTAGAAAACTATTAACTCAAACTATTTACGTATTCTATTTGTTTCGTTAAAATGATTTTACTTTTGTTATCGACAAAACATTAGAAGATCGTAAAATATAAATAAACGCTTTTACGGCTTATTTGTATTAACAATCTCCCCTTTTGTTGATGACAAAACATAAAATTATTTTAAGGAAAAAGCTAAAATTCGTAAAATTTGAATTTGTAGTTTTTACTTTTTCTCCCCTTTTTGTCGTAAAACAAAAAGTGTTTGAAGGAAGGCAACACGTTGTTTTTAAGAAAAACATGTGAAAGAATTAAAAGTAAAAAGAGATAGAGAGCAAATAGCGGGAAAGGATCTCGTCTTTTACTCCCCTTGACGAGTCCATCCCTATGTAAAGGCGCCAAGTAAATGATACTAATCTAGTTTGTTTGCAAATAAGTTTGTAAAAGATATCGTCTACGAGACGAATGTGCTCCCCTTGATGATTGCAATTGTTGCAAAGGGATGTCACGAAATGTAAACCTAGTATTGCAAGTAATTTGCAATGTATTGCTTTGACATAAAGCTCCCCTAGCTTTATGATGTCAAAGTCTTCATATGTAAATTGAATAACTACAAAACAAAGGTTAGAAATCAAGTATAATTCACAATTTCCTGCAAATGTGATTCAAGTTAGTAGAAAGAAGGCTTTCTGTCTCACGGATCCCGCGGTTCCCTCCTAGTAGGGATCCGTCTAGGCTATTATGAGGGATCCGTCTTCGATGAATAAAGTCAGCAAAAGATTGGTATAACAAGAAATGTTAATACCGAAAAGAGATATGGATTATATAGTATACTCACATACTTAGAAATATAGCAAGTAGCATGTAATTCCATTTAATAAACAAGAGTTATGATATACATGACTCAAAAAACAAGACAATAGACAATACATGACTAGGAATTTCTAGATCCCCTAACGCTTGAAGCTAAGACACCACTAAAATCTTCTAGCTCAAGTTTTGTTTAGGTTTAATCTCGTCGAAACGCTCGAGGAGATGATAGAACATGAAACGTTGGTCTTCTCGTACTTCATGTATCAAACTTTCAACATGTTGACAATGATAGCAATCTTTGCCATGGCTAGGTAGTGGTGGTGGATGAAATGAAATGGCTTGATTCGAAGGATCAAGTGAAGCGGCTTGTGGAGCTTCAAACGATGGAGGGATTGGTGGAGGTGCATTTAAGAATGACTCAACCAAGAATGATGGTGGTGGTAGAGAGGTGTCAACTTCCATATGGTCGGGTGGTTGATTTTGATGATTTGTCATAATCCAAATGGGATTATATGATGAAAAGGCCGAGAAGGAAGCCGGAGCAAGTGTTGACTCAACACCTTGATTTTGAACCATTATTCCTCCTAATGAGGAGTATGTTGTCGGCGGAAGCGGATGAGACGGCCTAGGAGGCAAGTCCTCTAAATTGTAGAGGTGTGGTGATGATAGTGGGGATGTAAATGAAATAGCTCTAGGAACCAATGGTGATGGTTTGGTGGAGATGATATTGTTTGGCCTAGGAGGTATGGTGGTGTTTGGCAAAGGTAGTTTTGTGGGTACTAACCTTTTAGAAATTGGTTTGATTGGATGATGAAGGATTCTATCATTTGTTGGTTTGACCGGAGATGATTCGGTTGAGGAAATTTCGTGTATAACACGAGCTCTTTTCATGGGTGGTTCTTTGGTGGATAAGTTACTACTTGGGGTTTTCCTCATGATGAGATGATTTCAAGAGTTTGCAAGAGCTGAAAGTTGGGATGAAAGTGATGACTATGGAGGTCCTAATAAGGTGGTTTATAAACTAAGAGATTTGGCAAGTGCATTTAAGCTTCAAGCCACTAGGATTCATTGGAATGTGATGATTGACATGCACAAGAGTCAACTTCAGAGGTTGTACTGATCTAGGAACTCATTTAAGATGAGATGGAGTGTTTGAGTTAGGAAGATGAGTTGAAATGATTGCATTAGCAAGATTTGACCTTTACTGTCATACGGATCCCACGGTTCCTTCCTCAGAGGGATCCGTCTAGGCTAATCCTAGGGATCCGCTCTCGCAGCCTATGAAAGATTGGAAATGATGTTTCTAAGATCTAAGACCTATATCATCTTGAGTGTTTCAGTTCTCCTAAGTGTTTTAAATGAAGGGATGCTTGAGTACTTGAAGGTAATGAATGATGTAGCTAATGATTGTCCTTTGTGGAAGGATTTGGAACTTTCAAGAGTACCAATGGATGAACAAGGATGACACTAAAGATTTAGAATGTCAATTGAAGCTAGATGATCCTAGAGATCATGTTGTGTCTTAGGATAGTGTTTTGGAAAATATCCTAGAAGCTTTAAGATGAGAAAACTAGATTTTGATCAAATTTGATCAATTTGGAGGTGAGAATGATTTATGATCAATTTTGCCATAATTGAAAGATTTCTAAGACTAGATGTGAGGGATCAAGTAGAAAATGAGGTGTGAGTTTAAGAGCAGAAGAGTAATGGATTAAAACGAAATGGTAGATCTACAAGCGTTTTTAGAGTGTAACCTCGGTGAGTTATGTATGAATGGGAAATTAACCTATCTTGATAAGGACTTAATTTGCCTTAAGACACTATGTTTAGCTTAGTGTGAGGTGTTCTAAGAATGTCTTTGAAATACAATGCTTGTAATTGCATTTTCTGCTCGACGATCCCACGGTTCCCTAAGAGTAGGGATCCGTCTAGTGTAACTTTTGGGATCCGCCCATCTGCTCAGCAGGACCTTTACTAAAGGTATGCAATGATATTGACAATGCATTATATTCCAAGATTAGTTTAAAGGAGTTCTAAAACTAAGATATCAAATGTAAAATGTTTTATTTCATGAAGAAAATTGGATTACATTGATAAAGCACGAGTACAAGAGATTTGATCCTATTTTGGAATACTATTGGTTTCCTTGAGTGTTTTCACTAGGAGGATCATTATGTGATTGATGAGTGTTGGTGGAATCAAGAATGAAGAAAGTCTTCATGAGAGATATGTTTAGCGGTTCCATCATCTTGTTCACAAGTACGTACAACGGACTTTGAAATTGAGGATGGAAGTGCATAACATTATGATAGAGGCATGTCAAGAACATTCCATAAGGGATGAGTTTATTCTTGGAGCCTTGAAGATTTGCAATTCGCCTTGCGAAGAAGTAGGCGAGATTGTATGGTTGTTGTGTTAGCAAACAGTACAACATGTGAGCACAACAAGCGGGAAGGATTTCTCGATTTCCCTAAGACTCCAAACATTTTCACGTAGGATGAGTGTAAGAGGCTTGTACTCTTCTCGGATATCCCTTGTAAAGATAATGTTTGGATCGGAGTAATATGATCGAGGTTTGTATATTATGCGATTTAAATCTTCCGAAGAGGGTATGTGTGAACAATATGGACTATTTTCTTCACGAAAGTTGAAGAGAGAATCAAGAGACCAATCTTCGGTGAAGGCACATTGTCCATGATTTGGAATCCGGAGGATGTGAGTAAAATGCCCAAGGGTTAGAGTGAACTTTTGGTTTTTGATATAAAACCAAAGAGATAGGGAGCGATCCTCATTACTTAACGAGTTCGACTTGACGGAAGAATTCCATTATGAACCTTGGACATATCTTCTCGTTGATTTCAAGAAGACGATCTAGTCCTATGGCTCTAAGGAGGTATTGATACCTTCTTCGAATTGTAGAGAGGTGTCTACAATACGCCCTTCGTGGAAGTGACGGTTTTCGAGATTATTGAACCCACGGACATGATTGCCAGGTGTGTTGGGTTGAGAGAGATGTTCGGAGTGTAGACGCTAGTGAGTGAAAAATCAAACTCATATTCATGCGTCATAGTTGAACCTATAGAAATGACAAGTTAATAAAAGGAAATGTTTGTGGTCAACGTATGTTAATCTAATGTTTTACTAGATTTTTATTAACAATGGTTTTTAACAAGAAATACACTTAACTCACTTATGGTTTTGACATATAAGTGGAGTATTACTCTTAGAGAAAAGAGGTTTTTGATTTGCATGAAAAACTGTTTTCCAATAGGACGGATCCCACGGTTCCTTTTCAAAAGGGATCCGGCTAGTATATCTTCCGGGATCCGTGGATCAGTAGTAAATGAAACATTTTTATAGTTTTTATACCATGAAAATATGTTTTATCCTACATTTTCCTTTAGCATGCATACATGACTTCTAATGTATCACGAAAGAAATGAAACATATAAATCAAAAGAAATGATAAACATACTATAACAAAAGCAACCTAGATAATCTAGATCATTAATAATATTGCATTTCAATGCTAAGGATGATACAAAGGATTGGGTAAATGACCCCAATATAGATTAACAACACAAAGTAAATGTCTCCGTATGTGAACTTCATCATAGGGAACACAAGTGCGATGAGTGTTATGACGATGAGCACAAGTGCGATGTAAACCATGTTGATGACGGATCTTCTTGGTTTCGGTTGAGATGGAATGAGGAGGAAGATGAAGTTTTTAAGTGAGAAGAAATTTTTGAAATTGATAGATTTGAAAAAGTGAGGATTTGTAGATGGTCGACGGTGGGGGTTTATAGGAAGGAGGAATTTTTGAAATTTGTGTTTTGTTTTATTATTGGATTTAAAAGAAACAAAACATAAGTTTTATATACCACTATTTTAGACGAGAAATAAAACACGTATGTGAGAAAAAGGCTTCCTAATGAAGCTTCATGTAAAACATGTATAAGCACAAAAGATAATCATATAAATACCTAAATAGGTATACTTAATTATCAAGCAAAGTAAAAAGAAAATCATACCTCTAGCGCACTTAGGAATGTCTTTACAAATGACACAACAAATGTCACTTAGACGATTCTCGCTCCTTTAAGATACCTTCTTAAGGAAGGTATTCTTGTTACCAAGCGACTCCTAAAGCTTGGTGGGTATGAGCTTTGACTAATCAACATGACAAAGAAGATTAGTGCAATTTAAAAATAAATAAGAAAAATGTTGTTATCAAATCAACATCCAAACATATAGTTTTAAAGACATGGTGTTTGTTTTTATGAAAGACCTTCTTTGTAGTTTTCAATTAACCATGGATCGTATCAAGTTTTTAAAGTACAATATACTTCAACAAACTTGGTAACGAAGCTCTGATGCCAATTGTGGTAAACTAGAAGGGGGTTGAATAGTTTTACCAATTAAAACTTCATTTTAATCTATTTAGATCGACTTATGTCAATCTATTTGGATGTGTGTGTTGGATGTTGATAAACAAGCATGTAAAGGTAAGTAATGAAAATATTAGAGTAAGAAGCACAAAACCACAACGCAAGTATTTATAGTGGTTCGGCTACAAGGTCACCTTCCTTGCCCTACTCCACTCCCCGAGTCACCTACTCGAGAGTTCGTAATCACTACACCAATCTCCTTATGGCGGAGAAGCCTTCACAACGTCGCCTACTCTTTTTCCGGTACTAGGCTAACCACCGGGTTCTTTCACTCCAAGGTGAACCACACCTACACAACGTCGCCTACCCTTTATAAGGTACTAGGCTAAGTACCTAGTTCTTTCACACCTTAGGTGAACTACACCTTCACAACGTCGCCTACCCTTTATTAGGTACTAGGCTAAGCACCTAGTTCCATTGCAATGGAGGAACTACTACCACACTACACCAACGACTAATCCCAAAGGAGATCTACTCCTTTACAACATCATCAAGGATATCAATATCCTTGGATCTAAAACTAGTCTATCTTGTACATCGAAACACACCATATCGAATGTACATCTAAGGCACCTTTCACTAATGCCTTTGACTAGATCTACAAGACACCTTTCACTAATGTCTTGTGTCTTCACTTCTAAGCACCTTTCACTAATGCTTCTTTGTCTTGACTTCTAAGCACCTTTCACTAATGCTGCTTAGTCTTGACTTCCAAGCACCTACCACAAGTGCTTTATCCTATAGACGATAGATACCCTTCACTAATATCTTCGTCTTGACTCTTAAGACATCTTTCACTAATGTCTTCAACACTACACTTCTTTGAAAAAAGAAAGGAATCATCAACAAGAAGACTTCAGTAGCCTTGATGATGAGGAAGCATGGCAACTCATGGACTTGAGCTTGCTCGACTTCAAAGGTGGTGATCTTGCCTTTAAGAGGAACCTAAAAGATCACACAAAAACAAAACTACAAACATAGATCTCTTGGATCTAAGGTTAGTGAGATTTAACTCAGGGGAGAAAGTATATTGAAAGGGGGTTAGAAACAATGAAGAAATGGCTCACTATTTATAGAGGAAAAATCCTACTGTTCCCGGATCCCACGGATCCCTACCACAAGGGATCCGCTAGCACAAAGCTAGGGATCCGTGGTCCGCTCCTCTTTGCCCATGGGTATTTTTGGTTATGGGTCATGGGTTATGGGTTGATCCATGGTTTTCTTTCTAGATACAATGAACTTGGTTAAGTGGTATATATAAAACCATGGGTTGTGGGTCAAAACCATTTGCTAGTATTTTACCCATTTAGTATATACTTGTATTTACCCATTTTAGCATACACTTAGTTTTTACCCATTTTAGTATACTTAGTTTAAGTATATGTTTAACCCAATATGTAAACACTAGTTGTTGTACATATTATCTAAATCATAAAATCACTTATACTTGTTTTAGTGTTTTATGTAAAAGCGTAAGTGTGTTAGAAAACTATTAACTCAAACTATTTACGTACTCTATTTGTTTCGTTAAAATGATTTTACTTTTGTTATCGACAAAACATTAGAAGATCGTAAAATATAAATAAACGTTTTTACGGCTTATTTGTATTAACAGTTTGAACCATAAGCAGCATTGCCTAGTTATCACTGATGATTATAGTAGATTTTCTTGGGTATACTTTTTGGCAGCTAAGAGTGAGACTAGTGAGATTCTTAAGAGTTTCATTACTAAGATAGAAAATCTAGTAAATCATAAGGTCAAGGTAATCAGATGTGATAATGGAACTGAGTTTAAGAATGCTGTGATGAATCAATTCTGTTAGTTAAGTATAGAAAGACAGCTTTAGTTTTGCTAGAACACCACAACAAAATGTGAGAAAGGAAGAATAGACACTAATTGAGGCTGCTAGGACAATGTTATCAGAATCTAAGTTACCTACTACCTTTTGGGCTGAAGCAGTAGGCACTGCATGTTTTGTGCAGAATAGAAGTAAGGTAGTGAAGCCTCATAACAAGACTCCCTATGAGTTGTTACATGATAGGAAGCATTTGATAGCATTCCTAAAACCTTTTGGGTGTCCTGTTACTATCTTGAATACCATAGACTACCTAGGCAAGTTTCAAGAAAAAGCTGATGATGGATACTTTTTAGGCTATTCTTCTAATAGTAAAGCCTTTAGAGTATACAATAGGAGGACTAGAATTGTTGAAGAGAACCTACATGTTCAATTTAGTGAAAAGACTCCTAGTATTGAGACCAAAGGACCCAGACTGGCCTGCTTAACATTGATATGCTAACCAAATCTATGAATTATGAGCCTATCATTGCAGGAACTTCCACTAATGTTAATGCATGTGCACAAAAGGATTCTAATGCGTAAAACAATTTCTAAGGAAGCTGATTCTCCACAGGAGTTTTATTTGTTTGAAAAGTGGAAAGCTAGTTCTGTCTCTCCCATCATTGATAAGCAAGGTCCCACTTATGACGATGTATTGAATACTGGAGGAAAATTTGATCATCATCAAGATAAGGATGAGCTGTTGAAAGATAACTCAGTGTCGGTAGAAGAAATTGAAAAGATGAAAAGGCATTCTGAAAGCAATCGCTAAGCCAAATGAAAGCACGGATAGAAATAATGAAAGCACTGCGAAGCCAACTTCTACCACCAGTACAAGTAAACCACGGTTGTAAGTACTGATGATAGTACTTTCTTTGGACCAACTGCAAAGCCATTATTTGGTGAAGAGGAGTATCCACATGATCCTACCATGCCTGCCTTGATAGAAATTGATACTCCTACAGATGATGAAGACATAGATGATTTCTTCAATGCTAATTTTACTAATTTGGAACATGTCATTCATGAAAGTCCAGTTACCTCCACAAGAATACATAATATTCATCCCAAGGAACAAATACTTGGAAATTTGAATACACCAGTTCAAACAAGAAGCAAGGTTAAGAACACTGAACCCTTTCCAGAGCAAGGTTTCTTTGCAAGATCACTTCACAAAAGAAATAGCCATAAAGATCTGCAAAATTGCTTGTTTGCATGTTTTCTGTCTCAAAAGGAGCCCAAGAGAGTGGAAGAAGCTTTGTCAGAAGAAGGATGGGTAGAATCAATGCAAGAGGAGCTTCTTCAGTTCAAACTTCAAGAGGTTTGGACATTGGTTGATCTTCCTAATGGTAAGAGGGCAATTGGGACAAAATAGGTGTTTAGAAACAAGAGGGATGAAAGAGGTATTGTTGTAAGAAGCAAGTCAAGGTTGGTTGCTCAAGGATACACACAAACTGAAGGTTTGGATTATGATGAAGTGTTTGCTCCAGTTGCAAGAATTGAGGCTATTAGATTATTTTTAGCTTATGCTTCATTTAAGAATTTTGTTGTGTATCAGATGGATGTTAAAAGTGCCTTCTTGTATGGCACAATTGATGAGGAGGTTTATGTTTGTCAACCTCCTAGTTTTGAAGACCCTGATCATCCTGACAAGGTTTACAGGGTGAGGAAGGCTATGTATGGGTTGCATCAAGCTCCTAGGGCATGGTATGAGTGCCTGTCTACTTATTTGATGAACAATGGATTTAAAAGAGGGTTGATTGATAAAACTTTGTTCATTAGGAAGCACAAAGATGACATTTTATTGGTTCAGGTCTATGTAGATGACATCATCTTTGGCTCAACAAATAAGGAGCTATGCAAGGATTTTGAGAAACTTATGCATGATAAGTTTCAGATGAGTTCTATGGGAGAACTCACTTTCTTTTTGGGGCTGCAGGTTCAACAAAGGACTGATGGTATTTTCATTAGTCAAGACAAGTATGTAGCGATGTTTTTTTGAAGAGTTTGGGTTTCAGGATGTGAAGAGTGCTAGTACACCTATGGAGACTCGAAACCACCGCTACCGATGATGGAAGTCCCAAAGTTGATCAGAAATTGTACAGATCCATGATTGGATCTTTGATGTATCTCATTGAATCTAGGCCAGCTATAATGTTCTCAGTATGTATGTGTGCAAGATTTCAAGTCACACGCAATACCTCACACATGAATGCTGTTAAGAGAATTTTTAGATACCTTAAAGGTCATCCTAAACTGGGCCTTTGGTATTCTAAGGATTATCCTTTTGATTTGGTGTTGTCCTATCAGATAGTGATTATGCTGGTGCTAGTTTGGATAGGAAATCTACCACTGGAGGATGTCGTTTTTGGGACAACTAATTTCATGGCAGTGTAAAAAGCAAACTATTGTGGCAAATTCTATAGCTGAAGCTGAATATGTGGCTGCTGCTAGGTGTTGTGGTCAAGTTCTTTGGATTCAGAATCAATTGCTGGACTTTGGGTACAACTTTATGCATACTAAGATTTACATTGATAATAACAGTACAATTTGCATCATTAAAAATCCTGTTTTACATTCTAGAACTAAACATATTGAGATAAGGCATCATTTTATTAGAGATTGTAATGAGAAACGGTTAATTCAAATGGTAAAAATCCATACTGATTTCAATGTTGCTGATCTTCTCACTAAAGCTTTTGATGTGGGGAGGTTTCAGTACCTTGTTGTTAGTATTGGAATGATTAATCTCTAATTCTCAACTTGTTTTGTAAAAGTTTGTATAAGTATTGGACTGTTATTATGTGATCTTAGTATTGCTATTTTTGTTTCTAACCACTGATAGTTATGTTCAAACCACTGCTTGTTGCTTTTTGTTCCCACTAACCATTTTGCAGACAAAAGAAAGCTAACTACTGATGCAAAAGAAGTGCTGAAGTTAAATTGTTCATTCATTCAAGAAACAGTTTACAGCTTACAGCTTACAATTAACTTCAAATGGAACTACAAGACTAGTTCTATACAAGCTTTCCTACAACTATCCTAGCTCATATCATCCGTCCCAAAAGCTGGTACTATGCATGACCAGTACGACGAAGAAGCTAAGGATCAAAATGGGAAGGATGGATTGATGAAAACGAAGATGATGAAGATGAATACAGCAGATGGATTTGTGATATGAGAAGTCTTCAATTGTTCCATCTACTCGTTCCACCATAAAGCATCACTCCATATTCCTTTTACCCTTTCCCTTACCGATATGAGATGAAGCACCAAAACCTGGTGCAGGAAGACCAAGAACCACCTCTCTGTTCTTTGGGAGTGGTGGATTTCTGGCACATGGCCTTGGTTGAGGTTGAGATGGTGAAGGTTGTGATTTCTTTGCTTCCTCATTCACCAATCTATTGAAGGTTGGCTCTAGGCGCTCAGTGGAATCATCTGATCCTCTTGATGACTCACTAGGATCAACCACACTATCATCTTCAGATGAAGGAAGAAATGGGGATTTTCTAGGTCGTGGTTCTTGTGGAGGAAGGTACAGACGCCGTGGGTTAGAATCATCACTTGATGATGATGATGATGAGGAGGAGGAGGAGGATGTTAGATCAATGACTTCTGGTTGATTTCACATGATGCTTGTTGTTGATTATGATTTTTGAGAAATTAGGGTTTTGGATTAATTGATATGTGTGTTATTTGGGGCGTGAGACTCTTTTATAAGCAGAGTCAAGGTATTAGTGAGTAAATGAGAGGAAGGTTTCAGTGGTTGAGAAGTTAATAAGGTCGTTTGACTTTGACTAAGAATTAACACCGGAAGTTGACCATATTGACTTAGCTTTAACACATTGGCTAACCACGGATAAGTCTATGGAACCACTTCTACCTTTTTCTAACCACTGCTAACATTAACTCTCTTCTCTGTGTTTGGTTTCTGTTTGTGACTTGTAGGTATGAAGGATTGTTGAACATTGGAGCTTGTGATGTTTTTAGCTGCTAGCGTTAATTTAAAAAAAAAAAAAAGAAGAAAAAATATTGTGTAATCCTTCATATTTTTGTGAGATATCACTTATTTAGACACAGATTTGCTTGCTGTATATCTTGGTCAACTGATTGGAGTGAAACACTGTATCCACCGCTAGTATGTTTCAAACCACGGATAGCTGTCTTCAAACCACTGATAGCATGCTACTTATTTTTGGATACTTCAGGGGCTGTTTGGTAACTTTGGCGAAAGCATATTTATCTCCCCAAATCACGGATGGATCATTTAATTGATCTTCAAATCACTTCAACTTGGCGCTCTATATCAACCCTAATCACTTTACTTTGCATAATTCACAAATCCCACATCAGACCCATCATCAATCACCATGCCAGACCAGTACTCCAACACACATAATCTTGTTGCTAATCTAATAAAAAACAATAGATCTGAAGGTTTTCATCAAATGGATGATTTCCTTATTCACAGTCCTATTCACTATGCCTTAACCGTCACACCAACCATCCTTAAAGCCTATATTCATCAGTTCTGGAGGAATGCTAAGCTTGAGGAGGTCGATGGAGTAGAAGTGTTTAGCACTGTTGTAGATGAGAATGCTATTTTGGTTAATGAGGAGATCATTAGAAGGGTTTTAAAGTTTGATGATGCTGATGGTATTGTAAACCTTTCAGATGCTGAGAGAGTTGTTGGTTTAGAAAGGTTAGGCTATACACACAGGGGTGATAAGGTACAATTTTTTAAGAATTTGTTTTCAAAACAATGGAAGTTTTTTATTCACACCTTGTTGATGTGTATGAGTAATAAGACCACTGGGTTTAATGACTTTCCTTCCAAAATTGCTACTGCTATTATTTATTTGTCTGATGGAAGGAAGTTTAATTGGTCTAGGATGATTTATGAGGGACTCGTGCAACATGCAACATTAGGAAGAAGGGTAAATATTATTTATATCCTAGGTTTGTTCAACTGATTGTGGAAATTCAAATTGAAGAACCTGTTGAGCATACTAGGAAGTATGAAGTACATTATCTGCTTCCTAAGGTCTGTGCACATATGAGGAATCAGAAGCCAAATTTACACATTAGGGATGTTCCTTTATTTCCACATATGCTTGCTTTGCCTGCTGATCCTGAGTTTGATGAAGGTCTTGGATCCCAACCTGTAGTCACTGAACCCACTGATAGTACACTTGCAACCACTGTTAGTGAAACTCAACCTACTTCTAGCCAAACCCAAACCACTGTTACACCAATTGTATGGACTAGGAGACAGAAGGGCACCAAGCTACCTCAGGCTGGTGTTATTGGTGTTGTTCATGAGGCTGTCACATGCAGTGGAGGTGACATGATTGGAAGGGCTTCCACTACTGATTCATGCTTAGATGCTGGTCAGGATAGTGGAAACATAATTAAGACCCAACCTTTGGCAACTCCTAATGTGGCAAGTTCCTTGGAACTTAACGGTGGAGGAATCCTAGCCAACGGCTACTACAGGGTGCATAGATGCTCAGGCAAGGTCTGGTGCTATGTTTACTTTATCCAAGGATTCACCTCTCGGAGCAGTTAACACAGCTCGACGTGATGAGGATAGTTTGGAACATGAAACTGAATTGACGGATCCTAAACTGGTACATGATGACTTTTCCAATGAACCACCTCTCGGACCAGTTAACACAGGTCAAAATGGGGAGGATATTCTTGAACGTTTTAATGAATTGACGGCTAAATGTGCTAAAATGGATGATACAATCTCAATTCTTCAAGAGTTGGCTGTGTTTCAGGGTAAAGAAATTCGAAGGCTGAAGCATAGGATGTTTGTCTTGGAGAAAGTAAGAAGACCTGGGGTTGCTGTTTTGAGGACTATGAGAAAGATGAAAAAGAAGGTGGACTCCTCTCCAGCTCTGAATGTAGAGAATGTACCCAAACAGGGGAGGAGTGAAGGCATGAATTTAGGGGAGGCTGTAGATGTGCATATGGAAGAAGATGTGGATAGTGGAGATCAAGCAGCACAATTTGTAGTATCTGATAAAGATGGGAATGAAGCTGTTCTTGAAAGTTTGAAGACTGTGGTAGAAGATGAGGTAGTGCAGGACACAACCACTGATAGTGTGTCTGCAACCACGGCTAGTACTCTTGAAACCATTGCTGTAGTTTCAGACATGGCAATTGTACCCACTGCTATCATAACTACTTCCATAATTGTTACAACCATCTCTGTGTCACCACCTAAATCAAAAGAAGTTGAGAAAGAAACTTCAAGTACATTGATTAATCTTAGCAAAACCTCATCTAATTCTACA
The DNA here is from genome assembly GCA_910596185.1 of Chrysanthemum makinoi. Lineage (NCBI taxonomy): Eukaryota > Viridiplantae > Streptophyta > Magnoliopsida > Asterales > Asteraceae > Chrysanthemum > Chrysanthemum makinoi. The sequence continues at coordinate 55,487,144 of OU343221.1, read as the reverse complement.
CCCATCATTGCACCTGTTTTATCTCTTGAATCTGCTGCAACTAAACCTAGAGGTAAAAGTTTGATTATTGGTGAGCCTTTGAAGAAGAAAGTGGCTCAACAAGACATTGGTAAAGGTAAAGGAATTGCAGAACCAGAGTTGAAGTTTAAAAGTAGAGAAGAACAGATTGCTTATGATAATGAGTTTTCAAGAAGTATACAAGCTGCAGAGGAAGAAGCTGCAATGAAACAAAAGCAAGAAGAGGAGGAGGCTAGTCAGAAATGGTTAGCTAAATGGTATGAATCACAAAACTATCTTCAAGCTTCTAATCAAATACATGATGAGTATACTACATAAGAATGGGCATTGTTAGATGATGAGGAAAGAGCTAGGCTTTTGGGTGAATGGGCAAGGAGGATCAGTAAAGAAAGGAAGCAAGTTATAAGAAAGAAACCTCCTACAATTGCACAGATGAGGAATGTACTGATGAAGATTATTAAGAATTCAGGCATACATATTCCTGATAATCTTAATAAATGTTCATTTGAAAGAATTCATGAGCTTTATTTGATGTGTATGAGGATTAATAATGATAGTTTATGTCCAATGAATTCTGAAAAAGAAGAAGAGTGGATTCAAAGTAGTCAAAAGAGGAAATCTGAGATTTAGGATGCATCTGGTTCTAAAAGACTGAAAGTGAATGAAGATGGTAATCAAATTATCTTTTATGAGTATGAGCTTAAAGGGAGTGAAGGATGTTGGAAAATTCAAAGACTCAATAATGAAGTTTCTGAGTATAATAAATTTTCACAGATGCTTCAGTATTTTGGTAGAGATGATTTGCTGAATCTTTGGGAGCTTTATAGGAATAAATTTGGTGATGTGCAACCAGATGATTATCATGAGAGGATGGTTTATTATCACTTGAAGATTCTGTTTGAGCCTACTCATGATGAACCTGAATGGAAAGGACTCTGCAATGGACAAGTTACAAGCTGGTTTCTATATCAAACTTGTGGAGTTCATGTGTTAACTATTTCTGGAGAAGTTATTTATATGCTTCTAGAAGGTGATTATCCTCAACTGAATAAGTATCCAGAAGTTATTACTCAGATGATGAAGCCTGGTATTATCAAGATGTTGATGCCCTATGATGGTCAAGCTTACAATTTGTTGCTGAAGTATGAGAAAATTCTTAAATCTAGTAAGTGTTTGGCTACATCCTCCAATTTAGATGTTTTGAGCTTAAAGGAAACTTGAGAATTCTATTTGAATGTATCAAGTTTAGGGGAGGATTGTTAGGTTTCAGGTTCCTTGGATCAAGAATTATTCTAAGTGTTGAAACCACGGACAGTGTTGATGAAACCACGGACAGAAGAATGGATCCACTGCTGAAGACAAACCGCGGCTAGTAGTATTGTGTAACCACGGATAATGTATTGTAACCACTGCTAGTCATGTATAGTCGGTTTAATGTTTTGTATTAGATAAATATAGAAAAGATATTTATCTTGTAGGTTACGTATTGTATTATGTAAAGGACTTCTTAACCTATAAAAGGAGGTCCTAGGTTAGATTAGATATACGTATGTTTTATATCTAAGGTCGATACACTTCAAGGTTGTAAAACCCTAATACTGGTTAGAGTATTCGTATTAATAATAATATTGAGGTGTTGAATGTTTATTATTTTTCTTCTTAAGATTAAGTATTAAATTCCGCGTGATACTTAATAAGTTGTTTGTTTAAGTCAGTTTCTATATTAGACCGTTTGCTCAACTGGGATCAACAGCTTGGAACAGCCTGAGTCCAGGTACCACAGAACGATTTGAACGATCTGCAGTTGAACACAGACAAGAATGGATAATTGGGATCCCCATGCAATAATAGGTTCCACTTGGTTAGACAAAGAGATTGGAACAACCACATCAGAAACTGAGTCAATCAAATCATTAGTGGTAGATGTCGGGTTAGTAGAAACAGTAGATCTATTTAAAGCATGTTCACTTCTTAAAGGTATAGTTCTGCCAGTGGGCATCCATTTCCTAATGGGCATTGACTTAGAAAATTTAGGGCACAACTCATTAAAATTAAATTTGCGGCCAGTAGGTATCCATTGATAACCTATATTACTAAATTTTCTTCCTGTGGGTTTCCAATGTTTTCTAACCATCTTCCGCCTTAGCTTTCTATCCTTCTTAGCATGATATTTGGCATTAACAATTTTAACTGGGCATTTAACAACATTAATCAAATCATTCACACCACATTCATGATTAGTAACAGAAACCAAGCAATCATCATTACATGTTTTGCCAAAAGTAGCAGAATTCGCATTAATTACAGCATGCTTAGAGCTAACACTAGAATCAACACGATTCGTTTTATTCAAATTCTCCCTAAGATGATCTTCTACTTTTTTCCACTGAACATTCCTAGCTTGCAAGGTCCTATCATTCTTTGTGTTGCCTTGAGGCTTTGACCTGCTCACTTTGGTGTCACTTTCTACTCCTATAGAGGGAATGGGAACATTAGTTGGTTTTGCTACTTTTTGCAATTCAGGTTTAGAGGTGCTGGGATCTGAGCTGATTGAAGGCACATTAAAATTTAATTTCTTAATACAGGGCATAGAATGGGTTGCGAACTTAGCATTAGGCATGGAACAAGGCATCACAGCTTTATCTTTCTTACATAAGGATTTAGGACATGTTGCTCTTAAACATTCTAATAGCTCCTGAGATCGTTTGGCCTGAATGTACGCTAACCTAATTTCACTATCAAGGGGCTTATTTATGAAATCCTCTTCTACAATCTTACGGAGACATTCTAGACTATCCTTAAGGTGAAAGAAGTAGTTATGAAACACAAGTTCGTTATTTCTAAGATGAGGAGGAATGTATTTAACAGTCACAGTATATTTAGAGTCTGCAGATGACTTTGATGCAATATTCTCATTAAAGACCAGTGGCATTTTCCCTTTTTCCTGACTCTTCAGATTCTCAATTTCCTTTTGTTAAGAAGTTATTTTTTCATTGTTTTTGTCACGAGTAACTTTCATTGAATCGTATAACTCTTTTAAGTGTCGTTTGACCTTTTCATTTTCTTCTAGAAAACTCTCATTTTCTTGTTGCAATACATTAATGATGTTTTGAAGATGAAAGTTTTGACAAAATTGAGAATCTAAAGGAGGAGGCATTTGGGAGCCTGTCACATTGTTTTTTTCACCCTTTAATTGTGAAATTTGGGCTTTCAACTTTCTGATCGTGTTACAGTGAGCTTGAATCTGTTCGTCACGTTTGTTTATTTCAAAAAGTGCATCAAACTCTGGAACATTTGAGGATGTCTTGATGTTTGAGGTTTTGACATTTTCTTTAAGATGTTGATATTTTAGTTGCAAATCAAAATGTTCAACTTCTAGTTTAGAAAAGTGTTTTACCAAATTATCGTGATCATCCTGATCAATTTTCTCATTTAGTTCTGAGTTTTTGTTTTCAAGATCAATGACACGATCATGGGAAACTTTCAAAGCAACAGTTAATTCATGAAATTGAGAAGCAGTAATAGAATGCTTAGTAACAGTATAAAACACATCTTGAGCCACACAACTTAATACTAAGTTCTCATTTAAGATATGCAGATTCTTCCTTTCAATTTCATTATATTTGAGTTCCGGTTCATAATCATTGACCTCAACTATCATTGCATCAAATTCCTTTTCCATTTCTTTAATGTCTGGGTCTATCCCCTTTCGAAGACTCTCAAATTGACCTTTTAATTGTTTAAAGAAAGGTATGACCTCAATTAAATAACATTCTTTAGTTTGCTCAAAACCCCTTTCCCCTTCAGTTATCCCTATAGGTGTGATTCTCTTCTTACATGTCTTCTCAAAAGCAACGAATAGTTGATAAACAACATACAGGCTGATTAAGGTCTTGCTATTAGTGGAAATAGTTCTAGGAACTAAATGCATTGGTGTATTTGGAGGATACACAGTAGTTGCAGGCAATTTCCTAAGGGGAGTATTTGTTTCAACAAGTACTTTAGCTTTTTGGTTATCCATATCTTTCTTCCAAAAAATTTGTTCAGGGGTTAATTGAGTTTGAGGCTTAAGCATGTTTAGGGAGATCCAATTTTCTTTTTGTAGTCATGGGGTTTGATTGTTATGTTATTCTTTTTACACTCAGGATCATTTAGCTTCTTATCCATTTTCTCCCTAGAGGCATCTTCTAATTTTCTATCCTCTTCCGTGCTTCCAATACATGAAGGTGTTTGCCTAGGTTTGAGGATTTCATTACCATCATATAAAATTGTATGGAAAGCTTTAGCCTTTTTACAATACTCAGGATTTGGTTCCTTTACTAGGGGAATACTATGCTTATCGCTTAAGACTCTGTGCTTAGTGATCATGTGAGCAGTCTAAATGGTATTCCCTTGTACGTACAACTTATTTTCAAGCTTGTTTTTCAAAGTTTTTAGATTAGAAAAGTCATTCAAAAGTTTCGATTCCTTTGCATTAAATTCTTTTTTAAGCACTTTAAGATTATCTTGGAGTTCTTGGTTTTGCTTAACAGTTTTAGAAAGCTTTTCTTGTAAGGAGTTTAACTCTTGTTTTAACACTTCTTCTCTAAAATTACTTTTTCTAATAATTGTACGCATTTGGTTATCCAATTCCTGCTCACGGGTAGTTAACTCAAAGTTAGCACGTTGTTCATAAATAGCAACTTGTTCTTTATAGGCATTCAGTTCAGAGATAACAGAATCATCAGGGGCACATGCAGTGTATTCATAAAAAACATAGTCATCATTGACTGCAGAAGATGCATCACTTGGTACAATCTCACTTTCACTTTGGATCACATATTGATCATATGGGACAATATTACTATTACCCACATTATCAATATCTGATTCATAAGTTTCATGAGATTGTACTTCGTTATGAATCTTTTGCACATCAACATCATCGTAAAGTTTTAATACCTCTGAAATGATTGACTCTTTGGATGGACTGGCCTGTTGTGGTGAAGAGACCTTTGGAGAGACCATTGGTGAAATGCTAGCCATGAAGATTGTTTGGGCAGTAGGTTCATCATCGACATCAGAGTCAAATGCATCACAGTCAGCAACTTGAAAAGCATTTTGATGATTGTGTCCTATTTCCTGAATTGGCTGCTCATCCACATCAGCATCATAGGTTTTGGCATTTCCCTCTGCAAGAAACAGCAACTCTTCTTCATCCAAAACTGCTCCATTATCCTGAGCTTGCACCAGCAGCATCTTGTCTCTGAAGTATTCTGCATTCTGTGGATGTTTTGGAGATGTGCAGTTCCTTGCAATATGTCCCTCACCACCACAGTTGTAGCACTTGATTGGCTTTGCTTGTCCTTGATTTGCATTCCTTCCACGATTCTGATTAGCCACATACCCTCCACCTACTCCACATTTTCCTTGTTCATACTGCCTTCCTTGAACTGGTTGCACCATAATCTTTCCATCTCTGACAAGAGCATGATTTTGTAGATTGGAAGCTGTTCTGATTTCATTGTTAGTGTGTAGACCGTTAGTGTGTGGAGTGTGGTTTAAGTTTTTCTTAACCATAAGAGCCAGTTGATTGATGAAATGTTCCATGACTGCATCAGCATCAGGTTGCTTGAACCTTGGATCGGGAATGAGTTTGTGATTACCATTTCTAGTAGGTATGACTTGTGAAGCTTTGGTAGTAATCCCTACATTGGTGTAGAATGCTATTGAATCATTTGATGAGCTTGCCTCTCCTTGATTAGATTTGAACTTTTCAAGAATCATTCGTTCAAACATAGCATGTCTCTCATTCTGAAGTAGGAATGCATACAATTGCTTATAGTTAGTGTTCCTCAAACCTTTAGTTAACATGACAGAAGTGACAAATTTGTGCCATTCAGGATTCATGTTGTTCACAAACTTTGAATTTAGCTGAATATTTGGCATAATCATTTTGATATTCCTCATGTCATTCACAAGCTTGTGGAACCTCACGTAATATTCAGTAACACTTTCCCCTGGTATCATCTTAAAGTGCTCAAATTCATCATACAGTTGTGATTCTCTATCTTCTTTAGTTAATTCAGAACCAGAGAGAAGCATCTTGACATTGTCCCAAACTGCCTTGGCTTCAGTGTTGTGATTGATTAACTTGTAGATGTCTTTTGGAAGACCCTGAAGTATAATGTTTGAAGCCCTGATATCAGCATCATATCTCTTTTTCTCCCTATCACTGAGCTCATCATACGTCTTTGGCCTGTCCAAACCTAAGATCACTGTTCCACCTACAGCAGTTTCAAGTGTGTCTCTTGTAGTCTCAATCTGATAAGGTCCTTCATTAATTGATTTGAGAATGTTGACCCCATTTTCCTTTCCCAAACAATACAACCTAATTCGTTGAGCCCATGAGTCATAGTCAGTTCTGTCAAGCATGGGTGGACGAGTATCTGATCCAGCTGCTTGAACGTCCTCAGCTATAGAAGAGATGATTGTAGGTACGTTGGTAGACATGATTACAGATTTCACGGGATTTTATAACTCTATGATTAAACCGGGAAATAGATTCTTTCACGGGATTTTACTAAATCAAGAGAAAACCGTATTAGAAACACTAATCAACCAAGTCGCTATAAACCTTGAAGACAAGTTGCTAAGTTACCAAGTCGCTAAGTATACAAGTCGCTAAGTATACAAGTCGCTATAGTGGACAAGTCGCTAGGCTCATAAGTTGCTAGAGTGACAACTCGCTAAAAGCACAAGTCGCTGTGATACAAGTCGCTAGACACAGGTTGCTAAAGTAACAACTCGCTAAGTATGCAAGTCGCTAAAGAACAACTCGCTAAGTGGGTAAGTCGCTAAAGAACAACTCGCTAAGTGGGCAAGTCGCTAAAGAACAACTCGCTAAGTGGGTAAGTCGCTAAAGAACAACTCGCTAAGTGGGCAAGTCGCTAAAGAACAACTCGCTAGACTGAACAGTACGACCACTACTTTGTACTATATGTCGCTTTATCTCAAAAGACAAGTCGCTAGTGCTCAAGTCGCTACCACAACAACTACAAGTCACTGAATAATAAAGAAGCAAGTCTCTACAAAGAACACTATTCCGAGACTCAAGTCGCTAGCTAGAAAAGTTCAAACACAACACTTTTCAATCCAAAACTAACCCAACCACAGTGATTCAAGCTTTCCAAATCAAAACCCAAGGACTTACAATGATTCTAAACATGAAAGTACAATCAAAATTCAAACTTTAACACTAGAAATGATCCAAATGATGCAAATACCACTAAATTTTTTCAAACCCAAAAAACCATATAAAACCACTAGAAATCCAAGAACATGTAAGAGAGATGATCAAACCATGGCTCTTGATACCATTTGTAACATATTGGATTTCACAAACACATCAAACCATGTTTCAAAGGGGCGTACATTTGAGGTTTTAGAGAGAGAAAGTTAAGAGGTTTGAGAACTTAGTGAGAGAAAGTAAAAGTATTATTATGAGCTCCAACCCTCTACCTTGGGAGGTAGAGGGTATTTATAGTATCATACATAAACGCCACCTACGGGCTATGGATCAGGCATACAGTGGGTAAAGACCCGTCCGTCCTCCACGGTGTTACTAAACTAAATACTAACTAACATTAAATAACTACGACTACGAGCTTTCTAACGATTACATACACTTGAGGTGACCGACACTTTAATAACTGGATTTACTAAATCCTAACAGAAAGCAACAGGAAGCATAGAAAGAGGAGATAGAATAGCGGAATCGCGAGAAGGAAGAAGCTAAAGAAAAAAAGAAACTTGATTTGCGAAAACAAGCATCAGTGTTGGAGCGATACTTTACAAAGAGGAAAAGTAACTCACCGATACAGGTATAACAGTCAACAAGCAAAGCATTTGTTGCCGACATCTCACCTAAACAAGAGGTACGCCATAATCTTCTGTTTAGAAATTTTAGAAAATTGGAACCAGGGGTCTTATGAGGTTGATGACTTTTCAGGGCCTTTGGAACCAGGGTCTGAATCGAGCAAATTCTAAAGAAATAAGGTACATTGTAATCTTATGTTTATATAATCACATAACTTGATCTCACCATTATGGATAATAAAAGATTAACAGAGGTAATGAATGTTGTCGCTGAATACGAGAGTACTAATATAGTCTATTCTTTCAAAAGGTAGTAAACTGGGTAGTTGAGGGTGAAGATATTTTTAAGAATGGTCATGAGATTGGGCCCGGAGTGAAAAGTTACACTGATCATTTAAAATTTTCTTATAGGTGTTGGTTAACATCGTTCGGCCTTGGAATGCCCCTTACATGAACATTGTTGAAAGGAACCAAACCAAGCTGGTTGAATTTACCCAAATTGTACTTATGGTAAGTATAAGTCTACTAATCATTTAATTTAATAAACTTATTACTAAGTCAATATACTTTTTCTACATAAGTGATTTCGTAGTTTTTGAATATTAGATATTATACAGTAGATTACAACGCTTCTTGCATCTTCTTGTGTAATATGTTCGGATTCCAACCGTCATATTGATCACAGAGTACAATAAAGAAGATACTAAAAATTACACATCACGATGCTGGGAAGAACTTCAGATGTCTCTTCACAGTTCTATGGGGCATGTAAGGTTAGAATTATTACTAGATATAAATTGGAAATTTGTTTATTCTTTTTACAACTTAGTTAGAGGTTAGCATTGATCTATTTACTCAAGCTATGGAGATTATTGCATGGGCCTTTTCAATAAGATGCTATTTAGAGAAACTACTTGAATTGAAATGAGAGGCTCTCTTTCATGTATTGTCTGTTCTAGCTTATTAGTATTGTATGAGTATAGTTAATTACCTCATGTTATGTTCACGAAAATCATCTCATCCCTAACTACATCAAATTTGGGTATGTAACAGCTTCATGAGTATAAAGAAGTGGTTCAAATGTGTGAGCAAACACTTGTTATTACTGAAAAGAATTGTGGTAATATAAATTATGGTAAACGCAGTTAGAAGAGGATTCAAACCGACATTGCATCTTTGGTGATGGAGTCTCATATCTAGGTCATACTATCATATGGGTAAATTTTACATGGCTTTTTCAATTCTTGAGAAGTATGAGCAACTAGCGCCTTCTAAAACCAAGTAATAATAATCGCACATATTCATTGATTACTACATAATCACATACATGCACATATTTATGATGTTTGTCATTGAAATTTGTATTTATTGTCTCCCTTTGCACGACTGAGGAACCATCCCTTTTATCAACTGATATTGTCCATTAACTTCTTCAGATCAAGGTATGTAACATATTTTTGGTGTGGTTTACTATTGATATTGTCTGTAAAAAATCATTTATTTTTACCCACATGCAAACAACAATGAGATAGTTGCACCTTTGAACAAAAGTTGACATTGATAGAAATAACTTAGGACTATGAAGAATAATAAGACCATATACCCTCACTTATGCAGCAGTTAAACATCATAGTAGCACCACCAATTCATTAAGCTGAGCTAAAAAATTGTAGAACCATCCAAACACCCACTTCAAATAGTAACACTACCCTTAATCCTACTCCAAAATGAGTATCAACTAATATCCACACGAGTATTAGCTGAAGCAAAAAGCAAGTAGTTAATCAGTCACTTTTTGTGAAGCAAAATGCAAGTGGTTAATCAGTCACTTTTTGTATCTTGATTAAAATAATCTTAAATTAGACCCATCTTTTCTATCAAAGAAGATTTATTTTACTATAGGAAGTGGCTTGGGAAGTAGGCTTCTGGTTCGAAGACTGTAAGAAAGTACTAAGATTAAAGCCATAACTGGACTCACATATGTGAATGAAGAATCAGACTGATGAAAATAAATCAGTGCTTAAATATCCTAAAATAAAATTTTGACCATCAAGTTTGCAACAGATAAGGATTAGAATCACTTGTGATCGGTAAGGTATGAATCTTAAATGATACATAGAAGGATCAGGAAATGACCCTTGAGTTGCAGTGTTGTTTTTAAGGTTTAAAAAGGATCACACAATGACACCTATAGTTGCAGTTTTGGACCAATTTGTGTGTTTAAAAAGTATGCACATGTTTTAAACGTAAGTATTTATATGTTAGTTTATTTGTTTAAATTTTATTTTTGTATTTAAAAAGTATGCACCTGTCATTGTAAGAATCTCTTGCTATAGATAAATTTATAGTTAGAATGTGGAAATAGTTGTTGTGAATTCTTAATCTGGTTTTTTTCATGATATTGTAGATCCGTAGGAAGATCAAGGAGATAATGGTAAACGAGGCACAATCTTGTGATTATTGATTAATTTTCAAAGTAAGATACAATAGTTGCATACATAAAACATACAATACACAATGTTATAGGAAATGGGAAGAGTTTAGCCAAACTTTTATTTCCTCCATTTATAATAAAACAATGGTCTTAAACGGGGCCCTTGGATTATTCGTAATTCTCCTCTCATTCTCACTAAATGGACTCCTGATGTGCTATTGTCTAAAAGTGAGGTAACTAGAGTTCCCGTTTGGATTAAATTGCATAATGTGCCATTACTTGCATATTCGGAAGATGGGTTGAGCTTAATTGCTACACAAGTGTGTAAGCCGATTATGTTAGATACTTTTACTAGTTCCATGTGTGTTGATTCATGGGGTCGCATTAGTTTTGCACGTGCTCTTGTGGAATTATCATCTGAATTTGAGCTTAAACATGTGGTGACTATGGCGATCCCTAATAAGGATGATAGTGGTTTTACTACGGCAAGTATAAAAGTGGAATATGAATGGAAGCCGCCACACTGTGCGTTATGTAAAGTGTTTGGGCATGATACTGCTTGTTGTCCTAAGAGTATTAAGGAGAATAATGATGTTCCCCCCACCTCTAATGAGGATGAACCTAATGATGGCTTTAAGGTGGTGCAGAATCGGAAAGCCAAACAGAAAGGGATGAAGATGACTGGTGGTATTAATATGGGTAAGGGTCCTAGATTTGCACCAAGGAAGCAGGTATATGTTGCAAAGACGAAGACACCGGCAGCTGCTAGTGGTAATGCTAAAGATACACCGATTACTACGTCTAACTCTTTTGGGACTCTTGAGGTGGAAGATGATTTTTGGGCATCCCAAGTATGTGGTGATTCTTCTACTAACAAGGTCAAGACTGGAAGTCTTACGGTACTACTAAGGAAGCAGGTATTGATGGATCTCGGGGGACGGACTCTCGTATTGATATTGGTGAGGCGTCTAAGCCTCCGGAGACTGGGACTTCTTCTGCTGCAAAGCTTGTGAGTGATTCAATGGGAACAATGGATGTTGGTTCTACTCCCATAGCTGAAAAAATTGGTAAGCTTGAAAAGTTAATTATTGATGGGAAAGCTACTCTTGTGGATGATGATGGTCAACCTATTCCGTCTACCTCTTCTACTAAGAGAGTTAACCCTTTTTCTAAAGTGGGAGAGATTGAGGTGTCTGATTCTGAAGATGAGGTTGTTGCTAACCCATTTGATGAGTCTGCTAATATTTTTGGTGGTGGCCAAGAGTTTGAAGATGAGTATGATGACTATGACTTCGATGACTATGCGAAACAGGTTCGTGATCTTCCAGGGAATTTGGATTCCTTTAATGCCATGTATGGCACAAAGTTTCAAGGTCCTAGGAAGTAATTTTATTTTGTTGAGTCATATGTTATCATTTGAGTAGTGGTTTGTTTTCTTGTTTTGAAAATTGGAAGTATCTTGTTATGTAAGCTTTTTGCCTATGTAACGGGCTGAGATATGAGATTTCACTCATATCCATTGTACTTAAACATTTATTTGGTTAATATATTTACCAGGGTGCAGGATTACTCCCCTTTACCCAAAAAAATAAAACAATGGTATACATAAAACACAGAGTATAGTGTTACAAGTTTAGTAGGCGAGAACATAACACAACTAATAGTTCCACTTCATTATCAATTGCTTGCTACTCATTTACAATCTGATGTTCAGCGACATGATTTTTTCTCAGAATCAGTAGGAAGTTTACAAAAAAAAGAGTTACCAGTGGAAGATCGTTTAGATGCCAGCAATGATCAGGTTCCAGGTGTTAAAATCAAGAATGATAAGAAAGTTAAGTTTGATAAACAACAATTTTATCGGGATCAACATCTATGCTACCTCATTACAATCCTTCTTAGATGAAAAGCTTCGAGGGGATAATGTTTTCTAATGATCCGAAAACACCCGCATGCCAGTGCGAATTTGAGGTATTCTTATTTTCCATGTGATATGTACATGCATAAATACCAATGTACTGTTTCATATGTTCCATTTTAATCATTGTGTCTATTATGTACATCTAAATCAGTATAAATCTATTATAAAATGTTAGATTTATATTGTTAAATAATACCCCTTTTCCTATTGCTAATGTGGATTGAACTTGGTTTACTAACTTAGACTTTTTTTGCGAAACAGACGTGTCTTCTCTTTTAGAAGGATCCTCATTATTAACTGGACAGCTATATTAACAATCTAAGTGCCTAACATACATAAAACATACAAATTCAGCCTAGCCAATAAAACAACTTATATACATGTCCTAATCTAGGTAAAAATATTCATTACAAGTATTTATATATTACAAATATTTATATATGATATCTTTGTCATTCCCATCCCTATATAAGTAAACTGACTGAAAACCTTGAAGGGGTACTTCTATGTACTGTTGCATATTTAAGTATATATAATTATAATTTGTTTATTCATTCTTTGTGCTCTTTCGTCTTATGGAACCAAGTCATTTCTAACTCTCTGTAGCTATTTGTTTTTTGTGCATTGTATATTTGTATAATTGTATTTGTCAACTAAAGCATGTCTACTCAATACCGAGTCTAATCATGCACATATTTTATCACATAAAATAAAGCATATGCACATTATAGCTTTTTGATGATATTACTTAGAATGTCAAGCTTTACTATTATGAAAGTTTAAGGCATTCATTTGTGCTTCTTGCTACAGATCAAAAGAAATGAAGATATTGAAAAATTAAGTGAACTTGGTTCCATTACCTTTAGTACAACGTACCATGGGATATGAAAGTTTAATGGAACCAAAGTTTAATCAGTATTAGATTTAAGTGATGTGAAATTAATGCATGTTTAATTAAAGATAGATTATGCCTTAACTAATCTTTGTAAAACGTCTTATACACTACTACAAAAAAAGCTAGTTAGATCGGTTAGAAAGCCTCATATAGATCGGTAATCAACCGCTCTATCTAAGGGTGATCTTTATGAGCAGGTACCTATATAGATCGGTTCATAACCGATCTTTTTATGATTTCATAAAGATCGGTGAAGAACAAATAACTGATTTATTTAATGTTTGTGTTTTGTGTTTTACTCAGGTAGAGTTAGATCGGTTTTAAACCGATCTAGTTAATAGGTATGATTTTAAAAAAATAATAATACATAAAAATTGATTTTCCCAGAATTCAATCATATACAAAAGTGCAATTTTTTTCCAGAATTGCAATTCATTACCATACATAATATTCTAGTACAAACAACTTAGATAAAGATAGCATTTAAGCTACAAAACAACTAATTGACTGAAAAACGACAATTGCAACATAATACAACGACCCTCAAAATAAGAGTTCACATGTCCTACTAACCACTATCCAAAAGTCCAAGCTCCTCCGTTGCAAATATTACAAGTAGAATATTAGTGTGATTAAAGAGTTCACTCCTACCTCAAAATAAGAAAATTAATCAAGGATGCCAAAAGAGTGACGCTTGATGACCTTTGGAATCTCGTTACAGGGTTGTCGTAGTTGCAGTCGTTACCCGCTGTCAACACAACAACAAATAGAATCTAACTTACAATTCCATTAACAATTATTCACTTGTTACTGCAGAAAACCAGATAAAATGCAGAAATATTTACTCACTACATGTAGCAGAGTTAAAGCCTATAAGTTGTTAAAGCCTATAAGTTGTATAAAAGAAAACCAGATATCTGTTACAATTGAGTAATAAGGTCTTCTGTAAAACTATTGAAAAAACACTATATATAGAAAAAACCACTGATATCGTCATTTTGTCTATGGTATCTTTGTGGCTATTACTATATCCAAAGTAGAAACACATAGCATCTAATTCTTAACAGGTTTGAATATTGACGAATATAGTTTTAATGATATAGATTAGGATAAACAGAAAAAGGGCCAAATAGGTAACTGATTATCCTAATGCTTCTTCGTAAGGTAACGTGCTTTAGTAATGAAGCGTATCAACTTTTGTTTACAAAAATAATTTAGATTGGGTAGTAACATACCTCACCCATCGCGCCACAATGAAAACCATGCATTGACAACAGCATCTATCTCACTCATACTTAAAGACCTCTCATCGCCCCAAGGAAGTTATATGTACAATAAACAAATAAAATTTTTTATATTACAAATTAGCATTCGGTGTAAAAAATAATATTCAAAGACATTTAGTACTTACTGTATTCGGGAAGTCGTCATGTTGATATTTCAGCACAAAGTCAAGCACCCATTTCATAACATAGAATCCACACTCCCAAGTGTCCTCTTGCTTGTTTACAACAGGAAACTCCCAACTCAAAGGACCAACAACGCTAAGAAAAAGATAAAATAAGCAAAAATTTGTATTAAATATTATAAAAACATAAGTGAATTCAAAATCAAGTTAATAATATTATTACCGTTCCACGTGTTTAACGAGATAATAGTCTTTCTTGGTTCTCTTTTTTTTCCACTTATAAGAATCCAAAATGAATCCATTTCCATGCTTTGGGCAAACAATGAGAAGAACATGATGACTACTGTACATATTCAATCAATTTGTTATTGTATAAAGCAAGTAACTTAAAAACAATATAAAGATGAAGATGGTACCATCTTACCTCTGTAGATAAGGTGCCACAAAAAAATCATAACCCAAAATCTCACAATTTAATGCTTCTGTCAAGTAAATTACAACATCAATGTCCGTGTCCATGTGTGTATCTGCTGTGATCACTTCCGGGTTCAAAAAACCAGTCTTTTTAATTTGATTTGGTGAGGTTGCCTTGAGAAGATATAGTGACCTGATAAAACACATTAACGAAACTAGTGAAATAGTGAAACGAGCTTGGATCACATCATAAAATAAGGCCTGAAGTTGATCAGATTCAAATATATCACTACGCATGAACAAGTTATCAGATTCAAATATATCAGTACTAAAAGTGGGATTCAATTTATCAGTACGCATATCACTTGCTTCTAAAAGCAACAAAGAAAATAGCAACACTACAAGATGTTCAAACAATATCAGCAAGGAAATAAACACAATGATCACTTAATTATCCATTGATACGTGTAAATGTGCAGAAAGCCAACTTGAAACAATCTGAACCATCTAGCTACCTTTCAGAATTAATCCATCACATGTATACATAAATCCAAGAACTCGAAACAGTATTAAGATGTGCATGTATTTCACTGATCCAAGCTCGTTTGAGTAGATGTGCATTATAAAAAATTTATTAGTGTTTAGCGTAAATTTAAGCCCCCGATGCATATTTTCATTGACTATAAATTTCATAGGTAAAAACCATACGTGTAACAATTAATCCACATACCTTGAGAAAAGAGTGAGAATGTTGGTCCCTAGTTCCTCGCCTATGAGAAGTTCAATGATGTCTCTTGGGTTGATTGGTAGAGTAAAATCACCAGCGTCCCGGAAGATATCCTTTTTAAAAAAAACAAGTTGCGGCATGGCACAATCCTCATGGGCCATCCAACGATAATAGCCTTTCTTCACAACGTCTGATCTACCATCTATATCCTCTTTCAAAGCATGTAACTGTTTCCTGATATCAGCTTTTTCCTTCTCGTCTTTAGAATGCTCGACGGGTGCTTTTAATGTCTTTTTTCTTTTCTTGCTCGCCTATACATACATCAGTACATATGAATCATTTTCAAGTTCTATATTCAAGCCTATCAAAGCTAGATAGCTTTAGGATTTACCTGAGCAATAGTGGGAACAATCGTTAATTCTGAACATTCAGTTGAACGTCCTTGTACACTTTTAGGTAACGTACTCTTGGCAGCGGCACTTGTTGTAGGGGTGTTTGGCAAACCCTGCATATTTTATTTTTAAATACATGGTTAAAGCTTACTGATATATACAAGTAATACTGAAAAATGTATATACAAGTAATACCGAAAAGTTAGCAATGGCACCAATTGGCCATTGAATAAAGGCCCCTTCTGTGCCTCCCAAATTCGGAATATCTTCATCTGGCACAGGAAGCTCCAAATCTTCTTGCCGATTAAGTACTTTGAGAACCGAGACCTTCATGTGACCCTTTCGTAACTTGCTTCCATGTATCAAGCCGTCCCCAACTGGATATAGCGTCGCGTGGGCGCACAAGATCTTCTCCCCGGTTAAAATGGATTCAGGACTGAACAAAGAGCATGTGGTGGGTTCCTAGAAAACAAAAGTGTATAAAATGTGGTATATTAGGTGCGTGTATATAAAGTATGTTACATATCAATTGTCTACTAACATAACAGATATACGTTTACCTTTATGCAATCTATCTTGATCGTGCTAGTTGTCGAGTCAACATTACTCGTTCCAAAGCCCGGTTCTTTCCTTATTTCTTCCAAAAATTTCTCCTTCATCTGATCCCATATCTTACCAGACATTATCTTTTCTCCCATTTCTTGCGTCAACTCTTCAAAATCTAGTGAGTCTTTGTAGGTCCTTTTTTTCCTCACATATCCTTTTATGCCTTTTTTAAATCCAACAATAGAGCTAACTCCCCTAGTGCGACCACCATGTTCAGGTCCATACACAACCGTCAAAGGATCTGCTCCAGGTTGAGATTCAATCGTCCCTTGAGACAACTGCTCGCTCGCTTCTACCTGTTTAAGGCGAGTTGTATATTAACGAAAACAGCTTACTCATAAACCCCAATCTATAAAAATGAGTAATTATAACACTATTATTGCAAAACATGTAATAAAATTACCAATTTTTTTGCTAACTCGGCCGTCTCTGGAGTCGGAACTAAGTTTCCATCTTTATCAGGACGTCTCCTCCCCAAACAAAAACTACTCCCACGACCTGGTATCTTGTGAAGATCTGTTGCTCTATTTGGGTCATTCCTCTCCTCTTCCCACTGCTCCTCAAAACCAGCAAACCCTTTTGCTCCTACCCGAGGTCGATTAGTTTGTTTACTTGCCCGTGCTTTCGCTTCTTCGCGCAATCTCTACACATGGGAGTCATGAACAAATTAAAAAAATTTCAATAAGATAATAATATATTATAAAAGTATAGGAGGAAGTGAAATGAACCAGTTTATCTGCTGTATAATGTTCAATGCGACAGAACTCTTTCCATATTTTAGGGTCGAGGAATGTATAAGTCCCACGTGGACAAATATTCTTAAGCATGTACTGAGACCTTAATGTGGTCTTGAACGCCCTCCACTTTGTGCCGCACGACTTAAGCGTAAAACTTTTAATTGTTTCATCATCTTCAAGTCTCATTTTTCCCTATTTAAGTTGACATGAACCTTGTTAAAAGTGAATATGTATACTAATCAAAAGAAAACACAGCTAAGAGTCTTAGATAGTATACCTTGATATCCAACCATAACAGCTCCTTTTCATTGGGTTCTATTTTATGCCAGTTCCCTGCGAGGATAGATATATTCTTCCGAACAGCATTTCCAACGTACTTTACAAATTTACGTCGGTGTTTACCTACAGCTGCGCCATTGGCATTGAACCTTACAGATTCACCAATGGGAAGATCTTCTACTTTGTTTATCCCTCTCTTTTTCCGTGGTTTTTCCATGATGAGCTGTCAAGATTAAACACCAACACATATAATTAGAGCCCGACAATTTTAGAAATATATAGTTAGCTACAATGATTAATGAACAGATATACACAATCATTTGGATTTGAAATAAAAGCAACATATCATACCATTAACTTGAATTCGGAAAAACTAATTCCTTATAAAAGCAACATATGATCTTTCAAACTAGTTCATGGACCTGAAGGTATTGGCTAGTAGTTTATATCATGTAATGATTAATTTTAAGCTCATTATATGTACAACACTTAGCAATCGACGGATCGTCAATGCATAAAAAATGCCCAGTCCAATTGATTTTGAAAGACTTTCACATGTTCACCCATTTGACCAATTCTATTTTTAACTAATATGTTAGTTTACCCATATGTATGTCCTTAAACATAACCCAAATTGACTTATGCATAAGTAATTAGATCAAATGTACCTCGTTTAATCAACTTTTTTTTAGCTTATGAGCTAACCAACATGAGCTTATGAACTTTTTTTAGCTTATGAGCTAACCAACATAAGCTATAAACTCAAGTTGACAAGCCCAAAAAAGTTGAGCTTATCCAACTTGCAATTAGCTCAGCCTATGAACTTAAATAAAAAACCCTCAAGTTGAAAAGCTCATAAGCCCTAAAATTAAGCTTATTTTCGTTCCCAATTTCACAAAAAAACCCAGAAATAAGCTAATCCAAACACCACCTAATAAAAGCATCAAACTTGACAACATATGAACCAAAATAAGCAGTTATTAAAAAAAAACCCCATGACTTACAACAGATCTGTAAAGTTCGGCATGGTTTTTTTAATAATTTGGGGCCTGTAAGTCATGGTATACGCCATGGCCACGAATTGAAGTCATGGAACATCAATTATTAAAAACCCCATTCTATACTGTTACTAATTCACAATGAAACACAATGAAAACACTTGAAGTCATGGACATCAATTATCAAAAACCACATTCTACACTGTTACTAATTCACAATGAAACACAATGAAAACACAAATCATTTAATTCACAAAGACTTTGAGTGAGAGTCTAAATTTACCTTGTTGAATCAGTGGCGGTGAAACTTTGGGGAAATGTCTAGGGTTTTTTTTTTAGGTGAGAGTGGCATGTGATTTTGGGGAAACTTTGAGTTGTGTGCTAAATTTTGGTGAAGCGCCAAACGAAAAATTGTAGCCCGCTAAAACTATTGGGGTGAAATAAATCGGTTTATTTATTAATACCCGATTTATTTGTTTGTTTTTTTTTTTTTTACACCATGATTTCCGACCTTTTTCAGGAAGTTGGCGAGGCCACTTACGAGTTTAATTGGAAGTCATTGCGAAAAAATATAAGAGTTACGAACTTGTGAATTTGTCGTTATAAGTAGTAGAGAAGTTGTTACGAACCAATTAACAAAATGAATACAATTATCCATACGACAAACGTTTTACCGCACTTTGAACCGAACAAATCAAATAGCTAATAAAAAATGATTAAAGTCTCGTATGTCTTCGGCTTTTTATTCAAGTTTGTATGTTCTTCCTGCAAAAGTAAAAAAAATGTTCATAAACTTATATTCTGAAATTATAAATTGTATAAATTAATGTTACAAATAATGTTTTGTTACCTGAGGGATGTGTGAAGTCTGTCAATCTTCAGCCTCATATCCTTCTTGGTGGTCGGATCTCAGGTAAATGGTATCATTTAGAACTTCATCTACAGATTGAATACCAATAGAGAATGGAGGTAGCTCGTCAAACTGATTGTACTCGTCCTCGTCCACGACATTCTCAACACCAACTATACGGCGTTTGCTATGCATGACAATGTTCCATCTCGTATCGTTTGAGTCCTCATCATAGAATATTTGGGTAGCTTGTTTGGCTAGAATAAATGGATCGGACGAATAGCTATTTGTAGAAAGATTAACACATGTGATACCATCCTTGTCAACTTTAACACCTCTTAAGTTATCGACCCATTTACACTTGAAAAGAGGCATGAAGAACGTATTGTAATCCAATTCCCAAATTTCTTCAATGACACCATAATAAGACTCTTTGGCGACCAACAATCTGGAATTATCGGTTGTTGTTGCAACTAACGTCACTCCACTATTTTGAATGGTACTCTTTTCATCTTGTTCTTTGGTGTAAAACGTATATCCGTTAATTTCGTATCCTTGATAATGGAAAACACGTCGCGGACGGTACGCCAATTGCATAACTTCAGCTTCAACATCTGGGTATCTCGTTTTTACAGTATCTCTCAACCAGTCTGAAAATGTTCATTTGTGCTCAATTTCTAACCATTGTAGGCCTTGACGACTATTATTTCTTTTTAAAAATGACATGTGCTCATGTATATAAGGTGCAATAGATGTCATATTCTGCAAAACTGTAAAGTGTGCTTGCTCCAAATCATGGTTGTTTGGTGTGACATCTTTGCGCCCAATCGTCCCTTTCCCTTCAAGTCTACCCTCGTGTCGAGATTCAGGAACGCCGATATCTGGGATGCCATCGATATAACTTGTACAAAAGCTAACAACCTCCTCCGAAACATACCCTTCAACAATACTTCCTTCCGGCCGAGATCGGTTCCTTACATACCCTTTTAAGAAACCCATATATCTCTCAAATGGATACATGTAACGTAGAAATACGGGACCACAAGCCTTTATTTCTCCTACAATATGAGATACGAGATGAACCATGACATCAAAAAATGAAGGTGGAAAGTACATCTCTAGCTGACAAAGAGTAAAAATAATATCACGTTGCCATTCATCCAACTTTTGAGGGTCAATAACTTTCGAATGAATCATGTTAAAAAACAAACAAAGCTTTGTGATTGTGTGTCGGACTTGAGTTGGCAATATTCCACGAATTGCTATTGGAATCATTTGTGTTATTAAAACATGACAATCGTGGGACTTCATACCAATCAACTTTAAGTCTTTCATTGACACCAACTTCTTAATGTTAGCAGAATAACCAGATGGAACTTTAACATCATGCAAGCATTGACAAAATTTAATTTTTTCAGCCTTCGACAAGGTATAACAAGCAGCCGGCAAATACATTCTTTTATTACCAATATCTTGTGGAGCAAGCTCATCTCTAATCCCCATCTCTACCATGTCCTTTCGAACATTAACCCCGTCTTTTGTTTTTCCTTTGATGTTTAACAATAAGCCAATCAAACTTTCACAAACATTTTTCTCGATATGCATTACATCAAGACAATGTCGGACTTGTAAATGCTCCCAATACGGTAACTTCCAAAATATAGACTTTTTCTTCCAAATATTCTTATTATTTGGCGGAGCTTTATCCTTTTTTCCAAAAACAGTTTTTATACCCTTAACACGAGAGAGTGTATCACGTCCATTCAATACTCCCGTCATCCTTCTACGCTCTACTTTACCGTTGAACAGTTTCCTTTTTTTACGGTACGGGTGTTCGTCTGGAAGTGATCTTCGATGTCCCATATACACAGTTTTTTTACAGTTAGTCAACCACCGCGAGTGAGTGTCATTTTCACAAACAGGACACGCCTTCTCCCCTTTCGTTCCATATCCTGACAAGTTACCATACGCCGGAAAATCACTTATGGTACAAAAAATCATGGCAAATAATGTGAAACTCTCTTTCTTGTACGCATCATACACTTCGACGCCTTCAGACCAAAGTTTTTCCATATCATCAATTAACGGCTCCAAATACACATCAATATCATTTCCGGGTTGTTTTGGACCCTGAATTAACAATGACATCATGATGTATTTACGTTTCATGCATAGCCAAGGTGGAAGATTGTATATGCATAAAAGAACCGGCCAAGTGCTGTGACGACTGCTCATATTTCCAAATGGATTAATTCCATCTGAACTAAGCCCAAACCGTATATTCCTAATCTCAGCTCCAAATTCTTCATAACGACTATCGATATGCTTCCATTGAGGGGAATCAGCCACATGTCTCATTTTTCCGTCCATTTTGCGATCTTCTGCATGCCACCTCAACAATTTTGCATTCTTGGGATTTGAAAATAATTGCTTAAGTCTTGGTTTGATGGGTAAATACCACAATACTTTAGCAGCAGGACCATTCTTTGTCACGTCATCATCAAATTCCGTCAGATTTGTATCCTTATACCTTGAAACCTTACATACAGGACATTTGTGTAGGTCTTTATACCCGTTTCTATACAATATACAATCTCTCGGACATGCATCTATTCTTGTGACTTCCAATCCCAAAGGACACATCAATTTTTTTGCTTGATACGTAGAAGTGGGCAACTCATTATCTTTAGGTAACATTTTATTTACCAACTCTAATATTTTATTGAAACCGACATCACTCAAACCATATTCTGCTTTTAAGGTTAACAACTGCAACACGGCTGATAGTTTGGTAAAATTCGTACAACCGGTATACAATGGTTTTTCTGATTCGACAAACATTTGTTGTAATTTCTCGATATCGAGTTCATCATTCTGCTCCGCATCATGTAGCATGTCATTGATATTTTGATTGCTACTACCACAAATATCATCGTTATTATTGACATTACTTTCTAAAACAACATCGTTACAATCACGTGGTGGTTCACCATGATGTTGCCACCATGTGTAGTTATCAGTAAACCCTTGTTGAAACAAATGGAATCTAATCTTATCAATATCATCATGAAAAATAAAATGTGCACATTCTTTACATGGACATGAAATCCGGGCTTGGCCTGTCTTTGTTTGATGATCCTCGGCAGTTTTAATAAACTCAGACAACCCTTTGATGAACTCCGGGGTAGCACGTTCTATATTGTACATCCAGTTCCTACGATCCATCTGAAATATACAATTTTATATTTTCTAATAAGATGCATGAATGATATGATAACATATGAAAATAGTTGCAAACCGTCAATCCTAACCCACTTTTTGAATATTTAGTCTCATATGTGAATACGTATTATGAGTCGAGTATTATTGAAGAAAAATCGGCAGCATTTCCCCTTAACTCCTCAAGTATGCGCATAAAACGCAAACTCATAGGAGTAAGGAAAAATGATGTCGATTTTCTCAAATAATACTCGATCTCATAATACGTAATCACATCCTAAATGAGATAAAATATTCAAAAAGCAGTCCCAAATGGGGACAATCCGAAACTAACCTCTATTAGGTTAATTTCGAACGGGTATTTAACTAAAGGGCTATGATTTAACTTAGTTTATACTAAATGCTTGAATGTTACCATCAAAATATGCTATTAATACGCGGTTAGCTTAAAAGTATAGTTAGGTAACTTACATCAATGGGTCAATAGTAGCTAGGTATCAACGGGACACATAGAAAATTCTTCAAACGAGCCTACATATGAACACACCATCAAAATCAACAAACAAAGCTTCAAATAAACACAAATTTACTCATATATAGATGAATTTCGTGTTATGAAATCTAATGGATAAATAGTAAGCATAGTTAAAACATTATATACCTTTTCAATTGAGACAATATAGATACTTGAATTTGAGATTTTTTTGAAACATTTATTGTGATTATTTGGAGCATTAATTGTGTTTTTTGATAATATAGTGAGAAAAAACTGCACATACAATGTCAATATATGTCCACTGGTGGTTGTTTGGGCGGAGAATAGATCGGTTATTATGAAAAACCGATCTATATAATATGAAACGTGATTCCAGCTATATCGTGTCACGGGGTGTCCTAAAAATGTGAGCAATAAATAGATCGGTTAATAATAAATAACCGATCTAACTAGTTTCAAAATATAATAGATCAATAAATAGATCGGTTAATAATAAAGAACCGATCTATGTATTACATTTCCCCGCTTTTTTCCTTTGTTAGATCGGTTTTTCACTAAACCGCTCTATATGAAGTGATCTATCTAACCTTTTGTGTAGTAGTGATATATGCAGTTTAGTCTACAAATAGAGCAAGGGATTCCTCTCATGTCAAAGTGGCTAATATATAACCGGTTCAAGTTTGTTGCATATAGGATTTGTTTGTTGCTAGAACTGATACGACATCAAGTACGTTATAATGGGCAATGATAGCAACTTGCAGAAATCCCATGCAATGAAAATTTTAAAAGAAAATATCAAGTTTGAACTGAAGTACGTATGACATCCTAAATAAATTTTACCTTTTGTGGTGTCTCTACTATGGAATTTATGCTCATGTTGGTTTGTGCTGTCAGATATTGTCAGTTTCGGATCTTATCAAAAACAAAAAGATAAAGTTAATTCTAACGCTACTGGGAGATCCATTGTAATAGTTGTGGCTGCTGGTCCATCTGATCAGGCTGGGCATACACACACCTTGAGAAAGCAACATGAAGCATAGAAAGAGGAGATAGAATAGCGGAATCGTGAAAAGGAAGAAGCTAAAGAAAAAAAGAAACTTGATTTGCGAAAACAAGCATCAGTGTTGGAGCAATACTTTACAAAGAGGAAAAGTAACTCACCGGTGCAGGTATAACAGTCAACAAGCAAAGCATCTGTTGCCGAAATCTCACCTAAACAAGAGGTACGCCATAATCTTCTGTTTAGCAAATTTAGAAAATTGGAACCAGGGGTCTTATGAGGTTGATGACTTTTCAGGGCCTTTGGAACCAGGGTCTGAATAGAGCAAATTCTAAAGAAATAAGGCACATTGTAATCTTCTGTTTATATAATCACATAACTTGATCTCATAAAACACAGAGTATAGTGTTACAAGTTTAGTAGGCGAGAACATAACACAACTAATAGTTGCACTACATTATCAATTGCTTGCTACTCATTTACAATCCGATGTTCAGCTACATGAATTTGTCTCACAATCAGTAGGAAGTTTACAAACCAAAGAGTTACCAGTGGAAGATCGTTCAGATGCCAGCAATGATTAGGTACCAGGTGTTAAAATCAAGAATGATAAGAAAGTTAAGTTTGATAAACAACACTTTTATCGAGATCAACATCTATGCTACCTCATTACAATCCTTCATAGATGAAAAGCTTCGAGGGGATACACTTTTCTAATGATCCAAAAACACCCGCATGCCAGTCAGAATTTGAGGTATTCTTATTTTCCATGTGATATATACCTGCATAAATACCAATGTACTGTTTCATATGTTCCATTTTAATCATTATGTCTATTATGTACATCTAAGTCATTATAAATCTATTATAAAATGTTAGATTTCTATTGTTAAA
This sequence comes from Chrysanthemum makinoi, assembly GCA_910596185.1. Classification (NCBI taxonomy): domain Eukaryota; kingdom Viridiplantae; phylum Streptophyta; class Magnoliopsida; order Asterales; family Asteraceae; genus Chrysanthemum; species Chrysanthemum makinoi. Next base: position 55,461,999 of record OU343221.1, on the reverse strand, counting down.
TAATATCCCTTTTCCTATTGCTAATGTGGATTGAACTTGGTTTACTAACTTAGACTTTTTTTTGTGAAAAAGACGTGTCTTCTCTTTTAGAAGGATCCTCATTATTAACTGGACATACAAGTTATATTAGCAATCTAAGTGCCTAACATACATAAAACATACAAATTCAGCCTAGCCAATAAAACAACTTATATACATGTTCTAATCTAGGTAAAGATATTCATTACAAGTATTTATATATTACAAATATTTATATATGATATCTTTGAAATTCCTATCCCTATATAAGTAAACAGACTGAAAACCTTGAAGGGGTACTTCTATCATGACTGTTGCATATTTAAATATATATAACTAAATTATTTTATTCATTCTTTGTGCTCTTTCAACTTATGGAACCAAGTGATTTCTAACTCTCTGTAGCTATTTGTTTTTGGTGCATTGTATACTTGTATAATTGTATTTGTCAACTAAAGCATGTCTACTCAATACCGAGTCTAATCATGCACATATTTTATCACATAAAATAAAGCATATGCACGTTATAGATTTTTGATGATATTACTTATAATGTTAAGCTTTACTATTATGAAAGTTTAAGGCAGTCATTTGTGCTTCTTGCTACAGATCAAAAGAAATGAAGATATTGAAAAATTAAGTGAACTTGGTTCCATTACCTTTAGTACAACGTACCATGGGATATGAAAGTTTAATAGAACCAAAGTTTAATCAGTATTAGATTTAAGTGATGTGAAATTAATGCATGCTTAATTAAAGATAGATTATGCCTATACTAATCTTTGTAAAATGTCTTATATATGCAGTTTAGTCTACAAATAGAGCAACAAAGTGGCTAATATATAACCGGTTCAAGTTTGCTTCATATAAGATTTTTTTGTTGCTGGAACTGATACGACATCAAGTACGTTAAAAGGGGCAATGACAACAACTTGCAGAAATCCCATGCAATGAAAATTTAAAGCAATTCGAAAGTTTGAACTGAAGTACATATGACATCCTAAATAAATTTAACCTTTTGTGGTGTCTCTACTATGGAATTTATGCTCATGTTGGTTTGTGCTTTCAGATATTGTCAGTTTCGGATCTTATCAAAAACAAAAAGATAAAGTTAATTCTAACGCTACTGGGAGATCCATTGTAATAGTTGTGGCTGCTGGTCCATCTGATCAGGCTGAGCACACACACACACCATGATCCTGATAGAGAGCATCACACACCAGGAAAAAGTTTGTTACAAAACATTAGTGTCTACAAGCTGGTCCAATCCACAATGGACGTGGGAATAGAGCCGAGAATTGATTGTTGACCAGCTTCAAGTGTACAAGATTTGTAAAGTGGCCAATGGAGAAGAGAATGAGACCAGTAAGGTAGTTAGACGTGAGATAAATATATTCCAAGTGAGAGGTATTAAAGGATGTATAGTTTATGATAATAGATCCATTAATAGAGTTTTAAAAGAGACTTAAGAGACCTTTCGGTAACCCTAAAAGCAATTTCTCTTGGAAATTCCCAACTTTATGATTCCTTAACTCCCAAAAAATAAGAATTCCAATCTGCCTAAATTCTCTTTTTCTGAATTGAAGCGGTTATCATTAGGCATATACTTCGTGTTTTACTTGATTATACCAGTTTTTTGCGATCGCTAAGAGTTTTAGGGTTTATTGTTCTTCGTTTTCTTATAAAGGTATCGCATAGGTCGAATTTAATTTTATCCGATAGGGTTTCGAACATTGTTCTTATTCATCGATTGATTATGGGTTAGTTTTGCTCTTCATTGTGCATAAACCCTAGTTTTTAACTAGGGTTTCCATTACGTTTGATTACAGGAAGTGTTTTCTTGTTATCGGTTTTCGTTTTAGGGTTGGGATGGAAAAGGTTTCTTCAACAAAATAGTGCTCGTAAGGGCACTAGAGAAGTGGGGTCTTCTACTAGTTTGGCCGATCAAACTAGTGGTTCGCAAACTATTGATGCACCATCTAACTTGGCCGATCAAGTTGGGTTGCATAAGGATGATGAACTTGATGCACGGTTTAATACGCAATGATGATAGTCGGCTAATACTCCTGTCGAGTTTTGATGTGGCTATGCAATCCCGATGTTTGGTACTAATCATAGTGTTACCGATCCTAATGCACCCAAGGTTGTTACTACTAGTGGTAATGGAGTTAAGTCGGTTTCTTGGTGTTGCTTCTAATGATTCCCGAAACACATGTCTAATTTTCGAGGTTAGAATGCAAAAGAAGGATGATGTTGACCTTTCAGTCCCAATGAAAGTGGTGGAAGAGGTGAACATGAGGTTTGAGAATACTCTCTACGGATATTTCCTTGGTCAACGCCTTGCTTTTCCTGTTGTTGACTATTATGTTCCAAAAAAATACGACAATGGCTAAGTATGAAGTTTACAAAGGTTATGATGAACGCTAAGGGATTCTTCTTCTTCAAGTTTATTTCGAAAAAAGGAGTTGATGATGTTCTTGATAATGGTCCTTGGTTGGTTCGTAATGTTCCTATTATTCTTAAACCATGGACATTGAACACCAACTTGCTTAAAGAGGATTTGACTAACATTCTGGTGTGGGTTAAACTCCATGATGTTCCTTTAGCTATGTTTTTCGATGGCTCATCTTCTTACAAGCTACATTGATTGGTATGCCCAAAAGGTTAGATGCTTTTACTAGTCAAATGTGCAAAGAATCTTGGGGCCGTAGTAGTTTTGCTAGGTGTATGATTGAAGTGAATTCGGATGAGGTTCTTACCTCCTGTCGAGATTCCTTTACTTGATGGTACCGGTTCGACTATTGAGAAGATCCGTGTTGAATATGAATGGAAACCGCCTAGATGTGAGAAATGTCGGGTATTTGGACATACTTTGGTGGATTGTCCTAAGGTTGTGATTCCGAATGCTCAACCTCATAAGGACGTAAGTGATGGTTTTCATGATACAATAAGAAGAAGGGAAAGCAAGTATGGGCGAATCCGGGTAGGTTCTACTAAATCAGATGTGGTGGGCAAGCATTTTGAATATCTAGGCCCAAAAGCCTCCCTGAACCCAGAAAGTAAATGTGGATAAGACGATGGATTCTAATGTGGCTAGTACGAGTGGGACCAGGATCACTACGTCTAATCAGTATGATGCTCTTAATATGGACGATATAGAGATACCTGGTAGTAAAATGGAGGTTAATGAGGATGAGTTGATTAAGACTGGTTCTACATCACATGTTCCGCTTATGAGTGAGTCAATGGGAATAATAGATGTTGGTTCTACTCCATAGTTGGAAAATTGGTAAGCTTGAAAAACTAATTATTGATGGGAAAGCTACAATGGATGATGATGGTCAACCTATTCCGTCTACCTATTCTACTAAGAGAGCTAACCCTTTTCTAAAGTGGAGAGATTGAGGTGTCGATTTTGAAGATGAGGTTGTTGCTAACCCATTTGATGATCGCTAATATATTTGGTGGTGGCCAAGAGTTTGAAGATGAGTATGATGACTATGACATCGATGACTGATCGAGTTCGTGATCTTCCGGAATTTGGATGCTTTTCTTTAATGCCATGTATGGCACAAAGTTTCAAGGTCCTAGGAAGTAATCTTATTTCGTTGTGTCATTTGTTATCATTTGAGTAGTGGTTTGTTTTCTTGTTTAGAAAATAGGAAGTATCTTGTTATGTAAGCTCTATGCCTATGTAACGGGCTGATATATGGGATTTAACTCATATACATTGTACTTAAACGTTTATTTGGTTAATATATTTAGGTGCAGGATTACTTTACACAAAAAAAAAAAAAGAGACTTAAGAGGAGAAAGTACTGGAAATTACGAAAGGTATGTTGTATGTTTCCAGTGAATTGAATGTACTAATTTGCAATGAATTGAATGTACATTAGGGGGGGAGGGGGTTTGTTAAATGTGTCATGTATGTAGGGTTGAGCATCGAAGATTCAAAACCGAACCGAACCGACGAAACCGACTTAACCGACAAAAAACGAACCGGACCGACAGCCCGTCGGTTCGGTTTCAGTTTTAGGTTTTACATGCTTTGTGGTCATTTGACAACATGCCAAAATGCATCTAGACCGACAAAAAACCGCAGACGAACCGAACCGACAACATTAAGTTCGGTTTGGTTGCATTTTCACGGTTATCGGTCCTCGGTTTTCTCGCAGTTTTCGGTCGGACATTTTATGACCAAAAATTTTACATGTATGTGTAATGTAATTGTTTTGTTGGTCGTATACTGTTAATATCAATATAACAAAGGTGAAGATCAGTATAAGTTAAAAATACATCACGGGTAAAAACAAGAGAACATGCAGTTAATTGAAACTAAACCTGAAAAATATGTAATTGCCTAAGAAAAATGAACTTTGTAGATTCATATGTATATATGTGTGTTATATTTCCTGAATCTTCTATTACTTCTAAATGACGTTCTAAAACGCTTTGAATTACGCAAACTAAACCGTTGCTGGAACCTGATGTTGGTTACAGGATTTGATTGATTTGTTATAACGGTATCACGTGTCATGCGATAAGGGTTATGACACATAATGACGCCAAGTTCTGCCCGACGGCGAGAAACTGTTCGTGCCCCTCTTTCCTTCTTCATCTCTTTTAATTTGTTATCTTAGGTTTTATGCTAATTCAATGTTTGTAAGTTTGTTTACTATTAGATTGTTTCTTATTCTTGAATTTCTCATTATTAGAAATGTGTTTGGGAACATAAACACATTAGAAATTCATATAATCCAGTTAGAATACTTTGGATATATCATATATAACATGCAAAATCTAATTCAAGTAATTGACATTCACAGGATAATATTATCCTTCAGCTCGATGTATAGAGCGAGGTGCTATTGTCCAGTAGTTTGCAAGATAAATATATGCTACTTGGCGGATTTGTCCAATATTGGTCCAATAACGTTTACGTAAGTCGTTTGTTTGACTTCACAAGTCAAAAGTAATCAATATGACACAGAACTGAGATGATATAGTGATGGCATGACTACGTCCTACCCTAATGAAAAAATAGCGATTCTTGATTTCTTAGGAGAAAGGGGTTTTTTGCTTTCTTTTAACAAATCTTATGCAATGAACACAACAATCTGTTGGTGAAGATATCAAAAAGAGTAGATTGAATGCTCTACTAAACTTAACACTAATGGCAGTTTTAGTTGAACACATGGAAGGTCAAATAAACCTCATCACCCACAAATCCATATGACATCTCACTGATCAACAAATTAAGAACATATGTGAGTCTTAGTTGGTTTTCTTTGGTTATTCAAATCATTTCTTACAACCGATATAAATCGTTTTTCTATTTTTATTGTGAACATTATTGTAAGTTCAATGATATCTTAAAAACTATTCTACTAATTTTTATTGTGAATATTATATTAGGTTCATTCTGGATTATTTACAAATAGCCTATTACGTTAACTATTTATCTTTCCGACACTATATCGTCTTATTAAATTTTTCATTTTTTTTTTAATTTTAACTTTAAAACAATACATTCAAAGTTATTTATGTTACATTATTTATCTTTCAGCCTTATACATTATAGCGTATTAAAATCTTATGTTACATTATTTTTCCATTTTTTTATTTCATGTTTGTATTAAAGTTTTATGTTTAATAATAAAACTTTAAGCTAGCCAGCCAACGGACGGGCCTTAGGCTAGTCTACAATAATTTAGACTTGTCAAATTGCTGAACGTACCACAAAAACGAAAAAAAGAAGTTAAACATGTCATATGTACATGATAACCAAAGAGAACGTAAACTTATCTAAGACAAAACATTTAAGTTATTGATATTGTTAGCTCGCCGTTTTGTTCTAATTATTATATCTATCTGACCTTCAGCTTGTCTAGAAGAGGTCGTGTTAATATATTTAAGTTTTTCACCAAAAGAAAAAAGAAAAGAAATGGACTTATCAGAGACAATGGAATGTTCACGGGTAGTTAATTAACAAGATCTTCATACAAATCACACTTTGCTTGATAATCATGTACAAAAGATACTCATTTTTCTCATTATCATGGTAATGATGCTTAGCCGAACCCAATTAACCAAACCCAAATATGAAAACTGTCACGTATACCTCCAAAGCAAGCATGACAACCTGCAAACTGGATGAACGCTGATACGCTTCCCTTACTCGTCACGTTCTATGCTTCAAACAATCTCTTGATATCTTTTACAAACCTCTTCTCAAAAAAATATTGAAGTACTTTTTTTGAAAAACAAACGACGCCTAAGCTGATGGCAAACTCGTAACCATCAAATCATCAATTGTTAGGTGTATATTAGAAAGTGGGTAAATTGGTCCTTGTGGTTTGTCCAAATTGCAAATGCAGTCCCTATCTTTTGGAAAGTAGTAAAAGATATAACTACATGTTCGTATCGGGCGAGTAGGGCGACAGCCCAAGGCATCAAAAGTTTAGGGGGCATCTTGAAGAAGCGAGAATTTGGACGGCGACGAGGACATTGTCGAAAAATGCTCGAAAAGATTTGGCAGGACATTAGTATTTTTCATTGATTATTTTTTTGTTTTCTACATAAGAAACACGACATCTTTTTACTCGATTATGTTGTTGAATTTGTGTTTTTGGTTTTTTTTAACATTTTATTTATTAAATTAACACCGACGTAGAATTATCCATTTAGCATTAGCATTTTCATTAGCCGCATTACAATAGGCATTTCTTTGTCGACTCCTGAGGTGCATTTTTCAATCAACTCACTTAGGGCATCAGAAAACTCAAGACCGACCCTGCTACAGGTGATATATGTAGAAGTCGGAGGGTAAATGACAATTATATTATTAGATTCAACTATAATATTACAATACAAAGAAATTAAATAGGAAGAAACAAATGAAACATTAAATAGTAAACGGGTCCAAAACAAACGAACTTTGGGCTTTATTAAACCAACACCTCCTCTTAAACTCACAATGCTGCAGAGGTTAACATTGTGAGTTTCTCAAACATAAGTTAAACTAAATTTAAAAAATAAACAGTAGCTTCAGAGAGTCCCAGAGTACAAACTAAGTGCGAGACGGAGCTTCATTCTGATGCAATCCGAACTGAAATGTAAAACCATAGCAGAGCCACGCAAATAAGAAGAAGAACAGGAATAGAACGAACAAAGACATGTGTAAAGCATGAACATGTAGACACGTGCAGAGCACATAATTTGGCAGGGGAACCAAATGTACAATATCAGGCATAGAGAAAAGAATGGAACATGCAGACACTATCACACATGGGGAAGAGAATAGAAAAGGTATGGAGAAAAGAATGGAACATGCAGACACTATCAGGCATGGGAAAAAGAATAGAAAAGGCATAGAAATGCGAGCAGAATCAAGTTGGTGTAGAGCACAATTAGACACAATCAAACATAATAAGATAGAACCACATGCAGAATCAGACATATATGGACGCGGAACCAAAAATAGTTGTTGATGTCGAGATTCAACACATAACTGCTTAATATTTAGTCGGATTAGTTAAGATTGTAACATCACCATAACCAACACCAATATACCAAATAAAATCACTTAGGGTCTGCTTGCTTCAATTAAGGGAATATGAAAGGGAAATGCAAAGGGTAATGAATACCTTAACCCTTAATTTGTAGTGCAATGGGTCATTATCTAGTTTAGGGTAATGCTTCATTCCTTTACCCTCCATCAAACATAATTAGTGATTGCTTTTCCTATTCCTCACCTCATAATACCCTCCACCAAGCATGCCTTAGTAAATACCGGAGGAACCAATTATACAACTAAACCAAACCAGTTGCCATAAGGATATTTCCCATATCTTCAATATGTACATTACACGACCATTTTATGGCAGCCACCGTGACCGAACCAAAATTATCAAACAATATGTAGATTCAAAACAAAATTACCGAACTACTAATTCATACCAAAACCGATCATAACTTCGTACGAAATCCAGAACCAAAAATATGACAATTGAGAAGCAAGAAACTACATAATTAATGTGACCACTAGCTGCAAATGTAATCAATACTAACCGAACCTAATGTTCTCAACCGACCCAGTATTTCCATGCTATTTTAAAATTAAATACCCAAGCAAAAGTTACCATTCAATATGTTGAATTTCCAACTGATCCATTATATAAACAACATGTCTCGTAATAATATTCTTATTCGTTGATTACATCAATTGACGACAAGATCAAGCGAACAAGCAAATCTTTTTTGCGTTTCATTTTACCTGACGCCAAGATGTAACGACCAATAAAACTCACGCATAATGGATTCATGGCTCGATACCATGTAACAATCAGAGTGAAAATGACAACTATATTTATCAAATTCAACTAAACCATTGTAATACAAAGGCATTAAAGCCCAGATTAAACCAACAGGCTTTAGGCTTATTAAACCAACAATATGAACATGCATTAAAAGTGCAATTGGACTGGTTTATAGAATGCTATTTTTTCTTTGTCAAATGTGATAATTAAGGTTGGAGTTACACCTTCCTCATCGTAATTTGCATATATTTGTGAAAAGTTATGATATATAGGCCTACATAATAAACTTACAAATAGGCCTACACCATTCACATTTTGATAAGTTTCAAACACTTTTTCTCTCTCTTCATATTAACCAATCAAATTTTCAATTTAACTTATCATAGTTGTGAGTCTATTTTTAGGTTCATCATTTAGGTCTATAAATCATTTTAAAATGCGAAGATTTTTATTTTTATTTATTGATTTATTTATTTATTTATTATTATTTTTTTCTGAAGATGAACGATAATCCTCCGCCCCACACCCCTCATCTTTTTTTTTTCTTAAATATTACTACGTATTAAGCAACTACGTGGAACGAAAGAGTAAAATATTGAAAAAAGAAAAAGAAAAAAAAGAAGATAGCTGGAGACGTATAGTAATGAAATCAAAATAGTAAATAGAATAAAACGAGAGTAGTTAACCTATTTGAACGAGTAAAATAACGTAGGTAGGTTAAACGTCAGTATGTTACATCTTTTTCCATGTCATTGACTTCCATGCCATAAAAATAGTTATTTTGACAACCCTTATATATAATTTACAATCTATGTAATCCATTACGAAACTAGCTAGTAAAATTATAGTCGCCAATATTTTCTCTACGTTGCAAAAGAATATTTCCATAATTCCACAATTCCACTACCCACACTACTTTTGTTTCTCAGAATCAGAACTGAATCAAAAACGATAATTCGTGGTACTGGTGGTGGTTTAGGGTGGCCGTAGATGATAATCTTTAATTTTCTCATTAACTTGAGACTTGAAAGAGCTTGAAATTGAAGAGTTGACAAGAATCAAGGGTAAATTTAGTCACCCTGTTAGCCAATTTTTTAGACAGATGTACATGTTTAGGGTGTGTTTGGTTTGACCCTATGGGAATAAATAAATGACTATGGGAATGATATATTTTGTTTGTTTTATGATAATCGGTATGGTCATATTCTTATATTTTCCATACATTAAAGGTGGCAAGGAACCTAGGAATGAGTCTATCATTCTTAACGACCTACCACTACTATCAAATTCATACCGATTGTGATTCCTATCATTAAACCAAACGACCCCTGTTTGTAGCCATACATATATTGATCTAGCTTGTTAGCCATACAAATTGCGCCCGATTATGTAGAATGCTGGGAGATCTAGTTACACGGTTTGCGGCCATCATGATATATCAGTAGAGCAATTTGCGTTGCAACCGTGCAATGATGATAGTAAGAGGGAACCAAATGGCTCGTGTCCCAATGGTACCTCTTGTTGTGTAAGAAGCTCTTTAATCAAATGGTTGTGGATTCAAAACCTGCTTAGGACATGTGAGACAGAGTTGTTATATATATATTGTGAGATAGATATTTGCCGTTGAAAAAAATGATAATAAGAGGGAAAGAAATCCTCATACATACGACGGCAATGTTCTTTCATCATTGGTAAATGATTGAAGTAGAAACGATTACTAATACTGAATTAAACACGTTATAGTTGGTAGTCTGGTTGCATGTACTTGAATTAAGAAAAATGCGAAATTAAACAAAATAACAATTTAAAACTGAAAGCTCGAATCAAGCTAAACGATTTCGTCCAGTACCTCATCAAAAGCTCAACTCGTTAACCCCATATCCGTAAGTTTTCTAACAAAACTTTGTAGCTAAGAACACATTGACTCGATTGATAGAATATCCCACTAGATCAAGTGTTATTTTATGGTCGACTTTGAATACGATGCATTATATTATTAGTATATTATTAGATCGATTGGACCACAATGTTAATTTGAACCATTGAAACATTTGCATAAAGCCAAAAATATTTCACCTGTCAAAATCTAGTCGAAAACTAACATATATATATATTTAATCTTGTGAGTGATATTGGTCAAATCCATACCCATTTGTGTGTCGGCGTTGATATCCTGCAATATAATCACAATTCAGAAATCAGAATTCCAAGTTTTGTAGCCTAGCGGTAACATGTCGTGCGGGATGTTTTATGACTATATGAGTATGGGTTCAAGTCCCGTTTGAGACAACAATGTGTGAAATACACTTGTAATAATTTAATACTCCGTAGTTTGTTTTTCTATGAAAAGGCTATATATTGTTAACTTTGTACGGATTCGCGATCTCCGAATGACAGAAATCTGATGGCCGATGACTACATTTGCTGCCAAACACAGTTAAGCCCCAATTTAATCGACTGAAAGCACCCATAGGAACAATCTTACTTGATCAAACATTGTTAAAACCATATATTACATCAGATTTACAAACTTTGGAATATAAGGTAACAGAATAGCTAGGGAACTTAAATTATATGATTACAACTTTTGAACCCATATCTAGCAACTTAAATTTGTGAAACCTCAAATGGTATGAGAAATGGGGATGAAGACATGGGGTGCCTTAGTGTCGATCAAATCAAGATGCTTTTGTTTGAGATGCATGTAAACAACCCAATCTCCCTTGTTCGTGGCACTCGGCATTGTAGTCATGTATCCTGTTTGGCCACCCCAAGGAAAATGATACGACCCAAAATCCGGCTTGCCCCATCCAAATTGCATATCATTAATAGGAAAGCCTTGCCCAGATGACACAACTACGGCATCCCCATCGGTCTCTTTTAGCTTGAAATATATCTTGGCAACTGCTGGCTCGGGCCTATGCAACTCTACCCAATCAATCAATCCCCTAAAATGTTCTTCTTTTGCGGCTTTGGTAACAAAGCCATTAACCTTGTTCGCAACTTCATTAAGTGTCATTGCTTGAAGATCGTGATTGCTAGCCTCACCATACGGGATAGATAGTATATTCCCAAAGTGGTTTTCTAACATGGATGATTCGTTCTCATTGTTGCCTCTTAAGAATTTCCGTCCACTAACGATAACACCCATTCTAGATGTCTTATTCACATCATGAGCTAATAACTTCCACACATATGCGGTAAAAGATTGGAGTTTACTTATTCTAGTTTCTTTTGAACTTGCTTCTGCTTGAAGGTGACTAATTGATTCGGCACGAATATAGCAGATACGACTATGAAGTTGGTCATCATCACACGAAGGTGGTGATGGAAGTGATGATATAGGAAGGTACATATTGTCGAAGGTTGTGTCATAACAAGGTGGACGTCGTGGGCTGAGTATTGAAGGTCGAAATGACGGGATGCTTGAAATTTGTTTGAATTGCGCAAACTCAGCCCATGATACTAAGAACATGTTCAAGGAGACTCCGTCTGCGATCCGGTGATCAAAAGAGCATGATACTATTATTGCTCCACATTTCAACTCTGTGACCTGTTTTATTTCAAAACACAACATCTTATCGTGTTAGATTTTAGATGTTTCTAATAGTTGTTGGTTTAAACGTACAATAATGACTTAAAATGAATGTATCAGTATGTATGACCAAATAGATTTTCGATTCCAGGCGAAATATCATCAGTTTGACTAGGTCCAGAATAGTTTTGTTAGGCTTGTACTCCGAAGCTTTCTTGGCAATAAAAAATATAAACACGATATATCTCTATTCCTTTTAAAAGTTTCATATTGTCACATGGATGCCAATAAAATAAAAATATATGTCTTGTATGTCTCAAAAAGTTATGAAGTACTAACACGTTCATGCTTATTATAATACTTTTTTGGACAAGTCTCAGTAGAGGTGCTAGGATAGCTTGTTGTATTGCTTTTGTTTGCTGGTAATAATTTCTGATTTCAATCTTGAATCGGACTTTACTGTTAGACCTTTGTCATTTTCTTTTATTCACATTTCATAGAATTGATAGCAGTGAGATTCTCTCAAGTACCTAACAGTCACATGCATACAAACTGTCGGATCTACTGGGAGACCCACTTTTTCATTACTTTGTGAATATGACTGGAGGTCATGTTCTAGCTAATTTAAGAGAATCTTAATCCAAATAATCTGATGTCTATATTATGATATTCTCAGACGCTTGAGTTTATTGTAAGCAGGAGAACATTACATGCCACTTCAAGTGACCCCCATATATTCGTAATTTAGAACTTTTTAAAGTAGAACATCTTAAAACTAAGGATTAAGTCCTTAACTGGTGTTAATACTAAACACGATATGCAGATTAATTAGTAATAAACTAATAATAAGATTTAGCAATTTTAATTTTTATAAAATCTGTTTTATCAAAAAATTGTTTATTAGTCGATCAAAAAGTTAAAAATCATTGTTCACACCAACGAAAAAATCTGTTTTATCAAGTTTTTTTTATTACTTCTTTTATATTTTAAAAGAGCGTGCATATTTTTTCCATGCAAGTTTATATCCCATCTCTCAAAATAAATGGGATTTTAGTGGACTGATCGAGATGATTCTGTGCAATACGAAAGTAGAAATTTAATAATGGTTGAAGTCAGGATTGTAGTTTACCTGAACTGCAAGCAAGCCATGATTTATCCTAGGAACCAACTTTCCCTTTACGGTTTCATCTGGACAGTGAAAATCTATAGCTTTGAGCTCGACATCTGCATGAGCATGCACAAATTCCACCCCATTATTGTTGCACAAAACCTCTGGCTCCCCTAATCTGTTCGGCACGATCTCTCCAGCTAGTGGGTAAAATGTTGACAATACTCCAGCCAAAGATTCCTTGAGGGTTTTTACTACAGTTTCTGAGGACATGGAATCGTTGTCTTTTTTCTTGTAGCAAAAGAAAACTCCAGCGTCAAGTGGTGGTAGGAGAAGATCTAGATTGGACTGAGGGAGCCAATATTCGATCTTCGGCCCATGAGATGCATGAATGATAGTTCTATCCTTCATGGTCACTTTGTAGTCGAGTGTGTAGTAATTATCCTTCTCATGGGTTGGGAGTTCTAACACGTGGAGGGTAGAAAGTTGAGCATAATGATGATCATGGTAATACCCAGATATATTTCTTAGTCCACTCCATCTGTTTCTGAGTATGTCAGAAACAGATGAGAGTGGTCGGGATGATGGAGGTGGGGGTGGATGAGTGTGGCGAATGAAGTGTTGTGATCTAATCGAACCACTTGTATGAACCCATTTTTTATTTGAGGTAGAAAGACGTTTGGATGTTCCAATGTTGAGAAGATGGATATATTTTCTCATGGTATTAGGATGATATAGTTGATAGAGCTTTGGGATAATTTGAAATTTGAGAAATTGAGAAAGATCTAGGGTATACTTATAGTTAGAAACAGGGACTAAATTTTTCACTTTATCCATAGTTATCAAGACACGAAATTGCATGGCAGAAAATGTCAAACATATGAGTTTGGGTTATCCATAACTAGACCGCAAACAAGCCAAACTTTTATCAAGCTACTCGAGCTCAAGCTTAATCGATCGGGTTTAGCTTTTATCAAGTTCAAACTCAAGCTCAATCCCAATAAATTGACTCGAAACATATAACGAGTCGAACTCAAGCTTTTATTCAGTCTTCATATAAATATCTTTTAATATTAAATTCAAATAAGTGAGTAAAAGTTAATTTGAATATTAATCTAATCATAAAGACTTACTTTATAAATAATTATTTAATATATACTAGCAGCCTAAGCTTTTGTAATCTTCATATATATTAATCTAATATATACTTTGTTAATATTTTGTAATTCTTCATATATATTAGCAGCCTAAACTTTTTTAATCATTTAAATACGACAACATTCAGTATGCCTAATAATGTATTTATATGAGTAAGAATCAAATAAGAAATATAATTAAAATGAGAAGAATGAGAAAAGAATCACAATTACAAATATTAGATGCATTCACAAAAATATATGAGAAATGCTACAACCACCTATAATTTACAAAAAGAAATCCACATAATGATGTGCAAGAATGAAAATAAAGAGATAATTTAAATGTTAGAAAGAGAATGCCACAAATTGCATGACACCTCATTGTGTGGGATTTTTTTTGTAAATTGTATTGCTCAAAATATATACATCTCTCTATTATTTCTCTTTCCTTATTTAAAATATATAATTATATATTTTTTCTCACTCTTTCATTTCAATAGTTATTCTCACTATATCCATACTCATCTATATATATCTACTAATTTAATCGATGAACTTGTTGCAAGTGCAAGTTAAGATATCATATATATGAATGTATGAGTAAACTTTTTTTTCCCTCTTTCTTTCTTTTATTAAGTAGACAAGTAGTAACATAATATAAACTCCATCAGGTTATTACAATAAAATGATAAAGAAGTCATCAAGTTATGGAGATCATTTTTTTTTCCCTTTTGAACAGCAAGTAAATGATTCGAGCTCACAGTGACATCTAATTGAACAGTATGCAAGCTTTGTATTTTCGTCTTAGGGGATAAACTGTAACACCCCAAAATCTCGGTACAGCGGAAGACTTAAACAAGTTTTCGGGGCGTTACTGGATTGGGACATCACACAAGTATAGCAAACAAGATAGTCATATTATAGTTCAAAAACCAATCCCATAATTAATTATCCAAGTACAATCATCCCAAATAGTCAATGTAAGGCCCAACATGATTTATAAAATAGGTCCGCATAATATTATCAGAGTTTAAATATGATCCTCCAACAATGCCTCATTGCCAAGCTTCTACAGAACAAGCATTCCACACATCAACTTAATTACCTGAGAAAAACATGCTAAAAGGGTCAGCTGACACTGGTGAGTTAATAGGTTTAAGTATAAAATCAATAGTGGACCTGTAGGAGTTTATTTGCTATGTGAGACTAAGCTAGATACACAATATCACACCAATCACATATCAATATCACAATCAAAAACACCATCAATAACATAATCAATATCATAGCAGGGCCCCAGGCGACTCTAGCCAGCGCAGTCGTAGCAAGGCCTAGATCAAATGCTACCCTGGAGGCCTGGACTAGGTCGAGGTAGAAATCTATACTTAGCTAGGCAAGTGTCATAGCAACATAATTGCTACCCTAGACTAAGGCAAAAACTACCACATATCTATCTAAACAGTCAACACATAAGCAAATCAAAAGAGTTTAAAAAGGTCCAAAAGAGTACCATGATTTCTCACCACAAATTAGTTAAAAACAAAAATAAAAGTGGGGCTATGAGTACCATAAGCAAATCAAAAGAGTTTAAAAAGGTCCAAAAGAGTACCATGATTTCTCACCACAAATTAGTTAAAAACAAAAATAAAAGTGGGGCTATGAAACTCACCTCGAGCAAGCAAAGCACAAACAAACACTAGCAACGAAGATAACAGCTAACACGGCTCAACAACTACTGACTCGGCACAACCTATTAATATAAACCAATTCTTAATATATAATTCCGAATTCAACGTTATCTGCCCCAATGTATTCCTTTTCTTTATATCCAAAAATATCTTGTTTCACCATTTAGTTCTAGCGTTTGGTATCGTCGTGTGTGTGTGTATCGACTCAACAAGACACAATGAATGCACTCAATGACTACAATGCAACTCATAACGACACAATGAGATGTCTAAGCGATAAGCTTTGTAGTCCAATAAGTTTCGGAATAAATAGTAGACCTTATCGAATTCGTCAACTCGATAAACTCAATCATTTATTCGTGTCGCTTATTATTCCATAAACCAGTCGCGTCCTAACGAGTCATAAGGATAATTCACCCATTAATAACGTTATCCAATGTGCCTAACAGGCTCTTATTAGATTCGTCAACCTAATAAGTCCGCTATCCACGTGGATTGAAGCTATTAATGTTAGGTTATCCGTAACCCATGCACAAGACGTAAATAGTATCAAATGCTCAAAAATGGCATTAAATGCTCATAAATGACACATTTCGATAAACGTGCACTCGAAACATTAAATATTCATTAATTAGAAAATATATCCATTTTTAGATGTTAGTTCCATTTAAAATAGCGAATAACATGATGAATATTGTAATCGAAGGTTTTAGTATAAAAACCATTTATTATTTATGTTTCTTAGTTTTATTAACATGTTTACATATATATATATATATATTTATATATATATATTACGTTAATTTCAATATAAGTTTCAAATCGTTATTTCGTTTCGAGTCCACAAGCTCGAGTCATGACTTCTCGGCTTTTATTCAATCTATAGACCAATATATACTAAAGTCTATGTTACGGCGTTTTCGGGGTCAACTATGACTAAAAAGTCAAAGTAACACCGACGTTGCGCAAAGTTGACAATTTATAATATAAGTCCTAGGGGTGTTCACGGGGCGGTTCGGTTCGGTTAGTTGAAAGATTTTAACTATCCATCGCGGGGCGGGTAATTCATTTTACTACCCGTAATCGAACCATACTAGGCGGGTAACCGGACATGCGGGTAACTGAAATGAGCGGTTACCCGCGGTTCAGGTCACGGTTAACCATTGTAGACATTTGATCGAGTTTAACCGCATGAATAATAACATGATCAAGAACGTAAATTGTCATTTTAGTAACATTCAAAGATGCTGAATGTATTTAAGTCATATTAAAATTATTTCGTCACAATAATTCCATTCAAATAAACATACCGAACAGATTAATAAAAAGTATTTATCTGACGATTATAAGTTACGATCAAATAAATCAATTTTCATACATATATAGATGTTTAGTAAATTGTAGGACCTTAAATCTATCAACCTTATCACACAAATACCCACGTATATCACTTTATGCGTAGAACTCGTTAAACACAAACACAAACTATGCGTGAAGATGAAAGAAATAAATATGAGAAAGATGGTGACTTGAAGTTAAAATCGTGTATATGTGTAGAGAAAAGATGAACACAATATGTTGTATTGCTCCAAAGAAAACACACACACACACACACTCAAGCACACCCCTCAAATGACCACTTGAGGGGTATTTATAGTACAAGTGACTTGATGCCCTAAAGGCTTTATATGGGCCGTGGATATGGACTTGGATTGGATTGGGTTACTTGGACTTATACAAGGCAAGCTTATCATAACGCCTAGCCATTTAGCTTAGCCCAATCCACGAGCCCGTTGACTATTCTATCACGATATCTAACACACGTTACAAAGTTCCTAAATGTGAATGACCATCACTTCTAATAAAAACTATTAAGGCTAACAATCTCCCCCTAAGGGGTGGTCATTCAAATGATGCTCCACTTGATTAGGTCTTTACTTTTCTCGAGCTTGAACTTTGTGTGTAGATATAGAATAGTCTTGAATCTTTGTTCCTTCATGCTTTGTGATCAATTAATGTGGTTGTCTGCCGTTGTCAACTTCGTTGGATAGGTGTCTCCACGTCTTTCTCCACCATGCTCACACTTCTATTTGTCTTTTGGTTACCAATGATTTAGTTCTCGAGTCTTTAAACTTTGTAGATTCTTTGACATTGACGAAGAATCATCTTTAACTTTGAGTAGCCTTTGATATTGATGAGAACTTTCATGTATTGTTGGTATGAGCATGTGGAGAGTCTGCACGATCAATCCGCTCCGGAGCTTCCATAAGAAGAAAACATAAAACATGTTAGTAATAAGCGGATTCCGGCACTTACAAGTTTGAATTTCGAGGGTGTTAACAGCATAGTGTGAAAACACGTCTCTAATTCTCACAAAGGCCGTTCCTAAACTGGAGTCCCACAAGTGAGATAACACGATATACCGAAGTACACCTACAGTTCAGATGAGTCACTGAGGTACACCGAAGCATCACCCCACGACTGTAGACCGTTTGAGACACACTAAGTGTAATCCACGAGGAGTTACCGAAGGGACCTGCTGTCGGCTGCTTGATGTTGACCCTGGCAGGAGTTTCCATTCAATCATTGAAGATCACAGATGTGAAACTTCTCATAAATGTTCTGGCAGATTGCTAAGACCTGCGTAGGACTCTAGAATATATCACTTGTGCTCTTATTGATGAACAACAAGCGATGTCATGACAAGTGTTCCTATGAGATCTTTTGATGAATCTCGTGGCTCTAGACTCAATTAGTGCATTTTGGTTTTTTCTGAGCGGAGGCTAGGGAGAGGGTCTCCTTCTTCAATATCAACCAACTCTAAGAGAAGGTCAATAGATTATGTAGGGTTCCCAGTGAGAATGAAACAAATCCTTTTAAGAGGAATTGAGTCGCTAGAAGGTTTAGTGCAGTGCCACGGGTCCATGACGTCTTTGTCTTCAATACCAGTGTCATCTAGTGACAACCAAGAGAGATGAATTGAACCCGGTTTCTGCCCTAAGTTGAATATGGAGGGCTATTTCTTTTCACCATTTCTTTTACATTTCTTTTTAATTCTTCAACCCCTTCTTTCTCCTTTCTCACATTACTCCTTTTTAATCATTCCTAAGGACTTCTAATACTAACTATTTGTGATGTCCTTGGGTAGATCCCTCCGGCTCTGGCGGATCATAGGACGAATTTTCCTATCCTTAGTCACCTTATAACTCCATGACTGTCCCATGTTGCCATAAAACCATTTTACTTGAAAATCTCACTGAGTGTTTATGATAGAAAACATGTTTGGAACACTCCGAGAGTTTTATATTTTCGAAACACTCCCCTTCACATGTGCTTATGAGTTTTAACAAAAATCTGCACATCGAGGGTAGAGTTTGCACTTTTTGAATTGATCAGCTTATGATAGACAATTCCCCACGAGACACGGTTACGTTGCCTAGTTAAAGAGTTCCATTGTCAGTTTTAGGTGACAACTAGCTCTAATAACTAACTTGAAGTTGTAAACACTCCTTGAAAAGGAGGTTAGACCCATGAAGGTGCATATCTATCACAAGTTTCTCGAGATGGTACATATACTGACTTTGATTCCCGTCAATTCATTGGTTTCGTCTGAGTCGAGCTCATTTTGAGGTTCAAACACTGATTTTGATCACATTTTAATCACGTCTCCTCCCCCTCAAAAATAGCATAATCATGATATTTTTGATATCAACGGATTAAAAATCATTTTTAGAATCTTTTAGGGAGACAAACGGATATGATTTAAGCATGAATTTGGAACATATTGTTTTATACTCCCCCTTTAATAAAGCATAATCAATTAAAGGGTTTTAGAGGGAGTTATCTTGAGCACAAAATATTTTGAAAGATTTTGAAAAATCTTTTTGAACCATCTTGAAAAGGTGCTCAAGATGATGATGATTTCTCACCATTTTTAAATGTAGTGTACTGAAGCGTACACTTGTGAGTTTGTCTATAAAAGCACGAGTTTTGATTTGAAAAATAATCAAAAGTCATCATTTTGGTCCGGGTTTCGTACTGAAGTATACGAAAGCCTTTTTATGAAGAAATTTGAGAAACGACATGTTTTGAGAAACATTAAAAGAACTCTCGCTCAAGCATCTGTACATACCCGTATCATTGTTGAATGACATTTCTAGAAACGTACAGAATATCGATTATACGAGAGACATGTCGTGAGAATAATATTTTTGGATTTTTGATTTTATATTGTTTTTGAATTTTTTGAAAGTTTTATATTTTTATATTTTGCTTTTGTTGGTTTTTCAAATTTTGTATTTTGTTTTTCAAAAAAATATTTACATGAAGCTTTTGGAAAATCATTTTCAAGAAGATTCGAGAAGACGTTCTAACTCCTCAGGGGTTAGGCTTCGCATTCCAATTCGTCGAACTAAATAGTCAAACCTTTCTTTTGGAAGGGCTTTAGTTAATAGATCGACGAGTTGGTAATCTGTCTTCACGAAGAATAATTCAACAGCACCATTTTTGACGTACTCTTTGATGAAGTGGTAGCGGACACGGATGTGCTTAGTCTTTGAGTGATGAACAGATTGCATGATATGGCTATGGCACTTTTCGAGTCACAATACATAGGTATTTTATCGAAAGTAAAGCCATAATCTGTGAGTTGTGTTCTCATCCATAGAACTTGAGCACAACACGCAGATAGAGACACATACTCGGATTCAGCGGTTGAAAGTGCAGTGCAATCTTGTTTCTTTGAAGACCAGCTGACTAACTTTTCACCCAAAAATTGTGCTCCTCCGGATGTACTTTTTGTCGTAACTTGGTCACCTGCGTGGTCCGCATCCGAAAAGGCAATTAGATCAAATCCGGATTCCTTCGGATACCAAAGTCCCATGTGAATGGATGTCTTCAAGTACCGAAAGATCCTTTTAACCTCTTTGAGGTGCAGTTCGGTAGGCTTTGCCTCAAACCGTGCTAATAAGCAAACAGCAAAATGAATATCTCGTCGACTAGCAGTGAGGTACATGAGAGAACCAATCATGCTCGATATTTCTTCGGATCAATAGGTTTCCCAAACAAATCGGCTCCAATTTTTGGTGAAGTTACCATTGGTGTTCCGACCGAATCACAATTATCCATACCATGATTTTTCAAAATCTCGGTTGTGTATTTAGCTTGATTTATAAAAATTCCACGAGGGGATTGATGTATTTGTAAACCAAGAAAGAATTTTAGTTCCCCATCATGGACATTTCAAATTTGTTTTTCATGAGATTTTCAAAATGTTTTGAAAGATTCGGATTAGTGGACCCAAAGATGATGTCGTCCACATAAATCTGAACAATCAAAATGTCGCTTTTGCATTTTTGTGTAAACAAGGTAGGATCAACTGTGCCTTTGGTGAAATTGTTTTGGATAAGGAAAGAGGACAGTTCGTCATACCACGCTCTCGGAGCTTGTTTCAAACCATAGATTGCCTTTTGAGTTTGTAGACGTAGTCTGGATGTTCCAAGTCGATGAAGCCTTCTGGCGACTCACGACACTTCTTCTTTGAGTTCCATTCAAGAACGCGGTCTTAATGTCCATCTGATAAACCGTGATGTTTTTGTGAGCGACATAGGCTAAGAATATCCTGACTGCTTCTAGTCTAGCTACCCGCGCGAATGACTCTTCAAAGTCTATCCCTTCCTCTTGTCTGTATCCTTTGGCCACAAGACGAGCTTTGTTGCGAATGACAGTCATTTCTTCATCCCTTTTGTTCTTCCATAACCATTTGAGATCAATGACGCGAATGTCAATTGGTCTTGGAACCATTTCCCAAGAGTCATGTAGACGGTATTGGAGAAGTTCCTCCTGCATCGCTTCTATCCATGCGGGATCTGCCATTGCTTCCCGAATGTTTTTCGGTTCAATATTGCTAATTGAGCAAAGGTAAATGCACAAGTCACAATCGGTGGCAAGTTGGCGTCTCGTCTGAATTGGCCTTGAAGGTTCACCAATAACTTGTTCAATTGGGTGGTCTTTTGTCCACTTCAGAGTAGAAGGATACCGTTGGTTAAATGTATGTGAGTTAGATGGTTCTCGTAAGCTTGAAGATGATTCAGCTGATTTCGTAGCAAACGGGTTTTCAAATAAGTCTTCATCTAACGTTGCATCGTTATGGTTTTAGTTTTGCTCATCAACCTGCGGTAGAACGGGTGCAATAACTGTAGTAGATGTAGATGATGTAGATGGAATTGGTGCATTGGTTTCGACCGTTGTAGATGCATCTTCTGTTGGTGGTGGTAGGTGATTTTGAGCGGGTGCTGCAGAATGATGGTTTGATGCATTTGTCGAAGTTCCACCATAGTATTCATCGAACATTAACTCGAAGAAATTCTCCCATTCTTGTTCTCTAGGATTGTCAAACGAAGTTGATTGAGCTTTTTGAGGTACGAGTCCCTGAATCGATGTGTCCAAAAGTCTAGTGGTTTAGTGCGGGTTCTAGAGCGAGTCTCTCCGAAGCCATATGTGAAAGTTCGTCAAACTTCACATTCATCGTCTCCATGATCCTCCTAGTTCTCCTGTTATACACCCTGAATGCCCTCGAGTTATCTGAATATCCAATGAAGATTCCAATATCACCTTTTGCTTTCAGTTTTCCAAGATCTTCTCTGTCATTCGTAGGATAGCACAAAGCGCCAAACACGTAAAAGTAAGAGATATCCGGTTTTCTGTTGTTCACAAGCTCATATGGGGTTTTATTGAATCTTGGATGGATGAGGGATCGGTTTTGAGTGAAACAAGCAAGGCAACAACATCGGCCCATAGAAATAACGGTGCACTAGAATAGATTAGCATTGTGCGAGCAGCTTCCACAAGAGTTCAATTTCTTCTTTCAACTACCCCATTCTGCTGTGGAGTTCTAACAACTGATGTCTGATGTGTAATTCCAACATCTTCAAAATAAGATCTTAACTCCTGATTTGTGAATTCAGTGCCGTTGTCCGTTCTTACAACCCTTACTGGAGTTTGAAGAAGTACTTGAATTCGTTTCATAAAGGTGATGATGATGCCTGGTGCTTCGTCTTTTGATCTCAGAAACCTAACCCATGTATATCTCGAATAATCATCGACGATTACAAGAATATACTTTTTCCCATTAATGCTTTCAACTCTCATTGGGCCACATAAGTCCATGTACAACATATGCAACTTTGCTTCCGAACTAGGTACGGAATTGGGTTTATATGATGCTCTTTTGCTTTTTCCTTGTTCGCATGATGGACATAAGTGATCCTTGGTGTATTTGAACTTTGGAAGTCCGTTGACGATGTTGTCTTTGGCAAGATTGT
The DNA here is from genome assembly GCA_910596185.1 of Chrysanthemum makinoi. Lineage (NCBI taxonomy): Eukaryota > Viridiplantae > Streptophyta > Magnoliopsida > Asterales > Asteraceae > Chrysanthemum > Chrysanthemum makinoi. The sequence goes on along the minus strand of OU343221.1, from coordinate 55,438,871 downwards.
TGATGGTGTCGAAATTGAGATGGGATAACCTTCTATGCCACAACCAGACCGTGTTCCGTGATGCTCGTGTCATAAGATATATTGGTGATGAAGAGGCCATTTGATTGATGTCGATAGCATACAAGTTTGTATCACGATTCCCGTTAAGAGATCGCCATCCAAGTTTCTAACAAAGCAAGCATTTTTCCTAAAAGCAACCTCTAAATCTGCATCACGAACCGCCCGACGAAAACAAATTGTGTCCCAACCCTTCGACATAGTAAACCGAGTGATCAAATAATTTCCAAAAGGTAGATCTCCATAACCCATGATAGCTGCTACCTTATCATTTCCAAAACGCATCGTTCCCATGAATTTCCGCACGAAATTGATCGCAGCTTCAGATTCCGGTCATGTGCTTGGAGCAACCCGAGTCGACGATCCAAAGACATATTTCGATAACCCGCCAAGAATGTAAAAAGAATATTGTGGAAACCGTTTTGATTTTGGTTCCTTTGGGTTAGAGGTAAAATCTTGATCACACTCAAAGAGGTTTTCTACGGGAATTCTCGGTTTATCACTCATTTTACCATTTCGAGTGTGAAAGTTCTACCTGTGGGTTTCCAAATGTCATCCCTAAAGTATACACTATAGTTCCTCAAGAGTGTAAAGCCTAAGTTTTGCAACTAGTCTTCCTACTCGTTTAGCGTAAGATCTTTTTGGAACGTTCTTCTGAACAGGCTTATCATTCATATTCTTAGAAACACAATCATCTTGATCATTAATTTAAGATTTCTTGCAAGTTAAACAAAGAGATTCAACACATTCATTAGACTTAGCAAGTTTCATAGGTTCAGTACATTCAGATGAAATGTCTTTCATATTCAAAAGCGGTAAATTCCTAGGGTGTTCTTCTACTTTCTTCTCTTTATTCAAGCAACTACTCTTAGAGGCAGTCGGGACTCTATTGTTCCTTGTATTGCTCTTAGGCTTTAGTCTGCTGCTCCTAGAGGTGCTTTCTAGTCCTGTAGAAGGTAAGGCACACGCCTTAGGATTCACATTTTTATGAAGGGTGGTGGTTTCAGGTTTCCTAGTCTCTTTAGAGTGCTTTGCTAAACTTATGTCGTTTGTTCCATATGTTTTAGATGTGGAGGCAGACGCATTAGTGGTACTCATCTTAAAAAGGCCATGTGCTAAAACTTTTGGTTTCTCGATAACCGCTTTTCCTTTATCAACATTTAGTTTAGGTAGGGCAGGTGGAGTGACTGGTTTTGATGAAACATTTTTCTCATTGACTTTTGGAGGAGGCATAGAAACAGAAAATTTTGGTTTGGAAACCGGTTTGGGAACATTTGCTCTCTCCTCATTCAATGGTTTTGTAATCACAGATCCATCGCCTTTCCTTTTTGACTTTCCAAATTGAGCCCTCAAAAGATCATTTTTCGCTTCATGTCATTGTAGGCACGCTCATACGACAATTTGTCATATTTGCATTCCTCAGCTTTTCGATCAAGTTGTTTAAAATATGACACATTTTCTTTTTCAAGTTTTTCAAGAGCTTTTTCATGTTTTGAAACAATTTCGAGGTCTCAGATCGAGTCTTTCATGATCTTCAACAATATGTTTGCAAAATAATGGACATAATATCAGAGTCGAACATCTTCAAGAGAGAGTTATTTAAAGTTTCCAAAACTTTGATTTGTTCAACACAGTCGTTAGCTTGCTTTACCGGGGTTTTATGGTCCTTGACAAAGTCAGCTGTTTCTTTCAAAAATGCTTGTTCAAAATGAATTACCCTTGCACCTGATGGCATTCATGAGGGCAATTTGAGTTTCAAAAACTTTCTCTGTTCAATATCAAAACTAGAGAACCAGTTATTAGGTGTAATAGTTGTTTTAGTTTTAACAGCTTGAAGATCCCATAATTCTCGTTTTCACATTGTCTAAAATACTTCTCGCATCACTTGAGTTAAAAGGATTGTTTGAAGACATTTGTTCAATGTTCGAAAGATATTTTGAGACAACGACGGTTTTGAAACGATTTTGAAACAGTGTTGACTCTTTGTTTGAAACATTTTGTGTGATGGAGAACTTTGACTTTTCTTTTTGATTGACAAAAGTGATTCCAGAAAGTTTGTTCCATTTGTTATAGTCAATAGGTTTGATTTCCGGACCTTTTTGTTTCATTCTTTCTCTACTCTCCTTAGATAGTTCTAACGTTTCAAGAGAATCACGAACAATTATGGGTTCATGCAAAGGTTTTCCATTGTTCAACACATTCCGTTCTTTCTGAGCTTTCTTGAGGAACGAAGAAGGGTCGTTACCAAGTGCCATTCTATGTGAAGTATGAAAACGTGGATTTACTTGATTAGAAAGCATCTTGTTTGATTTAGCTGATTGACCCGTTGTAAGAAGCAAATTTTCCAAGGATTTGATTTTCTCATTTTTGTCAAGAATTTCATCAAGAAGAGAATATTCTCGTTTTGAAAATCAGAATCAACTGCTTCTTTTCTTTTTCAAGATCAGAAAACAATGATTTTTGTTTTGAAAGTTGGTCATTTAGATCTGAAATTTCCTTGTTTAAAGATTTAATTTTCAAGTTCGAATTCACATCAAGTGTGTTATACTTGATTTGCAATTCTTTTTCTTTAGAAACCAAATTTCGATAACCAATTTCTAATTCTGATTCTTTGTTTTTCTGAAATTCAAAGGCTTTTGCGTTCTCCTTGTAACTCTCAAGCTCAGCGGTCAATTTGGCATTCGCGGCCTTAACTTCGCGATTGACCGTTCTAACTTTCTCAATTTCAATGCCACAGTTATTGATTAATGATTCAAAATAAGCACGTGTTTCCTCATCAGTCTCAGTATTTTGTGCCACACAGCCTCCACTAGGATCCACATCCGGAGTTTCAGAGTTAGTATTGCTACAACTCGGATTGTCCAGGTATGTATCATAAGTAGGTGCTGATGTCACAGAACGCTGTTCGTCATGAGTAAACACATCAAATATGACATTGTTATAGCATGGATCAATGATTGGTACCTCAGATACTTCATTGGCGTCATAGATAAAGGAGGCCGTCGAATCGTGTCGTACTTAGTCTCCTGAAGATTTGCCATGAAGATGCGGTTTGCATTGAGTTCCTCGAGGTCTTCCAAATCATCCATAATAGCCATGAAGTCATGTTCCTCAACACTCAATTGAAGTCCAGATTGTTCCTTTTGTACCAACATGATAGCTTTCTGAAGGTACGCAAGATCCTTCTTTTTCGCCTTAGTTGGACAATTCCTTGCCATGTGACCCAATCCTTGACAGTTATAACACTTAACCCGATTACCCTGATTCACATTTCCATAATTCCCAACGACCGAAGCGCAACATTCCCATTCCGATTACCCACGCCTATTCCCAACATTCTGACCCATCCGATTACCCCGATTCGAACCGCGATTACCCATGCGAAATCCAAGTAGCATATCCTCGCTGATTCCCAATAACTCCAACCATTTGTCCTTGATTACCCATGTTTACACCCCTGCAATTTGCCTTGCGAGTGTTTGATGAAATCCTTTGGTTGTTGTTAGTTGGTGTGGAGTAGCGACTCTGAATGCTTTACCCAAGAATGCAAATGCTTGTGACAAAGCTTCTTCTGGTTCCATTTCAAGATCCGTGATTCCTTGTTCCTGGTAATGTTGTTGTTCAGGTGGATAGTTTTGTTGTTGAGGGATGTATTTCTGCAAGTTGTTGTTAGTGGAAGATGATGAAGCTTGTTGTTGTGTATTCACCGGAGTTTGAGTCTTTGCAATGAGTGCCAATGGATCATGATTCTTTGCTAATCTTTCTTTCCCGACTTCATTCACTTCATTTTGGTTTTGTTTCAGAAAATCGTTGAGTTGATCAAAGTTCACTTGATGTAAGTCTTTTGTTTGGTTGACAATAGTGACATATCGTCCCCATTCTTCTGGTAGATTGTTTAGGAACTTGATGTTGCTCACGATAGTTCTGGGTGTCAACTTGTTTCTTATCAGCTCATTCATTAAAGTGCAGAACCTTCCATAGTAGGATTCAATGGATTCGCATGGAGTGGATGTAAACTTCTCCCAAGCAGTTAGCAACTTGTTCTTTGTATCTTGTTGACCAATTTCAGTTCCATGACAAAGCCGTCTAACACGTTCCCACATGTCAAAAGCAGTTTCACAACTGTCTACAGCAGCAAAGATGTCTCTTGGTAAACCCAGTTGGACAATATGAATTGCCATGTCATCTGCTTCGACTTGTTTCTGATCCTCTTTAGAGTATTCCGATTCTTTTTGAAGACGAAAAAATGGTGGGATGGGAGGTGTTGCATCAGCATTTCCAGGGTCTTGGACTTGTCGAGGTATGAAGGGTCCATCCTGAATGGATTTGATCATCAATTTTCCATTAGGTTTTGTCTTGATGTAACGAAGCATTCGACTTGTCCATTGAAGATAACCACCTTTTTCCAACATAGGAGGACGGTTTTCGGCACCGGCTGCATGAATGTCTTGTTGAGTTGCCATTGATGAAGGTATGATCTGATAAAGTTGATGTAGGATCGATTCAACGATAAAGGAGTTGTGTTTAGTAAGATATTGTCGTTTGAAGTTTTTCTGAAAGTCGTACTCGTAAACTTGGTTCTTAGGCGTAAAAATTTTTCTCCCAAAATTTGAAATTCACTATAAAAATCAATTCTAAGGTCGTATGAAAAATTTGAGTTAAGACAATTTTGACGCCAAATTTGACCGAAAAAATTTGAATTTGGGTCCAAAATTTTGAATTTCTGACCAAAATTTTCCAAGTGTTACCAAAATTTGAATTTCGCGTAAAAATTGAACGTTTAGTCCCCTAAAAAATTTAAATTTTACTCAAGTTTTCCCGCCAAAAAACTCAAAAATTTAAAAATTAAAAATTTAAATTTGAATTTTTTTTTTTGAAAAAGAAGAGCTTAGGCGTAGACACACGAAGTTACGAGTAGACGATGCTTAGGCGTAGAGATAACTTACGCGTAATACCCAAGTTACGCGTAACAATAGAGTTATGCGTAGACTAAAAACTTAAACGTAGAATCCTTATGCGTAGGATTTACTTATGCGTAAGACAAGCTTAGGCGTAAGAAAATACTTATGCGTAAGAAATTATACGCGTAAGATTTAGCTTTTGCGTAAATCTAAGGTTTTGCCCAAAAATCCTTTACACTATCACAAAGGTAAAAGATATCCAAAAGTCGAAGTGTTCCACAAACTTATCCAAGTGAGGGAAGCACTGAGTAACCGTTATAGCTCGAAGAAACTGCACAAAACTCTTATGCGTAGAAACTTATGCGTAGAAAAAGGGTGTTGACTTTTCTTACGCGTAGAACTAGGGTTTTGACCTACGCGTAAAAAATTTCCAATGATTCAAACAATTTCTCTTGCACAAACAGCCTTAAAAACACTCGAATAACACAAAAATGTTGACCTTAATCACCCAAAGTGCCTTGAAAGCTTATGCGTAGAAATGACCTACCCAATTCGTACGAGTTTAAAACTGAAGAAAAACACGTAAAGCTTCGAACTTTTTGCAAAAAACTGAAACTTTAACACCAAATAAACCTTAAACCACAAGAATCTTGAATTTTTAAGTGTAAAAATCAAAGCTTTAAGCGTGTCAAAGATGTATAGCGAGAGCTTTACGCGTATGGTACCAAAACTTCAAAACAAACACAAACACTCCTAAACCATTGTTAGGCGATTGATACCAATTGTAGGACCTTAAATCTATCAACCTTATCACACAAATACCCATGTATATCACTTTATGCGTAGAACTCGTTAAACACAAACACAAACTATGCGTGAAGATGAAAGAAATAAAGATGAGAAAGATGGTGACTTGAAGTTAAAACCGTGTATATGTGTAGAGAAAAGATGAACACAATATGTTGTATTGCTCCAAAGAAAACACACACACACACACACTCAAGCACACCCCTCAAATGACCATTTGAGGGGTATTTATAGTACAAGTGACTTGATGCCCTAAAGGCTTTCTATGGGCCGTGGATATGGACTTGGATTGGATTGGGTTACTTGGACTTATACAAGGCAAGCTTATCATAACGCCTAGCCATTTAGCTTAGCCCAATCCACGAGCCCGTTGACTATTCTATCACGATATCTAACACACGTTACAAAGTTCCTAAATGTGAATGACCATCACTTCTAATAAAAACTATTAAGGCTAACATAAATATTTACACCAAAAGCAAAAAAATTGTTATACAATAAAAATAGTGCAATAGCATAATTAATACTTGTATAATTATTTAGGTATTTAGTTAAAACCATTTATGTATATTATATACGGTTCGATTCGGTTAACCACGGATATCTAAAAATAAAAACCGAAACCGAACCATGATAACCGGGTTTTTTCGGTTTCGGTTTATTCGGTTTCAGATTTTTTCGGTTTCGGATTGAGCGGTTCGGCTCGGTTTTTCGGTTTATCGGTTTATTTGAACACCCCTAATAAGTCCAAAGTAAATATTCACAATATATCAAATCAATCTCCAATCAACCCATATCAATCTCGCCATCAAATCAAACTACCAAATATATCCGTAACCAATGTCACGACCCTAACGGTCTTGACACGGTCCCGGTTAAGACCACGTGAACCAAACAAGCTCTAGAAGCTTTTCAGCTCCACGCGTCTCATCCAAACACCACCAACAACTACCAACAAGTTACCACAACGACCCGACCCGGACCCTTGGTCCTCATGGGTCTCGTACACCTCACCATGACCACATACGAAGCCCTAGTGGCTCGTGCGACCTACTACTCTCATCCAAACACTCCCCAAATGGCTTCTCCAATAACCAAACACAATCAAACAACATCCAATCATCAAACCCATCAACTAATCATGACCAAGAACATGAAACTATGATAAAAATCCAAAATCACAATAAAATGACACAACACACAATACCATAACACTAGTTTACATGTTTAATTAGTTATAAACTCGTTTTAGACCCATGTTTATCAAAAACCCACCATGGTCGCCACATGTACGAGCCATATAGGGCTTGTACGTGACTCAACTTGACTCAAACGAGTCACTATCATGTTCCTTTTACCTTTTCCAAACCCGATCTACAAAGTTACCATGAAACCCTAAAGATTCGAATGGTTTTTGCAAGATTTGAGGGTGTTAAGGAAGGCTTCTAGGCGCGTGCCATATATAGATGGAAAGAGGAAAGAAAGATCTATCTAATGGTGGTGGAGGTGAGATTCCACACGCTGGAATTTTGCCGGAATCTTGCCGGGAAGGGGGCGATGGTGGTGGTGGTATATTAGGGTTAGGGTTTTGCTTGGTGGAGAGAGAAAGTAGTGAGAGAAAGTGGAAGTGTGTGTGTTTTTTGTGAGAGAAAGTAAAGAGGGGAATGAGAGGGGTAGGGGTTATTTATACTTGGGACTAGGGACCTCAAAAATAATTAAAGTGGTAGGAGGGGGGGCCGGCCATGGTGAACTTGGGGGGCCAAACCTGTAATTTTTGTAAAACTAACCCGTTTACCCATTCCCGAGCTCATAAATTGTTCTACGAGTGTCCCACGACTTTCCTACGACTTTCTATTGCTTTTATTTACATTTTTCTATGAATTTTGATTATTTATATGTCAAGTTTCGTTTTATGGTTTAAAAGTTACGTTATCTCTCGTTATAGGATTTTATTGTGCCGAATTTCATAGTGATTAATGTAAAGGGCTAAAACTCATACGACAATAAAATAAATCATAAAAACCAATAAACAATATCAAACCAAGTCATGGTTAATCGAAATAGTTCTAAAAGCAATTACTAGGTTTAACTTAGCGTAATGCGGTTACCTAAAGTGGGCTCCCTAATTGCCAGTTGTCACATAAACCCCACTCTTGCGTCTATTTATTTCCGCCTCTGAAGGACCATAGTGAGACTCGTACCTGAGACCTCTCTAAAAATACCTCCTCAAGGTTACTATAACAACCCGTAAAATTTCGGATTATTATAATAATATTTATTACGTCAGAAAATTCAAATCGGTTATTTTCTGAAATTGTCAATATTTAAATTTAAAAACGAGAGGTCATCTCGTTTTCTAAGAAATAAGTCACCGCACGCACGATACATTGCCCACTAAGTATCTGTATAATAAATGTGAAATTTATTATTGTCCAAGTTAAATTTTAAGTATACATAAACTTAATCCATTGTTTCGAGAAGTTATTCCGCATACTGCAGCGCAGTAGCATACAAGATAAAAAAATAAATACTTAGATAAGTGAAATATGCATTTTTATCATTCATCGATAATCTAAGAAAGAAAACGAGAGATTATCTCGTAAATTTAAAAAGTCACGGCACCGCACGCATAACGACACCTAATTAATAACGGCAAACAGTTATAATCAAATTTCAATGTAATAAGAACTTCATATTATTACGTTTAAGAAATCGTTTCCAAAAACATAATTTTTATATTTTTCGGGTACCGGGAAGGTACGTTTACTCGAGGATTCGACAAAACACGAAGTACCGATTATACTGTTTTGGTTAATAAAACAAAAGAAATAAACTTTATCCCTCTCTCTCTCCCACGTTTCAACAATATCTGTTCCTCTCTCTCTCTCTTGTCGACACCAACAGGAAGACAAACACCAAAATGGGTGATTCTTCCTCTTTTCTTAAGTCAATCCCATCTCCACCTCGATTACCATCCTCAAATAAAAACCTACGATCCTAGACATCACTTGGAGCTTTGTGGCGTGACTGTGGAAGAAAGACAAGAGCCATTTTGGGGGTGTTACAGATTGATATCAGAGCCTAGGTTATAGAGAACTGGGTATTTTTTTTAAAACCTAGACTATAACCCCTTTTACAAAAACTAAACCCTATGACCGACACGCGTCACGCTTAAGCTGATGCCTCACTTATGATCCTGTCGAGATCATACTTGATAAGATACATGTTTTATCACTGCTCCCCTAGTTTCATTATACGTTATAATTATCTTCCCTATACGTATATCAACGTATCACAGCACTGCACCTTTTCCCTCACATAAATGGAATAATTATTCTAGTCTTTAAGATAACTTTTAAAAGTATTGGGACATATTACTAGCGTAACTAAGCTAAGTATTTCAAAATTTATTGAACCTCGGTTGAATATAGATTGATCACCTATATTCAACCAGGGACAGTTGGACATAGCCTGATCACCTATGTCCGACTCAGAGGTGAATTTTGCAATACTTAGGATAGTTACAATAGCGTTATGTCCAGTAAAATTTGATTAATGTTAATATTGTAATAAACATGTAATAAGCCACTCACTGACATTCCTTAATCACAAGCCACTCACTGGAATTCCCTAATCATAAGTCACTCACTGGCATTCCCTAATCATAAGTCACTCACTGGCATTCCTTAATCATAAGCCATTCACTGGCATTCCTTAATCACAAGCCACACACTGGCATTACCTAATCATAAGTCACTCACTGGCATTCCTTAATCACAAGCCACTCATTGGCATTCCCTAATCATAAGTCACTCACTGACATTCCTTAATCGTAACTCATTCACTGGCGTCACATTATTATTTCCCTATATAGAATATTTCCATATCACAATAGGGTTATGTTATAGTCACTCCTACACCAAACCTTACATTCCGTGAACAAATCAAACCATTTTAGGAGCAACCTTCCAATAGCACCTATGAGAAAGATTCCATAGTAGGGATAAGCAACCAAAAGAACAATAAACCTTTGGCAAAATCTAGAAAGGCACGATAAATGACATATAATCCTACATAAACATTAAAATTTAACCTTGAAAATTTGATTCCTAGAAACTCCACCCACCTCTTAGACATCACTTGGAGCTTTGTGGCGTGACTGTGGAAGAAAGACAAGAGCCATTTTGGGGGTGTTACAAATTGGTATCAGATCCTAGGTTATAGAGAACTGGGTATTTTTTTTTAAAACCTAGACTATAACCACTTTTACAAAAACTAAACCCTATGACCGACACGTGCCTTCCTGCCAAGCTGATGCCTCACTTATGATCCTTTCGAGATCATACTTGATAAGATACATGTTTTATCACTGCTCCCCTAGTTTCATTATAGGTTATAATTATCTTCCCTATACGTATATCTACGTATCACAGCACTACACCTTTTCCCTCACATAAATGGAATAATTGTTCTAGTCTTTAAGATAACTTTTAAAAGTATTGAGACATATTACTAGTGTAACTAAGCTAAGTATTTCAAAATTCATTGAACCTTGGTTTAATATAGATTGATCACCTATATTCAACCAGGGACAGTGAGACATAGCCTGATCACCTATGTCCGACTCAGAGGTAAATTTTGCAATACTTAGGATAGTTATAATAGCGTTATGTCCAGTAAAATTTGATTAATGTTAATATTGTAATAAACATGTAATAAGCCACTCACTGGCATTCCTTAATCACAAGCCACTCAATGGCATTCCCTAATCATAAGTCACTCACTGGCATTCCCTAATCATAAGTCACTCACTAGCACTCCTTAATCATAAGCCATTCACTGGCATTCTTTAATCACAAGCCACTCACTGGCATTCCCTAATCATAAGTCACTCACTAGCATTCCTTAATCACAAGCCACTCACTGGCATTCCCTAATCATAAGTCACTCACTGGCATTCCTTAATCGTAACTCACTCACTGGCGTCACATTATTATTTCCCTATATAGAATATTTCCATATCACAATAGGGTTATGTTATAGTCACTCCTACCCCAAACCTTACATTCCGTGAACAAATCAAACCATTTTAGGAGCAACCTTCCAATAGCACCTATGAGAAAGATTCCCTAGTAGGGATAGGCAACCAAAAGAACAATAAACCTTTGGCAAAATCTAGAAAGGCACGATAAATGACATATAATCCTACAGAAACTTGAAAATTTTACCTTGAAAATTTGATTCCTAGAAACTCCACCCACCTCTTAAGAATAATCGTGCCTACCTTGTTACCCTTCTACAAACAAAAGAGTTGCCATACAAACTATTTCCGATTATCCCATGGACCATTATAATCAAAATACCTTATGAACCACCCCATGAATTATTCTACAAACCAAATTACCACCTTACCATTTCACCACAAAATAAACTACAATTTCACTAATACTTCACAAAAATAAGGCGTTTCTTAATACTTTGAAAAGTATTCTAGAACCACTCTATTAGTTACTTACTCCCTCAAAAAGCATTTTTTTTAAGTTAATACCTCATAAACAGAAATCACCAATGTCCTCCTTAGTAGCTAAGCCTGACCTTAGGATGTATCCTACACCTCTGCCTAAAACCATAGAAAACAATGAGGTTCATCAACCATTAAACCTCCAATCCTACCCAACTTAGACAACTAAACCCTACTCGTAGCTATGGGTAAACGTTATATCCTGCTACACATCCTTACTACAATATAATTTCCAAATTGGAGGATTCCCCTTTAAGATCCAACAATAATACTTTCCAAATTCCTCCTTTAAAATGAGACGAAATTCCGAAACACTAAAAGTTTCGCAAAATTTCCTTTATACATACCAAATTAAGAACCAGTTTTACAATCTTGTGAAAATGTGTCATTTTCACCATTTATTGATTTTGAAATCTAGTCTTAGTCAAACTAGTGTAAACATTTATTCGAAAGGGAAATTCAAAAACAAATGTTTCCCCATCCCTTAAAGAAGAAAACACACAAACCCATAGCAAACCTTAAGAATTAACCACTATACTTTAGAATCATTAAATACCATAAATGGGTACGTTATACCATGAGAAGTTAGAGATTCTCACATTAACGAAATAGTGAAACCTCATAACATCAAGAATTGGAACTTTCACTCAATAAACCTACCCCACAAAATCATGGCTCTTCAGATAGAGGATGTGCTGCTGACATAACACCTAGGTACCCATACCCAAAGAGGAAACCCTTGAACAACCTAGGGAAAATTCAAAACTTGTTCTAAATACCATCACCTCGTTCCCGACACTCTAACGGGTAACGTAAACTGAGATCCGGGACAGATCTCCTGTAAGGTGGGTAGACTATAACAACCCGTAAAATTTCGGATTATTATAATAATATTTATTACGTCAGAAAATTCAAATCGGTTATTTTCTGAAATTGTCAATATTTAAATTTAAAAACGAGAGGTCATCTCGTTTTCTTAGAAATAAGTCACCGCACACACGATACATTGCCCACTAAGTATCTGTATAATAAATGTGAAATTTATTATTGTCCAAGTTAAAATTTAAGTATACATAAACTTAATCCATTGTTTCGAGAAGTTATTCCGCATACTGCAGCGCAGTAGCATACAAGATAAAAAAAAATACTTAGATAAGTGAAATATGCATTTTTATCATTCATCGATAATCTAAGAAAGAAAACGAGAGATTATCTCGTAAATTTAGAAAGTCACGGCACCGCACGCATACCAATACCAAATTAATAACGACAAACAGTTATAATCAAATTTCAATGTAATAAGAATTTCATATTATTACGTTTAAGAAATCGTTTCCAAAAACATAATTTTTATATTTTTCGGGTACCGGGAAGGTACGTTTACTCGAGGATTCGACAAAACATGGAGTACCGATTATACTGTTTTGGTTAATAAAACAAAAGAAATAAACTTCTATCCCCTCCCTCTCTCTCCTACGTTTCAACAATATCTATTCCTCTCTCTCTCTCTCTTGTCGACACCAACAGGAAGACAAACACCAAAATGGGTGATTCTTCCTCTTTTCTTAAGTCAATCCCATCTCCACCTCTATTACCATCCTCAAATAAAAACCTACAATCCTAGACATCACTTGGAGCTTTGTGGCGTGACTGTGGAAGAAAGACAAGAGCCATTTTGGGGGTGTTACAGTTACCCTTGGTGGCCAAAGTTATGGAGATCATTTTGCACAAAAATTCAAGATATGTGAACCTTATAAAGCCTCACCAGATATATTTTATTTTAAACATTTGAACATTAATGAGTATTTTGGCTTATGTTTTATTTTAGAGTAAACTGCGAAAAATGTCCCTAAACTTTGCCAAATATGCGAAAGACGTTCTCGAAAAAAAAATTGAAAATAATGTCCCTAAACTTTCAGTATTCTGCAAGAATGGCCCGTGAAGAGTTACTATCGTTTCGAATTCAGTTTTCTGGCTAACGCTCGTTAAAAAATCCCGTTAGTTTAGTCCTCACGTACGTTGCACGTGAGGGTAATTCCCTCAATCCTTTTTCCCCGCCATTAACAACCTTCAGCTACCTTCAGGCATGAATATCGACGAGGACATTTTTTTCAAATAACCTAAGTCGTGTATAACACATTAACAATATCAAATTACACACACATAAACGTTCTATCTTCTTTCATCCGATGAAATCACACACCCACAAACACATACCATCAGAATTTCCAAGCCGTGCAAAATCAAAAAACACATATACTAGGTAACAATATTTACTGATTTTTACTTCACTCAAACGTTATTTTTGTAAATCTTAATCGTTAATGCAGTAAATATGTATAGGAATAAATTTGTTTGCGCTATAGACAATCCTGAACATGTTTTGGATGAGTTTGTAAGTTAACACCATATATGAATTAACTGTTATTTTTCTAAGAAACTAGTTTTAAGAAATTGACAATGCTTAAAAATTAATTTTGATATACAAGAACTGCATAATGATTACATGATAGGAGGTTCCTATCATGGGAATCGTTATATTTACTTAGTTAACTGTACGGGGTTTAGATGGAGAGTTAGTTTAAGAAGAGTCTCAAAATTAGTGTGTTGTTGAGGGAGCAAGGTGGAATGATTTTGTCATGCACAACATCACATGTTCGGATGTTGCTTACATACATTTTATAGAAGAGGGTGAGGATGTGTTTTATGTAACTTGCTACAGTGAGGATGGGGAGGAGTTTTATAATTGTAAACCCGAAAGTGCTCAGTTTTGGAATGTTTAATGCCACTGACAGACACATCTCTGCTTATGCAGTTGTTCCCGGAAGATTTTCTGAAATATCTAACTGGTCTAACCCCTACTAACTCGGTCGTGGCTACCACTAACACGACTGAGTACAATGTTAGGTTGGAAAGTGAACAGACTGATTCAATACTTGAATACGTCCACTCCTTCCTGTTTGGGTTTGGTTGGATCAGACTGGTTCAAGACTTGAATATGAGCCCTGGTCAGTGGATGGTGTTTACTCTGGTTGTCCTAGGGGAGGAATATAATGTCATGTTGTTTGAACCTAATGGAGGGGCCATCACAACAGTGGATACATACAACACCAACATAGTCATGAATTCCCTCTGCCACGAAGCACATGACAATGGTATGTTTTTCTCTATTAACTTTAACTACATAAAGTATATGCTATCAGTGTAACATTTTTGATTATCTGTAACTAATTTTGTATTATTAAATTTAGATTTTGAAGCTCGTTAGATGATGTGTAACTGGACGTATCACACTGTCCACGATCACGAAGAAATGACATTCTACAGAAGGATGACTGCAAGTTTCTGGAGAGATGGACGGCTTGTAAGTGTATTGTAACTTTGCTAATTTGTTAAATTGATACGCTTAATGTTAGTGTGGATGTTGATTTATTGATAATTGGAGAGAAAATATTATGGAGGGATAAACTTTTGTATTTCACATTAAATGAAAATGGGTACAAATGAGAGTTTATATACAAACTGAAATTTAAAGTCAAAGTAATGCTATGCTACAATTTCAATGATACAAACTAAACAACTATCAAACTATAGCTTGTGAGGTTGTTGTAGCTTCGACACAGACTTGATATGGTTGCCTTTATGTTCTGCTTCCTCTGTTCCAACTCTTCTCTTGTCATTATCCTGAGCTTGAGTTGAAACTTTAGCTGCTATACTTCCTTTATGCATGGTTGATGTGGTCCTCTATTTTGTTCTGTGTATTTGGCCTATTTGGGAAGCAGTAGTGACAGAGTCGCTTAATCAGATATATAGCTGTCATTTTTCTAAGATATTGTGTATTTGGGAAGCTAAGTTTTGTACATTGGTGGTAGTTGTATGGGTTCTCTTTCGCTGTTGTTAAGCATCAAAGGATAGAGAAAATGTTCGAAGTACGTGAGAGAACATTGGTGGTAGTTGGTCAAGAAAAGGTGATAACATCAAATAGTCCTGAATATTAAGTGTCAATTTCCCCCGATAATGCTTGTAATTTATATCATTTATATGGATTTACGCTTGTTTTCCACTTTCAGGTAAATTACGAGCATTGGAGCTAAAGAGACGCGGAACTGGAGAAATTTCTAAAGATTTATCATAGTATGCTACTTTGAAGAAGTTACGGCGTAACTCGTCTCTCACATTACGCCGTAACGATTGCGTGACTTTCGAAAACCAACTTATCAAAAGGTTACGGCGTAACTCTTCCCAAAGGTTACGACGTAACTATATTAGGTCAAATGAGGTTCCACGCCGCTGATACTTACGCCGTAACTACTGCATCTATTATCACGTAACCGAGTTTATTGAAGACTACGGCGTAACCACTCATTAGGTTACGCCGTAACCAGCAGATCTAGTGCAAAATATGAAGAAATAGAAGGTTACGGCGTAACTCTTATATTAGTTACGCCGTAACCCAGATCTAGCCTATAAATACCCCACGAATTCCAGCATTTCTAATCATCCCATTCCACACACAAAACTCAGAGAACGTGGGAAAAAGCTCAAGGCAGGTCTAGAGGAGCATACGGAGCTGTCTCCAAGGGAGAAATCACTCCCCTACGATAAGCATTAGCGCTTTATATTTCTTTTACTTTCAATTCATGTATTTCGTACCTTTGAATATTGAATTGGTTTGCATGATTAATATGAGCGGCTAAGCAGCTCTTGGTGCTGGCCTAGTTATCATTCCTTAATTATTTTGTTTGCATTTACTTTACTTCCTTACAATTATTTCTAAGTGTATGCATGCATAGTTTATTGGTAGTCACCCTTGGTTCGGTAGTTTTGAATGGCGGTAGAGGCCAATTGCCTAGGAGATATGACCAACTGACCCTAGGTGAGCGGACTGAGACGGGAAGGGTAAGATATGACCAACTGACGACCCTTTCTACTTGTGCGATTTGACCAACTGATCACTTATCGTTTGGATGAACTTAAGAATTAGGGGGTGCGTGTCTAAGTTCCTAATGACCGGGCATTCACTATTATAAATCTAGCATGTAGCGGTACTTAATGACTTGGATTAGGGGACCAGGAACAACAGGACTTATGAGGGGACACCTGACTTCTCCTGTGGTGGCATCTTTGCTGATAGGTTAGGGCGAATTGACCAAATGCTGTCCTCTTGAATTTGACCCCACCTGAAGTAATTGGAAGTAAGTAGACGTAGACATAACTAGCTAGGAGGATTAACTAGGTTAGCACCACTCTCCTCTATTGATTTCCCTTTATCATTTATTTGCTTTTATTCTATTTTATTCTGCATTAGTAGTTTAATTAATTAAATCCCTATCGAAACTATTATTAATCTGTGACACCTAGACTTAGTAATAATTCATCACACATAGCTCTTGGGACGACCTCGGCTTTACCGATTACTACACTACACACGACCAGGTACACTGCCCATTAGTGCACTAGGGTAGACCATAGGTATAACGAGACTTTATAAATATTAAAACCTGGTCAAGAAACCTGCATCAAAAGGTGAAAAGGAAAGTGGCAATTGTTTCATCAGCTGGTTTCAGGGAATTGAGGGAGGAAGCCTGGTTTAGTCTAGGTATAAGGATCCTCTTCTTTATAACTGATGAAACAAACATGTCACAAAGAGTTTTAAGGTTTGATGTTTGTTGATGGTTGTTCAAGATGTATGGTGATGAAACAAATAGACAATGTTTGAAACTGTTTGTAAGTTAGATGAATGATCTTGTATAAACAGCTTTTGTAGTATATGATTCGGATAAACCACATGGGTTTGTCCATAGTAGCATGTATTTATGGTGGGCACGGAAAAAATTGATGAATACCTGATTTGGATAAACCATATGGTTTTGTCCATAAACATTGTTTTGTAAGTATCTGATGTTGGATAAACTATATGGGTTTGTCCATAGACAATGTTTTGTTAGTATCTAATGTAGGATAAATCATATAGGTTTGTCAATAGACAATGTTTTGTAAGTTTGATGTAGGTTGATATGATGGTTTATGTAGTCCAGTTGTAAATGTTGTTTATTTGAATTTGTGGCTAATGCAATCTATCTACATAACTTTAGGTTTTCAAACGGATTTTTGGATGAATTTGTTTTGTATCAAATATTGTCTATTTGGGAGTTGCAATGTAGCAGGTTGTTATGAAGTATCCCAGGTTGTATTGAACTATTACCAATTGACATTGTTTGACTTTTGTATGTCAAACATTTGTCCAATGCAGGTTATATCAAATTAGTGCAGGCTGTTTTCTTTCCATTTGCAATTAGTGCAGGCTTTTAGAGAGAATAAGAGTTAAGCCATATTTGAGGAAAGGTTGTTATACACTTATTAACTGGAAATGCGAATACAGAATTTCATACAGGTAAAAGTCAAAAATAAAAGTCAACTACATTACATTTTTGCACAATTCTACTTCTACATTACAATATTACATCATGACTTCTACACCACATTTCCTACAAACAACATAAAAGCAACAACCAGAGCCATTATAGCCATTACAACAACACATTTCCTATAAAGCAGTAAACTGAATTTTCTTTCTTTCAATTCCATTTGCAGAAGTAACACTTGGTTTTGCAAAGTTGACTGCTGAAAGTCAAAATCCCTTTGCAAGTCTCTTATTTTTTCATTCAAACTGCATTTGACGCTTTTCAAATATTTTTCCTTTTGAATCAACTTGAATACTTCTTGTTTGTAGTAGTCACTTGGTAATTCAGGATCAACCTAGTAAAAGGTGCCACATTCTGAACCCTACATGTTTAGACAAATTAGCAGATACATGAATCATAAACAGAGTAAAAATCATTTACATTATAAAATTTATGCAGCCTAGAAGACATCTTAAAGGATTATAGATGGTTCATGATGTTTGTTGAATAACGGGTTCTTCATGTTCGCAATGGGTAGGTGGTGGAGAACGACGACTTTGAACAGAAGATGATGATGAAGGCATTTCGATTGAATGAGTTATTTTAAGGTTTAGGTTGGGTTTGGATGAGTGTTTGAATTGGGGAAGAAGATAAAAGGGGTATTTTTTCACAAAACTACTAAAAGTTAAGATACCTGATCGTGGCACGTGAAGCTAAGATATGGCCCATTTTCATCAAACAAAATACTAATTCAAGGGACATAATTTGCAAGTGTGCAAATTAGGTAAAACCCTAAACTTCGCACTTGTGTCTACCCAATAGCTGCACAACACGTGTTTTTTCGCTCTAATCCTCACATACTCCTCTACTAAAGACCAAAAGTCGATCATTTTTCACACGATTTCATACAATGTCAGATAAGGACTGGAGCAATTTCAAGTTAACCGATGATATGGTAGCATTTGTTCAGGCTAAATATGGGGACACTTGGAGGGATGGAGATGAAATAGTTGATGAGATTCTTGAAGACTTAATGGAATACGCGCACAAAGAACCTAAAGTCTGGAAAGGTCAGTGTATTATTTTTTATTGTTTTGATTTTTGTGTATTACACATATAGTCTACAAATGGTCATTGCTATGTATTTAACCCCTTTGTTAATGATACCAATTTGCAGATGATAAGAGAAAAGGGAAACTTGATGAGAGTTGTGAAGATACTCAAAACAAGAATAAGGGGGAGGGGTAACTCGATGAGGGTTGTGAAGATACTTAAAACAACAATAAGGGAAAGGGGAAACTTGATGAGGGCTGTGAAGATACTAAAAACGTGAATAAGGTGAATGCAAAACTAGAAGATCATGAAAAAAGGATATGCTATCTTGAAAAGGGGACTAGGTTCAATGCAAAACTGGAAGCTCTTGAAAAAAGTATACATTTTCTTGAAAACAGGTGTGTTAGGGCAAACCAGCAAAATATAGGTATGGGGAATAAAGGTATGCAGACAATTGTATAAGTGATTGTCATATTATCCAAAGGACGAGGATGAAGAAATTTACATGTCATCCACTGATGAAGATGAAGAACTGGACACATCATCTAGTGATGAAGAAATGGACATACCACCAAAGGCTACCACTTCCAAGCGTAACACTAGAGGGATGAAGATGAAGTGAAAGGCTTCCACATCTGATAACGCTTTTCGATTGTACATGTTTTCAGTAGCGTTATGTGTGCTTTTGTATATGTTATTTGGTTATATTCATATGATTTTAGTGCTTAATCGTATCAAAAGATGTTTTGTCTAGTATTTATAACCAAGTGCAGGAAAACGGAAGGAAAATTTAAAGAATGTTCAATAAAAGGAAGATTCCCGTTTCAGTGAAGCATGTCAAGCACAAGTCAGCATTTCAAGTATCATAGAAGACCAAGATGATTGAAGAACCAAGCTCTACAAATCAGAATCAAGAAAAAGGCCGATTTTCCATCACTTTCGGAAGACCAGTGCCGTCGATCGGTCGCAACCATAGAACGGATCGGTGAAAAGTGGTCAAAGTGCCCCATGAAAGCGGACTGATGCGATTAGCGCCATCGCCCGAACCGATTCGGTGGGTTAATCTAAGAAGACCAACAGTTAGCGCAGGACAAGCGACCGATCCGGCTGGAAGACCTGTTTATGCTATTTCTTCATTATTAAGCTTCCCCATTGTATCCAAACGATTCTAGGTCCTTCCCTTGGTGTATTCTAGTCCCTTCCTAACTCCTTGGAGGCCAAGTTCCGCAATTAATACCCTAGGCCTTGGAACTAGTATAAATAGAGACCTCTTGTGACCATTTGAGACACACACTTCAATACAACTCTCTACTCATCAAACATAAAGCTCTTAGCTCTCAAATTCGTCCTTAGAAGTCCAGGAAAGTTTGGAGTTCCAGAAATCCAACATTTGGAGGTCAAACCCCCGAGGAGTCTACCCCAATACTTTGGGAATCATTACTTCACCATTTGTAATATTATTCCAAGCATTGTAAGACTCTTAATCATGTTTTCTAATGTTCAAAGTTCTAAGTTTATGTTTATGTTTGCTATGAGTGGCTAGTTTCTTTATACACTTGCTTAAATGATGTTGATTATCATGTGATTAGTTTATGATTGTGTTAAGATGTTTTAATTCAATTTCAAGTTTATTCTAAGATCCAATTGTGCTAAAGTTTCATAATGGCATTTGTTAATCAAGTTTGACTAATTGATAGTAATCGTAGAGGTCGAAAGAACTTATTGTTATTCAACTAGTCATAATCATTTTGTCTATGGATGATTGTTTTTACCCATTATTCTTGATTAAACAAAGAAACAAAAGTGTGGTTGTAATAAGAACGCTTTTGGATTATCAAGTTGGATTGATTGGAAACATCTAAAAGGTCGTAAGATTAGTTGTTAACAACCAATTGTAACCTTTTGTCTATAATCGGTTACCTTTTGTATTGACAATTTCTTAAGCAAATTTGATAAAGCAAATGGATGTTTTTGTGTTTAAGTTTGTGAAAGTAAACTTATGAAACTTGAATTGATCTTGAATTGCTTGGTTAAACTTAATGCTTGTTTTTATGAACTAAAATCTTGACGAAGGTGTAACTTGTAAGAACAATAGATTAGTACACCAACTAATTATCATAACCAACATGTTAAGAGGTTAACACAATCATACTAATCAAGGATAAGAAACTAGTTTAAGCAAGTGTAGTTTTTAATCATTTGAATTTCATTATATCTATTCTCGTTGTTATTTGCTTTTGGATTGCCTTAGTTGATTTAGACTTTAATCGATTCACTCAAATCCCTGCAAACGATCCCGACTTACATTCAAAATCTTGGTATAACGGACGAGTTCACTTGCTCGTATGTGTTATTGGTAAAATTGGTAAATCGTCTTTTATACATTTAAAACTTGTACACACGTAGCACATCAAGTTTTTGACGCCACGCTGTGGGATTTGATTGTGTTTCGCAAGTTTTGAATTCACGTCAGTCGATCCATTTCTAAAAAAATCCGAAAGCTCTAACCGATCGGTCGTCTTCACAACTGATCCGGTTGCACCAAAACCCATACCAAGTTGATCTAATCTATCGTCGCCTCCTCTAAACCGATCCGTTACTCTTGTTCCGTCCGAAAACTGCTTTTCTTTGTTTATCCGTGTGTTTAGATATTGCCGGATTCTCTAGGTCATTGTATGAACACTGCGTACTGAATAGAACCAATCTCACCTCTTACCAATCCCGAACGTTTGATTCGAAGAAGAAGAAGAACACCTTTTGTACCCTTAGAAAACCGTGTACCTAGAGTACCAAACCCACCATTTGATAACGCTAGAAGCCAAAGTCGTTTACAACCCTTTCACCAATTTACCTTTTCCTATGGCGGACGATCAACCCATGTGGGGAACCAACCGAGCCATAGCACCAACCCCTGGGAGTGCTATTGTTGCTGTCAACCTTGGTGACAACTTCACCGTGAAGGTTCATCATCTTTCTATGATCAAAGACCGCCACGATGGTCGCGGCGCTGCCGACCGATGAGCACATTGCGAATTCATCAAAATTGCGTATGTTCGTATGGCGACACCGATGTCAATGCCATCAAACTCAAACTTTTTCCATCATCACCTCCGGAGATGCAGTATGGTACAATGAATTGTCCCCATTATCAATACTTGGAGGAGATGAGGCAAGCCTTGTGTCGATTCTTTCCACCGCCATGTTTGATCGACATGGGAGAAATTGCTTTCACACAAAACCCCAACGAATCACTTGTTTAAGCTTGGCCGATGAAAGATTTTCTTCGTAGTTGTCATGGACATGGATTATCCAAAGGAACCATTATCAAAATATTTTACCATGGACTAGATGAAATCTCTCAAGGTATCCTTGATGCCGGAGGAATTTTTCTCTATAAGACTGTTGGGATATAGAAAGTCAAAGTGCTGAAGAGTCAAAGTACTGCTAAAGATGTTGGATATTGGTTTTCACATACACATCATAACATTAACACTTTAGGCGTAAGATGATTTAAGAGAGAGAGAAAGTGGGATATTCTAGAAAGAGAAACTCATGTAATGTTAGATTACCAAAGAACATCCAACCCTCTACCTTGCAAGGTAGAGGGTATTTATAGGTTACAAACTAAACGACCTCCCGACGGCCTGTGGATCAGGGATACAATGGGTAAAGACCCGTCCTTCCTCCACGGTGTAGCACTAAACTAAATAATTAACTAAATGACTAGTAAATAACGTAATGTCTATGAGCTAACTTATGCTAGATAATATTTGGGGTGACCGATACTTCACTAAGGAATTTTCTAATTTCTAACAATCTCCCCCTAAGGGAGGTCACCCCATGTTTTACATTTAGATTCCTAGCATTCTAAATAAATCTTCAGTCTTGAGCTCAGACTTTCTTCTTCAAAGTACTCAAATTATATGATTGTGTGATGATTCCATCATTGTTCAACTAAGATGTATGTTTCGTGGAGGTTATGATCTGATCCACCATGATGACCCTATTGAGCATAACTAGAGATCTTCAGAACAATAGATCTCAGATCACCCATTGTTGTGTTGCCAGATATGATGTTGTGATATTTGGACCAACATGCTCACATTCGATCATGATTTCTTCTTATCAAGCGGAAGCGAAGTTGATTCATGATATTGGCGACAGCAGCAGCGTAAGCATGGAGTGAAAATATCAGAGTCATTGATGCACCAATCATGATTTCTTTTGAGATGAATGTGTTAGGTGAGCATGCGGCTATGTATTGACCACTTCATTCTGACGAACGCCGGTGTACCGCATAAGACAGTTAGCAATAAAGCGCACGAAAGTATCTTTGATCACATTCGATGAATTGAGGTACACGCCCATTTCCTCGTTGATCAAGACAAGTAACGTGATGGATCGTATAATTCAGAATTTCCTTGACGTGGTTTCGCTAGTCTCTAGTCGTTCTCAAACCGAACGTCTCAAAGAAGACAACACGGAGTGAAGAACCAAGAATTTAAGTCCACCGATGATGAAAAGAGATTTGAAAAACAATCGTGTATTGCTCAATAGAAATTGTTTTTGCAATATAACAACGGTTTTAATGAAAATCAATTATCAATCATAAAACACCTTTTGATTTGAAAATTAGTACACGGTCGACGTGCTAATGAAAAGAGTTTTAAAGCACAAAGACCGGTTTTTCAAAGGTAACCGTCAATCCATAACCTGAACCAGGATTGATTCAAAAGAATGAATCGCCCATTGTTTCTCGTTCGTTGTCACATGGTTGATCTATATAATAGATCTCACATGCCACCTACCAGTAGCTTGTTAGATGTTGGCTCCGTTTCCATCTTCACAAGGAATATGTACACATCACTGATGTTCCGCACCACAAGGATAATGCGTAGGACTCAAGATATAATCTCTCTTTCCACATTATGTGAAACATAGAGTCTTCATTGAAAGTGTCCTAATGAGATTTATTGATGATCTCGTGGCACTAGACTCAATTTGTGCATATTTGGATCCTATATCGGAGACTAGGGAGAGGGTCTCCTCCTTCAATATCAACAATCTCTAAGAGAAAGTCGATAGATAATGTCGGTTTCCCGTGAGAATGAAACAAGTCCTTTTAAGAGGAACTTGAGTGGTTTGGAAAGTTGAAGTGCAGAGCGTCACTGGGTCCATGAGTAGCATATGAATTGAACCCGGTTTCTGCCCTAAGGTTGAATAAATGGAGGGCTATTTGTTTTCACCCTTTTCTCATTCAATTCTATTTAATTCTTCAACCCTTCAGGCTTACCGAGACTTCATAGCAAGAACCTTGTTGGTTTATTCCAGACTAGCTCACTTTAGTCCGCACTCTTCCCATATCTCATTTTTCTCCTTTATCATCATACCTAAGAACTCTACACTAACTAGTGGATAGTCCCTGGGTAGATCCCTCCGGTTCTGGTGGATCATGGGAACACATACCTAACCTTATCGTCCTTATATCACCATACATAATGTAAAGTTGGTCGGTCCTTTTGGTATTGTTCGTCACCATAGGAACCAATTGAAAACCATTTGAAAATCAATCCGTATACTTATGATATTTTATCAAAGCATTTTGTACCAATTGTTTTGATATTTTAGAAGAAGAACTCCCCTCAACATTTGAATCAAGTATTTAAATAGTTTTCCACACGGAGGCAAGAGAAAGAATTAACTTCTTTGATTACCATTTAAAAAATATCAACATCACTTCCCTAATCGAATCAAGTAGATAAAGCATTTTTGGGAAGGATGAGGTTTTCATGATTTTGCTCCCTCAATATGTGCCTCGAGATTTGAAAAGAGTTTTGCACATACTAGAGGGAAGTTCAATGAAGTACCGCCATGATCACCAAACATTTAGAAATCATTAAACACACAATCAAGGTACCTTATGTAATAGCATGAAAAATTTTGTACCCTGAAGGTTTGAATTTGTTTAAAAATGCTCCCCCTTAATATATGCCTCGAGATTTGAAAATTGTTTAGCACATATTTAGAGCAAAGTATGCACTTAAAATGGTCATCTTTTAACATCTTTCATATTTATATCACATTTTCTTCCCCGATCAAAAATTTCAAATCCTTTGAGATTTTGGATCTCAAGTGATTTAAATATGTATGAGACAAAACATTTGTTGGAGAAAATGTGTCCAATTTTATATGATCGGTGAACAACAATGAGGTTCCTTTTTTTTTTTTGACATAAAGGAAACCACAGACATACCCTACCACTATTACATGCATAATAGTTGTTCATAGTTTGTACATCACAGCTTACACATAAATAATACAAGACAGAAATGACATCTGGAAAATTTCTTCATTCACCAAGGCTTGAATGACCTCGCCCAAGTCTTCCACCCACAAAGCTGTTGCGATAGATCATTCTGGTCTTCAATCTTCGTTTGATTGCAGCAATGAACTCATCACACCTCTTCACATCTTCATTAGACCAGAATTTCATTTTGTCCCCCGGCTTCATTTTAATTTTGATGTCTTTCATTCTGTAGTTTAGTTCTTCTTCGACCATTTTGAGTGTTCCATCACTGAATTTGTATAATTCACATAATCTCATTAACATCCTTGAACCATATCTGTCAAGAAGATGACCGCTCGGGTGTCAATCACTTTATATTCGTGATGAAATTCATGTCCACTGGCTTCCCAATTTGGTCTTGTAAGATTGACTCGAGTCTGCTAGCTTTCTATTCCCAATTGAAAATCTCCAACTCTTAGTCGAATGACCAAGCCTATGATCCATTGATTGACACAGCAGAGAGAGCCTTCTTCTCGAAAGCGGAAGATGGTCAAGGTGTCCTTGGAGGTTCAAGATAGAGATCTTCAAAGTCATTAGGCATCGATGTTGAAGTCGTTTTCTTCTATGATGTGCTCTTTCAAGTCAGCTCTTCGAAGAACAATCTTCTTCAGGTAGTCATACCCGTAGATAGGGAAGATCTCTATACCAATAATACTAAGAATACGCAGTCGGATTAACTGCTCAAGTCTCTTCGCACTATGTCTTTCGATGTAGAATTCCTTCTTCTTGAACCACCAATGTGAGATCCCATATGAAGTCAGCAGTGTCATATTGATTCTCTTTGTTGCGCCAGAATTGATCTGGAACCATCTGTTCGAGACCTTGATCATGTAGGTAGTGCCTTCATCTTTGAAATTGATAGAGTGTCTTTCTTCGAGGTGTGTCCACATAGATAGTCCAGATCATGGTTAAAGAAGAATTCCACCTGAATGGTCATAAATCCAGGTTCACCGCCGATGGGAAGAGGGTTGTACACATCAAACCTATTGATCTGTTCACCAACTTGATCATTCAACATTCTATAGCATTCCTCCATTTGATATTGAAGCTGATTAGCATCCGAGTGAAAGACCTTGACTATTTCATGAGCTGGACCTTCAAGATCTTTAGGGGTGATGGATGTAAATTCCTTCTTCTCACAAAACCACTTTATAAAGCTCCCCATATCTCCTGTGAAGTGAAGAAGAGAGTCTTCAGCTGGAGCTTCATAGTTGGTAATGATAGTTGACGCCCAATTGTTTACTGGATTTGTTGACTCGACTCGAATAAACCATGAGGGCTTAGGAGTTTGTGGTCTTTCTTCAGAGAGCCAACTTCGAATGGTGTCCTTTGAAGGTGCACTGATGGAATAGATGGTTCACCGACATATAAGTATCAAACCAATCATCTTCGTTGACTTGGGAATGAACCCGGTGGATGCATCATCTTCATCTGATCAATCTCTATGACAAGCGATTCTTCATTAACAACATGATCTTCGTGGATAGAGGAGAATGTAGACGGAACCTGAGTCAACCGTGGACCAAGTGCAGATTTCTTTTGCTCCTTGATTTTCGATGAACTGGGTTGATTGGCGTGCTTTGGTGGTGATGATGGTGGTTGTGGTGGAAATGTGGATGTTGTTTTAGAAGATCCACCAACTCCAGATGTTCCAGCACCCCCAGTTGGAGGTGGAGGAGGAGGAGGATTTTTATGACCTTTGCGCAATGTTTCCAACACTACCGGTTCTCCTTTCTTCTTAGCATTTCTTTCTCCATAAGTCTATCAAGAACTGTACATGATTGTCGTACTTAATTGATTCTTCGAGAGCCTTGTAAAGCTTCTTATGGACCACATGCTTATCTTCGCCAGCTTCAAACATCTTATCAGAAAGTACAACTCTCATATCAGTGATAGGAAGATCCTTGAATCGTCTAAGTAGGGAGCCTCCATTGCCCATTCCACAGATCTTTAATCGCCTTCAATGGCGTTTGCCACCCCTTCATCAAAGTTGAGGTGCTCCAGCCTATAGACACGATCCATAAGGGAATCTACGGATTTAGGTAGTTGTCTTTCAAGAGCTTCAATTCTTTTCACTACTTTGTCAAGCATTGATCTGGAAAAGAATTTGAGGTGGTGAAGAAGGTGGGGTTACTACATCGCAATGTGACCACTGGTTCAAAGGATAGAGTCTTTCAGATTCGTGGTGAATGTGAGGTTACTTGATCGCTTGGGAGGTGGAAGTGCAGTTGTGAGTGAAGTTGGTCATAGGTGGAATGGATGATGTATCTTGTTGAATTTCGACATTAAACATGGATTGTGCATCCTCACATTATCTTCTTGGAATGCTCAGAATCAATGGGTTTGTCATTAAGAATTGATCGAAAGTGAATTCAGATTAGTTCTTAAATGATGATAGAGAACTGTAGAAAGATTTGGTTCTCCAAGGGCATGGTCTCATCGGATCTTGACTCCGGATTCTCCTGTGAGACATGATGTAACTTATCTTCAACATTTAGTTCACACTGGACACCACTTGTAGCAGGATTCACTTCTGGTGCTACAGATGCTTCTTTTCCCAGTTCAGATGGTTCTTGAACTGATGACGATTCAACACTTCTCTTCTTCAGATCAACTTGAGTGGTAATTCTTGATGGTGAGGAGGAGAAGGTAAGGAGTGTGTGAGCAGCTTGTTCATCTCCAACAATTCTTTTTCCCTTGTCTTGTGTGATTCGTGTTGTTTGTTGAGGCACTTGATCTGGCTCTCTTAGCACTACTCCACCTCTTTGGTGCTTTCACATTCAAACTTTCTAGGCTTTGCTGGATTCCTAGTTGCAGAAAGCAAAGATCATCATCATCAGTTAACCTTGTATTATCCCTTGAAGCCTCAGTATTTTCACCAATTTCCTTTTCCACTTTCTTCCTTTTTACTTTCTGCTTCTTGGATGAGGTGTCTGAATGTTGTGACCGTTCATGTCTCTTTTTAGGAAGAGAGGCATAGGATGCTTGTGATTTGAAGTGGACTTGGGAGCATTGGGTTGTGGAGGAGTGGGTGTGACATCAGCAGAGGAATGATAGCTCTTTTTCTTGTATTGTTTGAAGTAGTCCTTCTTCTTGATATCTTCCGTGAGTAGAGTATCAGGAATTGGCAATCCAAATATTTCATTATCCATACCTCTAGGAACATATTTCAGGTTTCCTAAAACAAATTCATCTTCTGCTTTATGTAGAGTTGATTCAATCCTAGGATTGAAATTGTGAGTTTGTTGCAAGTACTGGATAACAAGCTTTGAAAATCTGGATCTGGGAATCACAAGCTTGTTTTTGTTTCTTTCGGCCTTGAGCTTTGTTCGAAATTTGTTCTATCGAGATATGAATGTGTGCATTGATAAAGAAAATTCTTCCCAAATACGATCTGAGACATTCACATCAACCATATTGACAATTCCCCATAGGATTTGCAAGATGGGAATTCTCACTTTATCGAACCCCGATGTTTTGCCAGATAAGCACAAGTTGAGAATAGTTGTAATAGCTCTCCAGGGTTGATACATGTGTCCATGATGATGTCCAAGCCCTTGAGATGTCGTTCTGATAACCCAAACCAATTAGAAAGACAATTAGATCGACACCGAGTGGAGATTCGGAACGAAGGTTGGGGTTACATGGGGTGATTCAAGATCCTTGCTAGAATGGCTGAATCAATCGTGAACTCCTATCATCCAGTTGCAAGAGTATTGATCAGTGATTTTGTTCCATTGAATGGTGTTCCGTATTGTTGAATGTAAATGGTGGGAATGGAGCATTGCTTGGTAATGGCACCGAAGAAGTTTGTGTTCTTGAGGATATCAATGGATACTTTGAGTATAGGGTTTTGTTGTAGCTTTTGTAGGTCCACATAACAGTTACTCTTACCAATATCAGCCATTGACTCCGGGAAGGATTTCATCATCCGAGAGAACTTTGGTTGATGCGAAGGGATAACGTTTTATCGGGATTGAACTTGCCATTGATGATCTATCGCGGGATCAAATGTCACGAATCTACAAACGGTGATGAGATCTGAACGGTTAAAAAGATGTGTTAGAAAAGCAACACAGACATGAGTAGGATAACAAATAGTGAAAAATTAACTTCATACCACTCCTAAATCGCAATGTCAATATGCTTTTGAGAGAAAGAAAAGAAAAAATGTTTTAAGACTTGTGAGAAGAAAGAGAAAAAGAGAAAAGAAAAAAATACTAAGTAAGCTAGGGGTAAGAGGAGGAGACTTTCAAGAAAGGCTAATTGACACATTCGGTCCATGTGATTTAGAGGCTAGTGTGGTAATTCGCTATCAAAGATTTTAAACTAAGTCTCTATGTTTTTCAAGTAAGTTGCAACCATGGTCATTAAAAGTGTAATTTGATCATATTCCCGCATAGAAGTTATAAATAATCCATGGCCATGAGTGAAATTACCGATAGCATATTAACTCAGATAGCATAAATAATCACAATGATAACCATGAATTAAATAAACATTCAATGCAAAGCACTCAATTCATGGGAACATAAAAGACAATCACACAAGCAAGACACGACCACAACCTACAACCGAGCAAACACCATAACCAGACCAAAGAGAT
Organism: Chrysanthemum makinoi; assembly: GCA_910596185.1. NCBI lineage: Eukaryota > Viridiplantae > Streptophyta > Magnoliopsida > Asterales > Asteraceae > Chrysanthemum > Chrysanthemum makinoi. Next base: position 55,409,176 of record OU343221.1, on the reverse strand, counting down.
GTAATCAAGAAAACTTACACAACAAATCTCCCTCAATCAGGTCAACATAGACCATTGATTGAATTAACCTCACCGTTATAAAAACAAGAATATATCATTTGTTCGAACTTCATCTATGAACCCGTGCCATTATTGAATGACATTTCTAGGACCGTAGATGTTATCGATAACAAAGAATGTATTCTTTATTAGTTTGAGGAAAAATGACAAAAGTATGAAATTTTTAATAATTTTAATTTTTTTTTTTAATTTTAATTTTTTTTTTTTTTTTTTAAAGAAAACTTGATTTGTACACAGATATAAAAGAGTGAGTCCTGATTCAAAATGAATAGGAGTCAAATTACGATGTACATCAATTCTGGCAAGCTATAGCTCCTGAATGAGCTATATTCATTTCTGATGGGAACCAAGTCATGAAGTTCCTGATTGAGTTGAGCATTGTACCACAACGACTGAGAGCACATTGTACTAGAAGCACATGTAGAATTGCAGCAGGATGGGTTAGTGACATGAATAATTTCACTATTTGATGTAACATTGGTTAATGCAAACGTATCAATATTAGAGATCTTTTTAGGCTCAATATACTTGAAGAGTTTTCCTGTGGGCATCCACTTAAGGCAAGATTTAGGAATGTAAGTCCGTTTGGATTTAGAGAACTTAAATAATCTGCAGTGGGAATCCATTTGAAGCAGTTACTAGTAGATTTGTATGTGTGCACTTCCCTGTTTTGGCTATTGTTCCTTTTGTGTTTCGATGGTTTCTTAGGGATTGATCACCAAATGATGTTTCTTATGAGAACTAGTTGTACTTCTAGTATTTCTAAACTTTGAGCTTTGAACATTTCCCTGGAGTTTGATATTCATCATATCAGAATGAAGCAATGAAGTGACTGGTTTTGAGAAAACAATATTCTCATCAATTTGGGAGGCAAGCCTAGATTTTATTGATTTAACTCTTTCAGTTCTAAAGGCATTAGGTTGCTTAACTATTGTACGTTTAGAGTGGTTCTGACCAGTTGACTTCCCCAAATTTGATGGTTTTGCAAACTTAGTGTTCATCCTATTTCCAATAGATTTCCTAAGCTCATTTTTAAGGCAACAATGTTGAAGCTCTTATCTTGAATTTGGGCTTTGAGGTCATCAATGTCCTTCAATAAGTTGTTAGATTGATTGATCAACTTAGAATTGGTCTCCTAGAGTTCTTTCTTAATGATTCATTTTCTCTTAACAGGTTGGACACACAAAGAGCAAGCTCAACATTTCTAGATTCAAGTGTATCACTCATCTCATGACAGTCATACATCTCACATCTGAGAGTAGTGATTTCAGATTGCATATGGTTGAGTCTTTGTCCTGAATCTGGGTTTTGAATTGATTAATTTCAAAAATTCTCAAATTCTGGAAATTCTGATTGATGCATGTTTTATTTGCATAAAAGCGTTCATCTTTTTGTTGCATTTCGATTTCCAAAGAAATACAATGTTTTTCAAGAATTGAGTATTTATTTGAAAGTTCATCATATACCCTTTTTTCAATCATATCATCAGTTTTAACAGTTTTAGATTCAGGCTCAACCACGATCGATTTCACAGTATTAAGATCAGAGTTAGAATCAGGTTTCTTAACATATGAATTACTATGATTAGTTAAGTGTACCTCATCACATGAAACCTTTTCTGACACTGAGTCATTGGGATCAGTATAGTTGTCTCCATCCCTTATAATTTCAACTGAACTCTCGCATTCTCGTATCATTCATTGGTTTACCTGATCCATTGCATGACCTATTAAAATCTTCCCATAGCATCACTTGACACCCCTTCATTTCATTCAACTTCTCATTCTCATTAGCAACTTCCTTTATGTATATTTCCACATTACCCATAAGTAGAATAAAGGTGTTTCTGAACTCATGGATTTCCATTCCAGTGTGTTTTTTGAATGAGTTTCCAGTCAAGTCATCATCAAAATCTGAGGAATATTCCCCTTTGATAAGTGGCTGAAATTGATTGAAAATTACTTGAAGAGCTGCATTAGATTTATCAGTTGAGAACTGCTCATTGGTGATTTGACACCTCAGTTGTTCTAAGTTGAGTAACACAGTTCTAGTCAAAGTGGGAAAATCCTGACGAAGGATAGCACTGCTTGTTCGATCCATAGTAGTAGATAAGAGTAGTTTGATATGTTGATGAAGTAGTTGATAGGGCTCAATGTGGTATTCCATTTGCTTAGCATCATTGTTCATTAGATGTGGTTTGTTGAGGTTTGACTCAGATGGTGAGGAGTTAAGATCACCCTTTGATGAATCAACCAATGTTGGACATTCAGAAATGCAATCAGTTTCATTGTTCTGTGAGGTATCATAGAGTTCAAGTACTTTGGTGATTATAGGATCAGTGATGTAAGAAATTCTACTTTGACGAGTATCTTCTGCATGAACGACCTCAGCAACAGTGGAGATGATTGTAGGATCGTTGGTAGACATGATGACAAGTTAAACGGGATTTTATAACTCTATGATTAAACCGGGAAATAGATTCTTTCACGGGATTTTACTAAATCAAGAGAAAACCTTAAACAATCACCCAAGTAAGCTAACAGATAATGCACCAAGTCGCTAACACCTAATTCGCTACACCCCCAAGTCGCTAAAGTCCCAAGTCGCTAGACAAATGCAAGTCGCTAAGTAGTAACTCGCTAACCCTCAAGTCGCTAGCAAAATTTTGGCAGCAATTCGCTACTCAAGTCGCTAAAACTTCAAGTCGATAAAGAGCAACTCGCCAGACACAGTCGCTACCACCAAGTCGCTACCCGTAGTGGAGAGTCCACTACTTGTACTGTTAGTCGCTAGGTCTAAGTCGCTAGCTCCAAAACTGTAACTCGCTACAAAAGTTTGAAGCAAGTCGCTACTGAAGAAAGAGATCCGTATATCAAGTCGCTAGCAAGAAAAACCACATAAACATCACTTTTCAATCCAAAAACAACCCAACCAAGATGATTCAAGCTTACCAAATGAAAACCTAAACACTTGTGATGATTCTAAACATAAAAGTACTAACAAAATCCAAGCTTTAACACAAGAAATCAACCAAATGATGCACAAACCACTAAACTTTTTCAAACTCAAAAACCACCTAAAAACCACTAGAAATCCAAAGATGTGTAAGATATGATCTAACCATGGCTCTTGATACCAATTGTTGGATATTGGTTTTCACATACACATCATAACATTAACACTTTAGGCGTAAGATGATTTAAGAGAGAGAGAAAGTGGGATATTCTAGAAAGAGAAACTCATGTAATGTTAGATTACCAAAGAACATCCAACCCTCTACCTTGCAAGGTAGAGGGTATTTATAGGTTACAAACTAAACGACCTCCTGACGGCCTGTGGATCAGGGATACAATGGGTAAAGACCCGTCCTTCCTCCACGGTGTAGCACTAAACTAAATAATTAACTAAATGACTAGTAAATAACGTAATGTCTATGTGCTAACTTATGCTAGATAATATTTGGGGTGACCGATACTTTACTAAGGAATTTTCTAATTCCTAACAAAAGAAGAAAGTCAAAGTACTGCCTTTATTAAAGTACTGCATGGTTAAAGGACTGCTATGCAAAATCGTTAAGGATAATAATGTAATTCTACAATGTTCTAAGTTTAGTTTAGAATTACTTGACGTACAAGAAATAGAATTGTAAACCGACTAGGGTTATCCTTATGCCTATAAAAGGACCCTCTAGATTGGCATATGAACGTCGATTTGCATTATTAGAGTTTACTAAGATCGATATTAGAGCTTTAGTAGGATTGTTAGTGAATCTCGTATCAAGTGGTTCGAAGTTTCAATGTAATTATTAAAGTTAAAGTTAATTCTTCTTAGCTTTATTCAAGTAAATTTCGCATACTTAATAGAGATAATTCAGTGTTTCATTGTTAGTGACTTAGGATTTATCCAAGGTTGCTAAGCCCTTTACAAGCTACATAAGTTAGTTTGGTTAGAGTACATCGATCCAACAAGTGGTATCAGAGCTTGTGTGGAAACTCTGATTAAGAAGAAACCTTAAAAACCGATTTAACAAAACCCTAAAGAAGTCGACTGAAGCTGCACCACCCCTTTCCATGAAGATGAGGCAGTACATTGCTATTACAGACCATGCACTGTGGAATGTAATTGTCAATGGTAATGAAGTTGTTGCATATCCTATTGAAGTTCCTGGACAACCTAAACCACCTAAGGTTGTATTGCCAGCAGCTACAATAAGGAATTAAGAAAAGGCTCTCAACATCCTATTGTCTGCTATACCTGATGGTCACCTACTCAAGTTTCATGATGCTAAGGATGCTAAACAACTATGGGTCGCTCTCAAGACAAGGTTTGGAGGTAATGATGCTTCCAAGAAGATGCACGAAATCTGCTTGAAACAACAGTTTGAAACATTCACTGTTGGTGAAAAAGAAGTTCTTGATGCTGCCTATGATAGATTCCAAAATATTCTTAGTATCGGAGTTATACAAAGCGAGGTATCTGTTGAAGATGCAAATCTGAAGTTCTTAAGGAGTTTGCCATCTACATGGCATGTGATTGCTACTATGATCAGAGGATAACCTCGTTCGGATGTTATGGACTTTGATGATCTCTACAACTATTTGAAGGTGTATGAGCATGAGATGAATAGACAAACTAGTTCAAAATCTCACAGTATTGCCTTTTATCTTCTCGAAAAGAAAAAAGTACTTCCACTAAAAGTACTGCTTCTCCTACTCAAAGTACTGTTGCTCAAAGTATTATTGCCTATTCTACCCCCACCTTTGCTCAACAAGTCACACCAGCAAACACCAACCATTTTGATGAAGTTGTTTGCACATTCTTTGCTCAGCAAGCTACTTTACCTGTTACTTATGAAGAGGATTTGTCACAGATTGAAGAGGATGCTCTTGAAGAAATTGATATCAGGTGGCAAGTTGCTATGATCACTGCTAGAATCAAGAAGTTTATGAAGAAAACAGGAAGAGGCATTGACTTCAAGCCTAAGTAGGGTATAACTTTTGACAAGTCCAAGATTGAATGTTTTAATTGTCAAAGGACTGGACACTTTGAAGGGAATGCAAGTTTGCTAAATACCAGGCAAACAATGACTGAAACGCAAGCTTGAACTAAAGGAAATCCCTATTCTTGAAACAAAAGCTTTGGTTGCTCAAGAAAATCTATCGAGGTTGACTGGAGTTGCTGAGTTTGATGATGAACCAAGAACCTATTGTATGATAGCAAAGTGGAAGAATCGCTGGAAGAGTTTGATTGAGCACAACCTTTGATGAGGAACAAGGATTTGTCGCTTTGGAGTCCAGTAGATGGTCTTGAAGCTTTGATTGGAGCATGGAGAGTGAAGATGAACCTGTTCTGCTTGCTATGGTAGCTACTTCACCAAATTCACCCCCTATCTCTAAGGTATGCTCTAAGTGTCATGAATTTTATCAAAAGGTGCTTACTTGATTATGTAACCGAAAGAGATAACGTAGAAGAGCTAGATCGAGGTAGCTGGTTATTAAATTACTTTAGAGTCAATGGAAGCCAAAATAATAACACATGAAAATAATGAGATGGCTTGGGCAGAAAAATATGAGCAACAGGATTACCAATTAATAACTCTAAAACTGCTTATTATGCAGATTCTTTAACAACACTAAAACTCTAAATGATGATCGTACTTTAGGATTCTAAAAACACATAAAACTCTTTACTCTAATGCCAATCTAGGGGTCCTTTTATAGGCTTAAGGATAACCCTAGTCGGTTTACAATTTGTATCCTTGTACGACAAGTAATCTAAACAAAGAATATTCTAGAATAAACAAAGCTTTCCATAAATGAATATAGCAGTTCTTTGGCTTTGCAGTACTTTGACTTCGACAACAGTACTTTGACTTTCACTTAGCAGTACTTTGAATCTTCAGATACTTTGACTTGTTCAAGTACTTTGTCAATCTTCAGTACTTTCATATCCCAACAATCCTCCCCTAACTTGAATTCTACTTGTTTGACTTCAAGTTCCTTTGTAAACTTATCTTTAACATATGTTAGCCTCTTGGAAAAATTGTGTCTTTGTCTTTGGATTGTATCTTTGTATTCTCTGTGCTTATATCATCATTATCAAAGTATTCTTTGGAAATTATTCTTTACAAAGATCCATAATTAGTAATCTTTTTCAAGAACATTCAAATAAGCTCCATCTTTTCAAAGAACATGAGACAATTTGTACATTAATTCAGTTTAAGTTTCAGTCTATTCTCATCACTTCCAGTGTGTAAACTCCCTGTGAGAGGTGAATCATTGACAATTTAATGGATTTGATGTCTCTTTACCAAAGCCATTAACTCTGGAGTAGCCAAATGTTTTGATGTGTAAGATCATGGTACATTGATAACCATATGATTTTTAGCAAATCATCAACTATCAACAAATTTGATTTGTCTTTACCAAAAGCTGTACCCTTTTGGACTAGTTAGTTCTTTCATCAATGGTGAACTAATTACCAAATAATGGTTTTTCCACAGCCTTTACCACAAGCCATTTTCTTGTGGGCTAGCCAACTCTTCACATTACTGATATGGTGAGTTGATTACCATACAACTTATTAGCAAGTTGTCAATTATAAAACGGATTTGAGATATCTTTACAGAGCCGTTTGCTCATGGATTAGCCAATCCTTTTGTAACCATGGTGGATTGATAACCTATTGTTTGTTACATATCTCAAAACCATTTATTACTTTTAACCTTTGTTTCAAAATATTTATCACTTAACAAAAGTTTTCTTTTCAAAATTATTAACTGGTTTAAAGTGCAAGCGTACTTAGATGATAAAGTAATCAGCCAGCTATACTTTGAATAAAGTACTGATATATCAAAAATTTATTCAATTAAGATTCATACCAGTTATTCATCATCATCAGCCATAGCAGTCCATCTGATAAACAATTTGATGACCAAAAGTGCAGTTTCATTATCTTCTTCAACTTCCATCCCATGCTCTAGCATTCTCCTTATGAGATCTGATGTAAGAGGATATCTTCTATCTGCTAACATGTGAATCATAGTCCCATCTTCTAACTCTAGAACATGTACTACAGATTCTTCAAAGAATCTCCAGCTGATTATCTCCCAATCTTCTTGATTTCTCCAAAGCTCAGTAGTGCTTGTTTCTTCAGTTTCCCAAACAGTTGTGAGATCTCCAAGTAAGATTAAACCAACTCCTTCTGATGGAATGTGTTCAAAGTATTCTTGCACCAAATGATATAGATGAAACAAATCCTCTCTATCTATTATGTGCAACAGATCCCATAGCATATTAAACACTCTGAAGCTTTCATCTTGTCTATGAAACATCAGATAATTCCCATCTTTAGATTCTACAACTTCAAAAGTAGTTATTGGAGATTTTTTCTTCTTCTTTTCTGTCTTCTTTTCTGCACAGCTTTTAGAATACTCAAATTCTACAATTCTTAAGTAATTCCTTAGTTCATCATTAGTATCAGACCTTAACTCAACCTTCTTTGATGGCTGTTGATCTTCAACTTTAGTTGTTCTTTTTCTTTTTAAGCTTCCTTTTGTTTCATCCTCTTTCTGAGTATCATCATCTTTATAGTCTTTGATACTATCAACTTGTTTCTGATAAGCTTCTCTAACAGCTTCATACAAACCTTTCATCTCAACATAATTCAACTTATTCAAACCAATATATCCTTGCTTCTTTAGATAAGCCATAATTTCATTTCTTTCTTTTGCACGATTTGGTCTTCTTGGTAGAGCTTAAACAGAATAGGTAACTGTAATGTTTGCAGCTTCAGATTCAATTCTTCTTGCAATTTCTTAGTCTGCTTCTATTCTTAGCTTCTTCAATATCCTTAGCTTCTCTATCCTTAGCCTCTTCAATATCAATTTCAGCATTCAATTCAGCTTGAAACTTTCTAGCTGCTTCCTCATTCATAGCTATTTGAGCAGCTCTTATTTGTGCTAAAGAGAGCTTCTTCTTCTTTGTTTCTACCATCTTACCTTTTCCTTTATCATTAGGATCTATAGTAGGTTGAGAAGCTTGTGGTTGTTCTTCAGCAACTCCTGGAATAGTCACACCTCTTGGTCTTGATAAATTTTGTAATACCTCAGCTGCAATTTCATCACTTGCAGTATGTTCAGCCATAGGTGTATCAGCTTCTTCTTCTTGTGGAATTGTTGAAGGACCAGCTTCTTCATCAAAATTTAACACCCTTGGTGTAATTAATTCTTGTCGAGATGTTTCTTGAAGACCAGTACTTTGATCAGTAGCACCTTGATCATCAGTACTTTGAACTTTAATGCTTTCTTCCTCAGTACTTTTAACTTGAACTTGCACTTCAGTACTTTGAGGGTGATCATCAGTACCTTGAGGTTCAGCTTCTTCATTCAAATTCTTATCTTCCAATTTCCTCCCCAATTGGAATGAAGAGTGCTTTTGAACCTTTTTGCTTTTGGTCTTCTTAAACTGCCTTTGCTGCTTCTTTTTAGCTTTGACCCATAACCTGTGACGTTTAACCAAGGGCCAAACAGACTTCTTGAATCTCCTAAACTTGATCTTCAACTGTGCTATCTGTGCAGCTTGAGCCTGAGTAGTTTTCTTCAATCTGACTAACTCTCTTATCAGAACATAATTATCCAACACTAAACCTTCAGGAGGTATAGTAGCTGGATCTCCTTCAGAATATGATGAGAAAATAGGAACATCTTGTTCTGGTGATGCCATAGGAGGAGTAGTATAGTGAGATGAGGTGGGAGAAACTTCAGTACCTTCATTAACATCAGTACCTTGTGAAGCAGTACCTTGTGTTGAAGTTTCTTGAGATGCCGCATTTTGAGAAGCAGTACCTTCTCTTTCATCACTAGCTTCAGCCGCATCTCTAATAGCTTGAACAATATCCATCATTGAAGTAGTCAATGGAGTGTTCCTTCCAGTGAATAAATCACTCTTCCTAGCCATAAATGTGAAAATCTTGGCTGGTTGTACCACAACAGGTAAAAGACTTGTAGGCTTTGGTACATTTGAAAGTTGTTTATTCAAGAATACTTGAATAAATCTTGGATACATTAACCATTTTGAACCATGAGTGTTGTGTGAGAGCATTCCATCTAAGATTAGCCTTGAAAAGTTGAACATACGGTTTGTAGCCAATCCTACCAGTGCAGATGCAATGTTTGAACCAAATTGCTCCCAAGAAGTACTTTTAGAGCTGATACAATGAAGAAGAACATGTACCAAATACTTCCAATGTGGACTGAACAAGGGTTTCTTGAATGTTGTTGTGTCAACCAAAGACCCTTCATATCCAATATCTCTCAGTGTATCCCAAAGAAGCTGTTTATCAAACCTAATAGCTCCTTCTGCATCATCAAACAATAAATCTTCATGAATTGATGTTTCAGTAATCTTGATAAGCCTTCCAAAGAACTTTAGCTTGAATATAAGATTCATCATTCTCCACATGCGTTCTTGCAGTTGTCCAAAATTGTTGTATCCAGGGCTCAATTATATCTGGTTCCACCAAAAGCGCATAACTGATTGGTGAACCAGTTAAGAAATCAATGATGTCATGAAAGATGACATTAGCCTCTGTTTTATCTAAATTCGCCACCATGTTGTGCTTTGAAACTGTGTGTAGGTTCGCCGTGGATGATTGAAAAGATATCAATTCTTGAATACGTAATTGTGTTATAGAGAGACAAATATAGAAAAGATTGAAACGAATAAAGGTGAGAGAGAAAATCGGAGAGTAGTTATTTATAGGTAGGATTTGAAAAATCACAACCCATAATAACAAAGTTACCGTTATTTGAATTTACCCCTCAATATTACCGTTAGAACAGTACTTTAGTAAGACAAACAGTTCTTTCCACGTGTACTTTCCAAAGCAGTACTTTCAAAGCAGTACTTTCATAAAACAAAACAGCAGTACTTTTCCATCTTCTTCTCAATAATAGCAAACACTCCATGTAAACATTAGATTGCCTCCCTTTAAGTAAAGCACATGACTGTCTAACTAACTAACCAGTCCTCCCCTTAAATGTAGCATAAGAATTAATCATGCCAATACTCACCACCAAGTGATTAAATCTTGAAACATCAAATCCTTTGGTGAGTAAATCAGCTACATTATCATCTGTATGCACCTTGACAACATTAATGAGCCTATGCTCATAACAATCTCTGATGAAGTGGTGCCTAATCTGAATGTGCTTGGTCTTGGAATGATAAACTGGATTCTTCACAATGCAAATAGTACTCTCATTATCAATATTGATAGGAGTATTCTTGAAATTGAACCCATAATCCAATAGTTGATTCTGCATCCACAAAACTTGTCCACAACAGCTTGCAGCAGCCACATATTCTGCTTCAGTTGATGATGTTGCTGCAATTGTTTGCTTCTTACACTGCCATGAAACTAATCTTCTTCCAAGATATTGGCATCCTCCAGTGGTTGATCTTCTATCATAGTTATCACCTGCATAATCACTATCTGAAAAAGCTTCTAAGTGAAAAGGTGAATCCTTTGGATACCACAACCCCAACTTAGGTTGTTGTTTCAAATAACTGAAAATTCTCTTTACTGCATTCATATGAGAGACCTTAGGTGAGACTTGATATCTTGCACATAAACAAACAGCAAACATGATATCAGGTCTAGATGCAGTAAGATACATAAGACAACCAATCATTGATCTGTATAACTTGACTTCAACTGGTTTTCCATCTTCATCCTTGCCCAATGAGTTGATGGATTTAATAGGTGTAGTAACAGGCTTCATTGCATCAAAATTGAACTTCTTAAGTATATCAGATACATACTTGTCTTGGCTTATGAAAATTCCCTCCTTTGACTGCTTAACTTGAAGTCCTAAAAAGAAAGTTAACTCACCCATTGAACTCATTTGAAATTCATTTTGCATCAGCTTCTCAAACTCCTTGACCATTGATTGTTTTGTAGCTCCAAATATGATATCATCTACATACACTTGAACCAACATGATATCCTTCTTGTCTCTCTTGATAAACAAAGTCTTATCTATAGCTCCTCTCCTATAACCATGTTGCAATAAAAAGGTAGAGAGCCTTTCATACCAAGCTCTAGGTGTTTGATGTAAGCCATAAAGAGCCTTAACAACTTTGTAGACTTTGTTTGGATGTGTAGGATCTTCAAAACTAGGAGGTTGTTTGACATATACTTCCTCTGTAATCTTGCCATATAAAAAGGCACTCTTGACATCCATTTGATAAACCTGGAATCCCATATATGATGCAAAAGCAAGGAAGATTCGAATTGCTTCAATCCTTGCTACAGGAGCAAATACTTCATCATAATCTACTCCTTCTTCTTGTTTGTAGCCTTGTGCAACTAACCTTGCTTTGTTCTTGATGACATTTCCTCTTTCATCTCTTTTGACTCTGAACACCCATCTTGTACCAATGACCTTCTTTCCATCAGGAAGATCACATAATACCCAAACTTTTTGAAGCCTGAATTGAAGAAGTTCTTCTTGCATAGCTTCAACCCAACTCTCTTTAGTCAATGCTTGAGCAATATTCTTGGGTTCTTCTTGAGAGATAAAGCAAGTAAACATGCATGTTTGATGGTCCTTATGATTTAGCCTGTTCTGTTTATAGACAAAGCTAAGTAAAGCATTATGAGGTTTAGAAAAACTCTTAGCTTTGTGTCTTGTCATCACTCCAGAAGTAGAAGGACCAATGATTTGATCAGTAGGATGATTCTTATGAATTCTTAAGATAGGAGTCTGTGGAATTCCATAATTATCACCCAATTAGTGAAATCAGCATCTTCATTGGAATCTGAGAAAATACCTTCATCTTCAAACTCATCATCAATATCTTCTAAGCCAGGCATAGTAGGATCATCCAAATCATCCAAAGTGCTGTTAACAGGTGCAGCAGTACTTTGATTGAAAGTACTATCACTCAAAGTACTGTGAGTTAACTCTGCAGTTTTGTTCTTTTTCTTTGCTTCCTCATAAGCTCTTCTTTGTTCATCATCATAAGAATGTGCTATAATATCTTGAAAAAGCATCGATTAAGTTCATCTTGAATAGATTGATCCTCAGCAGACAATGAGGATTTTGGCTCATCAGTACTTTTCTCCTTCTCAACGGTTTTAGGTTCTTCATCATGAACAGCATCAGGTCTAATATGGACTCCATGAACAACATACTATAACTCTTCTTCATTTTGTACATGTTGATTTTCTTCTCTAACAGGTACATAGTTCATAGAAGGAGTCAAAACATCAAGATCAAACATCCAATCAGGACCTTTACCTCTTCGATTTTCTTGATCTTCTAAAAATTCAACATGAAGACAATCTTGAACCTTCTTGGTGACTCTATTATACACTCTAAAGCCTTTCTTTGTTGGTGCATTACCCTAATAAGTAACCTTCTTCTGACTTGCCATCAAATTTGCCCAAATTATCAATGGTGTTGAGAATAGTGAGAGGGCATCCAAAAGGCTTCATAAAACGAATGTTGGGTTTGTTGCCCATCAGCAACTCATAAGGTGTCTTCATCTGTGGTTTGGTGACTGACACTCTTTTAAGTACATAGCAAGTAGTACTTACAGCTTCAGCCCAGAATTGAATAGGTAATTGTGAGTCTGCAAGCATTGTTTTGGCTGCTTCAATCAAAGTCCTATTCTTTCTCTCTGCAACATCATTCTGCTGTGGTGTTCTTGCAATGCTGAACTCCCTCTTGATCCCTTTGTTGGCACAAAATTCATCCATAAGCTTGTTCTTGAATTCAGTCCCATTATCACATCTAATACCTCTAACCTTGAGTCTCAATTGATTTTTAAGGGCTATGATTAGATCATGAATTGTATCAAAAGTATCATCTTTAAATCCCAAGAAAAATACCCAACTGAATCTACTGCAATCATCTGTCACAACCAAGCAGTACTTTTTCTTGTTCAAACTTGTAACAGAAACAGGTCCAAACAAATCCATGTGCAGCAGCTCCAAAGGTTCTCTAACAGTTCTTTCCTCAAGCTTCTTGCATGAAGCCTTGTGTTGTTTACCCTTCTTACACGCCAAACAGGAGTGATCATTCTTGTAAGTCTTTGAAGGTAAACCTCTAACTAAATTTCCTTTGACCAATTTGTTGATATTCTTGAAATTTACATGGCCCAATCTTCTATGCCACTGATGTGCCTCTTCAAGTGATGCCTTTGCTACTAAACATGTAGCTCTTTCAGAAGAGTGAAGACTCTTCATATCCAAACTATACACATCATTGGTTCTTGGTACTTTCAGTATCACCAAGTTATCATCATCCAGCTTGAATTCAGGTGAAAGTATGAGACATTCTGTGTCAGTGAATAACAGGGGTGCTTTTGTCACGATTTGAGAGACTGACAAAAGATTGAACTTGAGCTCCTTCACATATCTAACATTCTCAAAATCTATGCTCCCTGTCTTTATGGTTCCTTTCCCACTAATTCTTCCTCCACTAGCATCATTCCCAAATGCAACTCTTCCTCCACAATATGGCCTAAAATCTGACAGAATCTCCTTGTCTCCTGTCATGCTTCCAGAGCAACCACTATCCACAATAAGATGATCTTTAAGCTCCTCTTCTGGGTTGCCCTGCACAAAGATAAAAAAGTTAGTGTCTTTTAGGAACCCAAGCCATTACTGACTTGTGTTCCCCTTGTGGAGTAACATACTCAAATTCCTTGAGTATGTAATCTTCATAGTTTTTGTAGACAGAATCAAGCATTATCTTTTGTTTCAAAACTTGTGGTGGATTTTCAGCAAAACTTTCTTTTTCAACAAAAACCTCCTTTTCTTTTTCAACAAAATCATCTTTATCAAAAATCATTGTTTCAGCAGTACTTTTTGAAAGTATTGTTTGTTCATCATCAGTACTTTCCTTCTTAACCCATTTGGTTTTAACTTCTGGCGAAGAGTCTCTAGATCTAACTACTTTCTTGGAGTTGTAACGCCTTCTAGATTGATAGTAATTAGATCTCCTAGGGTTCCTATTCCAAGAGGTGTTCGGTGAAAACTGAGCAATACATTGAGAGAGTACTGTATTTTGCTTAACAGTACCTTGGAAGGTGTTTGAAGGTACTGGGGGTTTTGAAAAAGGTCGTCTCTGGTGAGGGTACCTATAGTCTGGTGAGAAGTTTCTATGGTTAACCCTGTGTGAATGATTCCAAGCTTGTCTAGTCTCCCTTGGTTTTTGATTGACAGGTTTGTTCTTTGGGAACTTACTTAAGTACTCTGAGTGTAAGTCACAGTCCTAAATCAAATGATCAGGACTAAAACAAACAAAACATAGTTTTTGATCTGTAATCCCAAATTTTATTCTTCTATGTGTGTGACCAAACCTATCTTGTCTTCTAGGTGAATGATGAAAACTGTTTTGACCAAAATTATCCCAAAACGATTTAGCAGTATTTTGAAAAGGTTTTCTTAAAGGTATGCTGTTGGGGTGTAGCAGTACTTTGAGGTGTAGCAATACTTTCAGGTGAAAGTACTGCTTGGATTTTAGCATCATCTACCTTAGGTGTCTCAACTGTTTCTTTTGAGGTTTCAGACCTAGATTGACCTTTAAGTTTCTTTCTAAACTCTAAGTTGTCTACTCCAAAACGAGAAACATTAGGCCTAAGAGGTTGATGACTACCAGTTGGATGAGGGACTGCATGATAGCCATTATCTTTCTTAAATTTAGGAGGTGTTTCACTAACTGATTCCTCATTACTAGATGTGTCTACATAATTAATGAGTTCATCATCACTAGTGGTTATATCCTCAAAATCACATGCATCCTGATCACTAGGTGGGTTTTCTATACTATTAAAGTCCATACCAAAACCTAGGCCAGTTTTAATGTAAGCTCTTCTCTGTTTTTCAACATAAGTGACATGAGAAAGACCTGATTGTCCCCAAGCAGCAAACTTTTCTATCAATTCATCTCTCTCTTTAGTTAGTTTCTCAATTTCAGAAATCTTACAGTTTTACTTCCATTTACTTAATTTCAACTGATAATCCTGTTGTTCATACTTTTCTGCCCAAGCCATTTCATTATTTTCATGTGTTATTATTTTGGCTTCCATAGATTCTAAAGTAATTTGGTAACCAGCTACTTCAGCCCTAGCCGTTCTACACTTATCTCTTTTAGTCACATAATCATTAAGCACTTTTTGATAAAAGTTATGACACTTAGAACATACCTCAGAGATAGGGGTGAACTTGGTGAAGTAGCTACCATGGCAAGCAGAACAGGTTCAGCTTCACACTCCATGCTCCAGTCAAAGCTTCCATAACCATCTCTAGACTCCATAGCAGCATGTCCAGGTTCCTCATCAAAAGTTGTGCTCCAGTCAAACTCTTCCATTGAATCCTCCACTGCTACCATACAGTAGGTTACTGGTTCATCATCAAACTCAGCACTCCGGTCAACCTCTGATAGATTCTCTTGAGCAACCAAAGCTTTTGTTTTACGTAATAGAATTTCTTTCAACTCTAGCTTTGGTTTCTCAGTCATCCTATTTGCTTGATACTTAGCAAACCTACACTCCCTTGCAAAATGTCCGTCTTTTGACAATTGAAGCATTCAATCTTGGATTTGTCAAAAGTGATTCTCTGTTTTGGTTTGAAGTCAATGCCTCTTCCTGTCTTCTTCATAAACTTCTTGATCCTTGCAGTGATCATAGCAACTTGCCACATGATATCAATTTCTTCAAGAGCATCCTCTTCAATCTGTGAGAGATCTTCTTCATAAGTAACGGTAGAGTAGCTTTTTGTGCAAAGAAAGAGCATACGACTTCATCTGAGTGGATGGTTTTGTTGGTGTGGGTTCTGAGCAAAGGTGGGGTAGTGTAGGTACTTACTTTGAGCATGATACTTTGAGTAGGAAGCATACTTTTAGTGGAAGTACTGCCCCTCTTTTCAGATGACACAAAAGCAATATTGTGAGACTTTGAGCTTGTTTGACCATTCATCTCATGCTCATACACCTTCAGATGGTTGTAGAGATCATCAAGGTCCATAGTGTCCAAACCGGGTTGTCCTCTGATCATTGTAGCAATCACATGCCATGTAGATGGCAAACTCCTTAAGAACTTTAGGTTAGCATCTTCAACTGAGACCTCTGCTTTGTCAGGCTCCAACATCTTGAGAAGATTTTGGAATCTGTCATAGGCATCAAGGCTTTCTCTTTCTCCAACAGATAAAGGTTTCAAGCTGCTGCTTCAACAAATTTATGTGCATCTTCTTGGAAGCATCATTACCTCCAAACCTTGTCTTGAGTGCAGCCCAGAGTTGCTTTGCATCTTTAGCATCATGGAACTTGAGTAGATGACCATCTAGAATAGCAGACAAAAGTATGTTGAGAGCTTTCTCTTGATTCCTTATTGTAGCAGCTGGTAAGATGGGTTTAGGTGCTTTAGGTTGTCCAGGAATCTCTGAGGTTCTTCCACAACTTCATTACCATTGACAATCACATTCCATAGTGCAGTGCATGGTACAATATCTTGCCTCATCTTCATGCTCCATAGGTCGTATTCTCCTTTCTTAATGATTGGTATTCTTATTGAGGTGATGGATGGGGTGGAACGACTTCATCGACATCTTTAGGTTTTGTTGTTAACTAGGTTTAAGCGGTTTCTTCTTAGTGAGTTTTCCACACAAGCTCTGATACCACTTGTTGGATCGATGTACTCTAACCAAACTAACTATATAGCTTGTAAAGGGTTTAATAACCGGATAAATCTAAGTTATTAACAATGAAAACACTGGTAATCTCTATTAAGTATACCTTGAATTTACTTAACAAAGCTAAGAAGATTTAACTTTATTAATAACTCTAAAACTGCTTATTATGCAGATTCTTTAACAACTCTAAAACTCTAAATAATGATCGTACTTTAGGATTCTAAAACACATAAAACTAGATTTACTCTAATGCCAATCTAGGGGTCCTTTTATAGGCTTAAGGATAACCTAGTTGGTTTAGTTTGTATCCTTATACGACAAGTAATCTAAACAAGAATATTCTAGAATAACAAACTTTCCATAAACGAATATGCAGTTCTTTGGCTGCGATTGCTGACTTTCACTTAGCGATTACTTTGGATCTTGAGTACTTTGACTTTGGAATTACTTTGTCAATCTTGACACTTATATCCCACAATATGGAGTTCTTTGAACTAGAAAGATGACAAAGGGATGAATTGCTAGAAAAGTTTGCTACTTGGGGACAATCGGGCCTTTCTCATATTGGTTATGTTGAAAAATAGAGAAGTGCTTACATTAGGCTGGACTAGGTTTTTGGTACATGGACTTTACTAGTAGCATAGAAAACCGCTAGTGATAGGATGAACTTGATTTTGAGGATAAACTGAGTGATGATGAACTCATTAACTATGTAGATACATCTAGTAATGAGGAATCAATTAGTCAAACTACCTCTGAGTTTAAGAAGACAAGGGTTATCATGCGGAGACCCACATCCTTTGGTAGTTTTGCAACCCTTAGACGGATGTTTCTCGTTTTGGAATAGACAATTTAGAGTTTAGAGGAAAAAGCTTAGCGGTCAATCCTAGTTACGAAACCCCAAAGAAGCATTTGAGAAACCTAAGGATGAGTGATGTTAAGAGTCCATGGTACCTTTAACTCAAAGTCTTGCTACGTCAGCAGTACCTTTTAAGAAAAACTTTTCAAAATCTTGCTAAACCTTTTGAGACAATTTTGGTCAAAGCAGTTTTCATCATTCACCAAAAGGCAGGGATAGTTTTTATCATAGACATAGAGGGAAGACATTTTTGGGAGTATGGGTCAAAATTGTGTTTTGTTTTCTATAGTCCCTAATCATTTGATTAGAGGCTGTGACTTTCACTTAGATACCAAGCAAATTCCCAAAGACGGATCGCTACAAAACTAAGAGTAAGCCGGTGATGCGGAATCATTCACATAGGGTTAACCACGGCCAATTTCTAACAAGACCATAGGTACCTCACCGGAGAAGATCTTTCAAAATCACGGTACCTTCTCAAAGATGCTTTGCTAGATTCACAATCGGAATACTTTGTTAGCACTTTTGGAATACAAAGCCTAGTAGATCCAATTACTATCAATCTAGAAGCGTTACACCTCAGAAAAGAGTAGCTGAATCAAAAGAACTCTACACCGAAGTTAAAACCAAATGGGTTGAGAAAGTAGATGGGAACAAAGCGGTACTTTTCGGCAAATAAGGTTGAAAAAAGAGATTTTGTTGAAAATAATAAAGAAAACTTGGATGAAAAAGAGATTTTTATTGAAAAACCAACACAAGTTTTTGAACAACTAAAGATAATTGATCATGTGTTTAAAGATAGTGGAAATTACACACTTAAAGAACTTAAGTATATAACTCCTGAGGGAACACAAGTCGATGTGGCAGGTTCCTAAAATTAACAACTCTTTTATCTTTGTGCGAGGGGCAACCCAGAAGAGGAGCTTAAAGATCATCTAATTGTGGATAGTGTAGTTTGCTCACGGAAACATGGCGGAGACAAAGGCTGCAATGATTTTAGATCTTATTGTGGAGGAAGAGTTGCATTTGGAAATGATGCTAGTGGAGGAAGAATAACTGGCAAAGGAAGAAATGATGCTATTAGAGAACCTTTGGAGTTGCTACATGGTTGTTTGGACTTTGTATGCATTTGCCGGTCTAAAGCAAGAAGAAGTCTTGTCGGTTGTGATAGAGGATTACTTGATTAGATTTAGTTGGGTATTTTTTTCTTGGGATTTAAAATGAAACTTTTGATGCTATTCATGATCTTATAATAGCCTGGAAAACCAATTGAGACTCAAAATTTAAGAGCTATTAGATGTATTAATGGGGGTAATTCAAGAACAAGCTTATGGGATGAATTTTGTGCTAGAAAGGAATCAAGGGGAGTTTAGTATTGCTAGAACTCCGCGACCCGAATGGTGTTCTTGAGAGAAAGAAACGGGGAGAACTTTGATTGAAGCGGCGAACAATGCTTGCGATTCATTATTACTATTCAATTTTTGAAATTTGAAGTTGTAGTATTGCTTGCTATGTGCTTATGATATCGATCCTTAAACCTCGGATAGAAGACACCTTAGGTTATATAGAACAAACCTAACATCGTTTTATGGGAAACCTTTTGGATGTCCCTCTTTGTCTATTCTAAACACTATTATTGATGTTTTGGGAAAATTTGATGGCAAGTCGAGAAAGAGTATATCTATTGGGATATTGTACCAACAGCAAAGGATTCAGAGTGTACAATAGAGTCACCAAGAAGGTTCGAGATTGTCTTCATGTTGAATTTGTTAATACAAATAAGCCGTAAAAACGTTTATTTATATTTTACGATCTTCTAATGTTTTCTCGATAACAAACATAAAATCATGTTAACGAAACAAATAAAATAAGTAAATGGTTTAAACTAATAGTTTCTAACATATTCACATTTTCACATAAAACACTAAAACAAGTATAAGTGATTTTATGATTTAGTATACATATGTACAACAACTAGTGTTTACATATTTGGGTATAATATACACATAACTAGTATGTAGTATATTGGGTAATATAAATGGTTAGAAACTTGAGTATCACAACCCATTGGGCAAATACATTAAATGTAGTTGGGTACAAGCCATGACCCATGGAGCTTGACCCATAACCCATTGCATGACATCATACTTATATCATACATGGATAATATCCATAACCATGGATCAACCCATACCCAAGTGACTAAGTGCATTGCACTTAAGATACATTGTATCTAGCTAAAGATCCATGGTTCAACCCATGACCCATAACCAAAATACCCATGGGTAAAAGGGAACGTCCCACGGATCCCTAGCTTTGCTAGCGGGATCCCTTGTGGAAGGGATCCGTGGGATCGGGGAACAATAGATTTTTCTTCTATAAATAGTGAGCCATTTCTTCATTTCTCTCTTTCATTTTTTCTGTGTATCCCGAGAGATCTATGTTTGTAGTTTGTTTTGTGTGTGATCTTTTAGGTTCCTCTTAAAGGCAAGATCACCACCTTTGAAGTCGAGCAAGCTCAAGTCCATGAGTTGCCATGCTTCCTCATCATCAAGACTACTGAAGTCTTCTTGTTGATGATTCCTTTCTTTCTTCAAAGAAGTGTAGTGTTGAAGACATTAGTGAAAGATGTCTCAAGAGTCAAAGGCGAAGATATTAGTGAAGGGTATCTATCGTCTATACCATAAGCACTTGTGGTAGGTGCTTAGAAGTCAAGATTAGAAGCATTAGTGAAAGGTGCTTAGAAGTCAATACTAAAAGCATTAGTGAAAGGTGCTTAGAAGTGAAGACACAAGACATTAGTGAAGGTGTCTTGTAGATCTAGTCAAAGGCATTAGTGAAAGGTGCCTTAGATGTACATTCGATATGGTGTGTTTTGATGTACAAGATAGACTAGTATTAGATCCAAGGATATTGATATCCTTGATGATGTTGTAAAAGATCTCCTTTGGGATTAGTCGTTGGTGTAGTGTGGTAGTAGTTCCTCCATTGCAATGGAACTAGGTGCTTAGCCTAGTACCTAATAAAGGGAGGCGACGTTGTGAAGGTGTAGTTCACCTTGGGTGAAAGAACTAGGTACTTAGCCTAGTACCTTATAAAGGGTAGGCGATTTTGTGTAGGTGTGGTTCACCTTGGAGTGAAAGTTGGTTAGCCTAGAGCAGGAAAAGGGGTGGCGACGTTGTGAAGGCTTCTCCGCCATAAGGAGATTGGTGTAGTGATTACGAACTCTCGAGTAGGTGACTGGGGAGTGGAGTAGGGCAAGGAAGGTGTCCTTGTAGCAGAACCACTATAAATACTTGCGTTGTGGTTTTGTGCTTCTTACTCTTATCTTTTCATTACTTACCTTTATATGCTTGTTTATCAACATCCAACACACACATCAAATAGATTGACATAAGTCGATCTAAATAGATTAAAAGGAAGTTTTAATTGGGAAAACTATTCAACCCCCCCCCTTCTCGTTTTCCACAATTGGCATTAGAGCTTAGTTACCAAGTTTCTTAAAGTATATTGTACTTTAAAAACTTGATACGATCCATAGTTAATGGAAAACTACAAAGAAGGTTTTTCATAAAACAAAACCATGTTGTTAAAACTATATGTTTGGATGTTGATTTGATAACAACATTTTTTATTTACTTTTTCATTTAATTGCACTAATCTTCTTTGTCATGTTGATTAGTCAAAGCTCATACCCACCAAGTTATAGGAATCGCTTGGTAAGGATACCTTCCTTAAGAAGGTATCTTAATAAAGGAATGGGGAATAGTCTAAGTGACATTTGTTGTGTCATTTGTAAAGACATTCCTAAGTACGCTAGAGGTATGATTTTCTTTTTATTTTGCTTGATAATTAAGTATGCCTATTTAGGTATTTATATGATTATCTTTGTGCATATACATGTTTTACATGAAGCTTCATTAGGAAGCCTTTTTCTCATACGTGTTAGTCTTATCATCTAAAGTCGTGGTATATAAAACTTATGTTTTATTTCTTTTAATCCAATAATAAAACAAAACTGAATTTCAAAAATTCCTCCTTCCCCATAAATACTCCCACCATCAATCACTCTATCCTCACTTTTTTCAAATCTTCCAATTTCAAAAATTTCTCTCATTCAAAACTTCATCTTCCTCTCATTTCATCTCAACGAAACCAAGAAGATCATCTTCAACATGGTTTACATCCCTCGGTGCTCATCGCCTTAACACTCATCGCACTTGTGTTCCCTATGATGAAGTTCACATCTGGAGACATTTACTTTGTGTTGTTAATCTACATTGGGGTTATATACCCCATCCTTTGTATCATTCTTAGTATTGAAATGAAATATTACTAATAGTCTAGTTATCTAGGTTATTATGTGTTTATCATTTTAGTGTTATGTCTTTCTTTCAGTGATACATTAGAAGTCATGTATGCATGTTAAAAGAAAATGTAGGTTAAAACACATATCTTGGTATAAAAACTATGAGATATAAAAACCTATGTTTTTATCAAAATCGTTTTGTGATTACAGATCTACGGATCGGGAAGTTACTAGCCGGATCCCTTTGGTAAAGGAACCGTGGGATCCGTCCCTCTTGGAAAACAGTTTTCATGCAAATTAAAAATCACTTTTCTTCTAAAAGTAATACTCCACTAGAATGTCAAAACCATAAGTGAGTTAAATGTCATTGTTGTTAAAAACCATTGTTAATAAAAATCTAGTAAACACATTAGATAATCATAGGTTGACCACAAACATCTCTTTTATTAACTCATCATTTCTATAGGTTCAACTATGACGCATGAATATGAGTTTGATTTTTCACTCACTAGCGTCTACACTCCACACATCTCCCTTGAACCCAACTGGCAACCATGTCCGTGGGTTCAATAATCTCGAAAACCGTCACTTCCACGAAGGGCGTATTGTAGACACCTCTCTACAATTCGAAGGTATCAATACCTCCTTTCGAGCCATAGGACTAGAATGTCTTCTTGAAATCAACAAGAAGATATGTCCAAGGTTCATAATGGAATTCTTCCGTCAAGTTGAACTCGTTCGTAGCGAGGATCGCTCTCTATCTCTTTGGTTTTATATCAAAACCAAAAGTTTACTCTAACCCTTGGGCATTTTGCTCACATCCTCCGGATTCAAATCATGGACAATGTGCCTTCACCGAAGATTGGTCTCTTGATTCTCTCTTCAACTTTAGTGAAGAAAATAGTCCATATTGTTCACACATACCCTCTCCCGAAGATTTAAATCGCATAATATGCAAACCTCGACCATATTACTCCGATCCAAACATTATCTTTACACAGGACATCCGAGAAGAGTACAAGCCTCTTGCACTCATCCTACGTGAAAATGTTTGGAGTCTTAGGGAAATCGAGAAATCCTTCCCGCTTGTTGTGCTCACATGTTGTATTGTTTGCTAACACAACAACCATACAATATCGCCTACTTCTTTGCAAGTGCAAATCTTCAAGGCTCAAGAATAAACTCATCCCTTATGGAATGTTCTTGACACGCCTCTATCATAATGTTATGCACTTCCATCCTCAATTTCAAAGTCCGTTGTACGTATTTGTGAACAAGATGATGAACACTAAATATCTCTCATGAAGACTTTCTTCATTCTTGATTCCACCAACACTCATCAATCACGTAATGATCCTCCTAGCGAAAACACTCAAGGAACCTAGTAGTATTTCAAATAGGATCAATTCTCTTGTACTCGTGCTTTATCAATGTAATCCTATTTCCTTCATGAAATAAAACATCTTACATTTGATATCTTAGTGTTAGAACCCCTTTAAACTAACCTTTAATGCATTGTCAAGATCATTGCATACCTTTAGTAAAGGTTCTCTCTGGCAGATGGGCGGATCCCAAAGATTGTACTAGACGGATCCCTACACTTAGGGAACCGTGGGATCCGAGCAAAGAAAATGCAATTGCAAGCATTATATTTCAAACATATCCTTAGAACACCTCACACTAAGCTAAACATAGTGTCTTAAGGCAAATTAAGTCCTTATCAAGATAGGTAGATACTTCCTACTCACACATAACTCACCTAGATCACACTCTAAGAGCTTGTAGATCTATCGTTTCATTTTTAATCCATTACTCTTCCGCTCTTAAACTCACACTTCAATTTTCACTTGATCCCTCACATCTAGTCTTAGAAATCTTTTGATTATGGCAAAATTGATCATAAATCATCCTTACCTCAAAATTGATCAAAAGTTGATCAAATTGATCAAATTCTAGTTTTCCCATCTCAAAGCCTCTAGGATATTTTCCAAAACACTATCCTAAGTCACAACCTGATCTCTAGGATCATTTAGCTTCAATTGACACTCTCATCTTTAGTGTCATCCTTGCTCATCCATTGGTACTCTTGAAAGTTCCAAATCCTTCCATAAAAGACAATCATTAGCTACATCACTCATTACCTTCAAGTACTTAAGCACCCTTCATTTAAGACACTTAGGAGAACTGAAACACTCAAGATTATATAGATCTTAGATCTTAGAAAAATCATTTCTACTCTTTCATAGCTCTGAGCGGATCCCTAGGATTAGCCTAGGCGGATCCCTCGAGGAGGAACCGTGGGATCGGATGACAGTTTATGTCAAATCTTGCTAAAACAATCATTTCAACTCATCTTCCTAACTCAAACACTCCATCTCATCTTAAATAAATTCCTAGATCAGTGCACAAACTCTGAGTTGACTCTTGTGCATGTTAATCATCACATTCCAATGAATCCTAGTGGCTTAAGGCTTAAATGCACTTGCCAAATCTCTTGGTTTATAAACCACTTTGTTAGGACCTCCATAGTCATCACCTTCATCCTAACTTTCAAAGTTTTAGAAATCTTTACAAACCTCTTGAAATCATCTCATCATGAGGAAAACCCCAAGTAGTAACTTATCCACCAAAGAACCACCCATGAAAAGGCTCGTGTTATACACGAAATCTCTTCAACCGAATCATCTTCGGTCAAGCCAACAAATGATAGGATCCTTCCTCATCCAATCAAACCAATTCCTAAAAGGATAGTACCCACAAAACTACCTATGCCAAACACCACCATACCTCCTAGGCCAAACAATATCATCTCCACTAAACCATCACCATTGGTTCCTAGAGCTATCTCATTTACATCTCCACTATCATCACCACACCTCTACAATTTAGAGGATTTGCCTCCTAGGCCGTCTCATCCGCCTCATGACAACATTCTCCTCATTAGGAGGAATAATGGTACAAAATCAAGGTGTTGAGTCAACACTTGCTCTGACTTCCTTTTCGCCGTTTCCATCATATAATCCCATTTGGATTATGAGAAATCATCAAAGTCAACCACCCGACCATATGGAAGTTGACACTTCTCTACCACCACCATCATTCTTGGTTGAGTCATTCTCAAATGCGCCTCCACCAATCCCTCCATCGTTTGAAGCTCCACAAGGCGCTTCACTTGATCCTTCGCATCAAGCCATTTCATTTCTTCCACCACCACTACCTAGCCATGACAAAGATTGCTATCATTGTCAACATGTTGAAAGTTTGATACATGAAGTGCGAGAAGACCAACGTTTCATGTTCTATCATCTCCTCGAGCGTTTCGACGAGATTAAACCTAAACAAAACTTGAGCTAGAAGATTTTAGTGGTGTCCTAGCATCAAGCGATAGTTGGTTTAGAATTTCCTAGTCATGTATTTTTCTTATTTTTAGAGTCATGTATATCATAACTTTAGTTTTATTAAATGAAATTACATGCTACTTGTTATATTTCGGAGCATATGATTACATTGTATTCATATCTCATTTTTGTGATAACATTACTTGTTATATCACCTTTGCTGAAATTAATCATCAGCTATACGGATCCTCGAATTGCCTAGACGGATCCCTACTAGGAGGGAAGTGGGATCCGTGAGACAGAAACTATTTTCTACTAACTTGGACCACATTTGCAGGAAATTGTGAATTATACTTGTTTCTAACCTTTGTTTTGTAGTTATTCAATTTACACATGAAGACTTTGACATCCTAAAGCTAGGGGAGCTTTATGTCAAAGCAATACATTGCAAATTACTTGCAATACTAGGTTTACATTTCATGACATCCCTTGCAAAATTGCAATCATCAAGGGGAGCACATTCGTCACTTAGACGAAATCTTTTGCAAACTTAGTTGCAAACAAACTAGTTTAGTATCACTTTCTTGGCCCCTTACATAGGGACTGTCAAGGGGAGTAAAGGCGAGATCCTTTCCGTTACTTGCTCTCTATTTTCTTTTTACTTCTTTACATGTTTTTTCTTAAAAACAATGTGTTGCTTTCTTTCAAAGCTCTTTTGTTTTAGACAAAAAGGGGAGAAAAAAGTAAAACTACAAATTCAAACTTTTACAATTTTAGCTTTTCCTTAAAATAATTTTATGTTTTGTCATCAACAAAAGATTGTTAATACAAATAAGCCGTAAAAACGTTTATTTATATTTTACGATCTTCTATTGTTTTGTCGATAACAAGCGTAAAATCATATTAATGAAACAAATAAAATAAGTAAATGGTTTGAACTAATAGTTTCTAACATATTCACATTTTCACATAAAACACTAAAACAAGTGATTTTATGATTTAGTAATACATATGTACAACAACTAGTGTTTACATATTTGGATAAATATACACATAACTAGTATGTAGTATATTGGGTAATATAAATGGGTAGAAACTTAAGTATCACAACCCATTGGGCAAATACATTGAATGTAGTTGGGTACAACCCAAGCCCATGACCCATGGAGCTTGACCATAACCCATTGCATGACATCATGCTTATATCATACATGGATAATATCCATAACCCATGGATCAACCCATACCCAAGTGACCAAGTGCATTGCACTCAAAGATACATTGTATCTAGCTAAAGATCCATGGTTCAACCCATGACCCATGACCCATAACCAAAATACCCATGGGTAAAGGGCGTCCACGGATCCCTAGCTTTATGCTAGACGGATCCCTTGTGGAAGGGATCCGTGGGATCCGAGGAACAGTAGAGTTTTTCTTCTATAAATAGTGAGCCATTTCTTCATTATTTCTCACCCCTTTCTAACACACTTTCTCCCTAAGTTAAAAACTCACTAACCTCATATCCAAGAGATCTATGTTTGTAGTTTTGTTTTGTGTGATCTTTTAGGTTCCTCTTAAAGGCAAGATCACCACCTTTGAAGTCGAGCAAGCTCAAGTCCATGAGTTGCCATGCTTTTTCATCATCAAGGCTACTTGAAGTCTTCTTGTTGATGATTCCTTTCTTTCTTCAAAGAAGTGTAGTGTTGAAGACATTAGTGAAAGATGTCTCAAGTGTCAAGGCGAAGATATTAGTGAAGGGTATCTATCGTCTATAGCATAAGCACTTGTGGTAGGTGCTGAAGTAGACAAGAAGCATTAGTGAAAGGTGCTTAGAAGTCAAGACAAAGAAGCATTAGTGAAAGGTGCTTAGAAGTGAAGAACCAAGACATTAGTGAAAGGTGTCTTGTAGATCTAGTCAAAGGCATTAGTGAAAGTTGCCTTAGATGTACATTCGATATGGTGTGTTTGATGTACAAGATAGACTAGTATTAGATCCAAGGATATTGATATCCTGATGATGTTGTAAAGGAGTAGATCTCCTTTGGGATTAGTCGTTGGTGTAGTGTGGTAGTAGTTCCTCCATTGCAATGGAACTAGGTGCTTAGCCTAGTACCTAATAAAGGGTGGCGACGTTGTGAAGGTGTAGTTCACCTTGGAGTGAAAGAACTAGGTACTTAGCCTAGTACCTTATAAAGGGTGGCGGCGTTGTGTAGGTGTGGTTCACCTTGGGTGAAAGAACCGGTGGTTAGCCTAGCACCAGGAAAAAGGGTGGCGGCGTTGTGAAGGCTTCTCGCCATAAGGAGATTGGTGTAGTGTTCTGAACTCTCGAGTAGGTGACTCGGGGAGTGGAGTAGGGCAAGGAAGGTGTCCTGGAAGCCGAACCACTATACTTGCGTTGTGGTTTTGTGCTTCTTACTCTTATCTTTTCATTACTTACCTTTATATGCTTGTTTATCAACATCCAACACATCCAAATAGATTGACATAAGTCGATCTAAATAGATTTAAAGGAAGTTTTAATTGGTAAAACTATTCAACCCCCCTTCTAGTTTTCCACAGAATTTTTAGAAGATCAAGCAAATCAAAAAGGTAAAGTCCGACGATGTTCGGATCTGAGATTCTTTGACTCCTCTATGAACCATGTACCGTTAGGAGACTCAGAATATTGGATTTCATGAACACATTAAACCATAATCCACATAAAGGCACAAAGATGTTTTAGAGAGAAATATTTAGAGGTTTGGGAACTTAGTGAGAAAGCAAAAATCTTATTATGAGCTCAAACCCCTACCTTGGAGGTAGAGAGGCTTTATGAAATAACATGTAAATCGCCACCTCCACGCAATGGACGCACATACACTGTAAAAAGACTCACCACCACCATGTTACTTAACTAAATACTACTTAACATTAAATAACCACGCTTCACGAAGCTTTCTAACGAGACATATACTGAGGTGAATTACACTTTATGTTACATATTGGATTTCATACACATCATAACACAAAACACAACTAGGCGATAGATGATTTTCTAGGGAGAGGAGAAAGTTGAGGTCAGAACTTTGTAGTGAGAGAAAGAAAATCTTATTATGAGCTCCAACTCGCATTGGGAGGTAGAGAGTATTTATAGTCCTTACATAAACGCCACCCTACGGGCCGTGGATCGTGCATAAGTACCGGTAAAGACTCCGCCCGCCCTCCACGATGTTTTACATAACTAAATACTACTTAACATTAAACAATCTACTTAATTATGATTTCTAACATTACATATACTGAGTAATCACCTTTAATGACCGGATTTTCTAAATTCTAACAATCTCCCTATGGAGTCACCTCAAAATATACATTGGAATGCAAACAGCTATTATATAAAAATTGTTCTGGATTCTTGTTGAAGTTCTGCCTCAAGCTCGTAGGGTCATCGATTCTTCATTTTGCATGTTTATATCCAAGGAGTCTTTAATCAAATTTGATAATGAGTTTTGAGCCACTTTGAGATCACACTATCATAAATCTCTGACTCATCCTTTGTGGTGTTGGTATTATGTGATGTTGTGATTTATGGACCGACATGCTCACATTCTGGATCATGATTTCTTCTCATGCAGTAGCGAAGCTTTCGTTGATTCATGATATGGCGCTACTAAAGCATGGAGTGTTATCGAGTCATTGATGAACTAATCTACATTTCGATATGAATGTGTTGTGTGAGCATGCGGCTATGGATTGACAAGTTCATTCGGACAATCGCGAACGCTTGTAAATTCGATAAACAAGCGGCATTAGCCGCATTTTAAAGTGTCTTTGATCACTTTCGAAGAATTGAGGTACACTACCACACGGCTCTCGCTGATCAAGTATAAGTACCGCCTGTGATCTAGAATTTCAAGAATCTCCTTGACAGTGGTTTCAAATGTTCTAGCCGCTCTCAAACCTAACGCCTAAAAGAAGACAACACGGAGTGAGTGAATCAGATGAATTGAGATTCACCGATTGATAAAAAAGAGATTTGAAAACAATCGTGATAGCTCAATAGAAATGTTTTGCAATACAACGAAGGTTTTAATGAAAAATCATTATCAATCATAAACACCTTTATTTTGAAATAGTTTGTACGATGTGTCGGAGACAAGAGTTTTAAGCACAACGAACGGGTTTTTCAAAGGTATCCACAATCCATAACCTCGAACGATTGATTCAAGAAATTGAATTTCCCATTGTTTCTCGTCTCAGTTGTCACATGATTGATCTATTGATAGATCTCACATGCCACCCACCAGGAGCTTGTTTGATGTTGGCTCCAGAGGGCTTTCCATCTTCATTGTGAATATGATTGCATATCACTAATGTCTGGCAATACCATAAGGATAATGCGTAAGACTCATAAGATATAATCTCTTTTCACATTGCGTAAATGTAGAGTCTTCGACAAAGGTCCTAAGGAGATTTATTTGATGATCTCGTGGCTCTAGACTCAATAGTGCACATTTGGTTCCTATGCCTGAGACTAGGGAGAGGGTCTCCTTCTTCAATATCAACAAACTCTAAGAGAAAGTCGATAGATAATTTTGGTTCCCCGTGAGAATGAAACAAGTCCTTTTAAGAGGAACTTGAGTAGCTTGGGAAGTTAGAAAGTACACACTGTCCATGACGCCTTGTCTTCAATACCCGATGTTACCATGGTAACCACTCAAGAGTATAGAATTGAACCCGTTTCTGCCTCTAAGGTTGAATTAATGAGGGCTATTTCTTTTCACCATTTTCTCATTTCATTTCTTTTTTCATTCTTCAACCCTTCAAGCTTACCAAGACTTCATAACTAGAACCTTGTTGGGTTTATTCCAAAGACTAGCTCACCACACTCTTCCCATATCAAACTTTTCTCCTTTTTCATCATACCTAAGGACTTACACTATCTAGTGGATTGTCCCCGGTAGATCCCTCCGGTTTTGGCGGATCATGGGTACAAATACCTAACCTTATCATCCTTATATCACCATACTTAAAGTAAATTTGGTCGGTCTATTTGGTATTGTTCATCTGCCATTGGAACAAATTGAAAACCTTTTGAAAGTCAATCCAGATACTTGTGATATATTATCAAAACATTTTGTATCTAAATTCTTTTTGATAATTTTAGAACAGAGTCTCTCAACATGTGCCTCATGTATTTGAAATCATTTTGGCAATACTGAGGCAAGAGGAAGAATTAACTTCTTTGATTACCATTTTCCAAAAATATCAACATCACTGGATCAAATCAAGTAGATAAAGCATATTACATGATGAGGTTTTCATAAATTTGCTCCCCTAATATGTGCCTCGAGTTTGAAAGAGTTTTGCACATATTAGAAGGAACCAAGACTTAGATACAAATTAATCACGCTTCAATTTTGTGGTTTAAAATGGATACTCCCCTCAACATGCATGAAAAATTTGAAATCGTTTGGCACATGTGGGGAGGAAAGCTTGCTAAACACTTACGAAACTATTTATCAAATTATCGTTTAACCAATTTAAATCACAAATTCTCCCTCGATCACAATTTTCAAATCATTTGAGATTTGTGATCTCTATAGATTTAAATGGATTTTGAAAGCTTTGAGGAGAATTCTGTGACTGATTATGAAAACCTTTTAACCGATAAGGATCTTATTTTAAACTTACACTCCATTGATTAAACATGCATGAATATCTTTTTGAAAAACAATTGTATGTCGAACAACCTTGTGATTTAATTGAAATCATTCTCCCCCAAATCAAATACATGTTGTTGATTGAGAGATAGATATTTTGACAAACGTTAGTCCGGATGATTTTCAAAAATAGAGTTCGAAATATTTAACAAAGCAATAGTTTTCATAGATGGTAAGTAATTGTTTTAAAATAAGAGCATGAGTTTCAAAAGCAAGATAAAGCATGGTTTCTGTTTCTTCTTTGAAAATGTTACGCCCAAATGACAATAAACCATGTTTTTACTTACTAAATAATTTCTTTCTCTCAAAATTTTTTTTTTAATCAAAAAAAATAGATGAAGAAAACTACCTCCTTCTTCTTCCTCTTGAAGACGCGTTGAGTGTTTCCGTTGTAGGCTCTTAAGACCAAGTCGGGAAGGATAAACTCCAAACATCTCTAGGAAGAGCTTTGAAGATAAAACCTGCTAACCGGTATTCAAATTCTCAAAAGTATAGTTCACCCACACCGCTTTCAACTTGTTCCCGATGAAATGATGTCGAATGTCGATGTGCTTTGCTCTTGAATGTTGAACATTGTTGCATGAGAGAGCAATATCACTTTTATTATCACAAGACAGGGATTTTGTTGAATTCAAAGCCATAGTCGATAATGGATCTCATCCATAGAATTTGAGCACAACAAGATGACATGGCTATGTATTCTGACTCTGTAGAGGAAATAAAGTACTCATTTGTTTTGAAGACCAAGTCACAAGCTTATCACCCAAAAACTAAGCACCTCCAGACGTGACTTTGCAGGTATCTTGACATCCCGCATGATCAAGATCTCGCATAGGTCGTTAGTGACATAATGGTCCTTCGG
The DNA here is from genome assembly GCA_910596185.1 of Chrysanthemum makinoi. Lineage (NCBI taxonomy): Eukaryota > Viridiplantae > Streptophyta > Magnoliopsida > Asterales > Asteraceae > Chrysanthemum > Chrysanthemum makinoi. Next base: position 55,377,345 of record OU343221.1, on the reverse strand, counting down.
GTACCATAGTCCCATATTGATGGTTCCTTGGAGATACCGAAAGACCCTTTAACCGCTTCAAGGTGCTTTTTGGTAGGCTTATCCAGGTATCTAGCACACATACAAACAAATAACAAGATGTCGGTCTACTAGTTGTGAGGTACATCGTGGATCCGATCATGCACGATATTTCGGTTGGTCTACCATGATCCCCGAAAGTGGTCCTCATCCATTTTAGTACGCCAATCATGGGAGGTCAACAGGTCACAAGAATCAAATCCAAATTTCTTTAAAATCCTTTGCATATTTAGATTGATTAATAAAATGCTCCGGACTTTGTGAAATTTGTAATCCCAAGAAAAATGACATTTGTCCCATCATTGACATTTGAAATTTAGAACCCATTTCATTTAAAAAATGGTCACACCATTGGTATCGGCCGAGGCAAAGATAATATCATCAACATATATTTGAACATGAATTAAATGTTTGTTCGACTTCCGTGAACAATGTCGGATTAACTGCTCCTTTGTCAATCCGAATATAGAAGAAACTTTGACAGCGATCATACCATGCTCTAGAGCTTGTTTCAAAACCGAAAGGGCCTTTTTCAAGCTTATATGAGTAGGATGCTCGATTCACAAACCCTATGGTACCGGGACGTAAAACCACCTCTTTCAAATCTCTATCCGAAAGGCGGCTTTCACATCCATATGATATACAACCATATTCTTGCTAGCAGCATTAGCCAAGAAGATTCTGATTGCCTCAATACGAGCAACCGGAGCAAATGATTCTTCAAAGTCAATACCCTCTTCTTGACGGTATCCATTTTCAACCAATCGAGCCTGTTCTTAAACATCACCATGCTCATCAAGATTTACTTTGAAGATCCACTTTAGAGCAATGATCATGGCACAGAGAGCAGTACTAATTCCCATACATCTAGTCGATCAAACTCATGAATTTCTTCTTGCATGGCATTGAACCATTTGTCTTCATTCATGGCGGTTTTAACATCTTTTGGTTCGATCTTAGAGAGGACGGAGTTGAAGAAGCACCATAGGCATCTGCAAGTTGTTTTCGAAAGTGGATACTGGACGAGAGAGGTTTCCAATGATGTTGTCCAATGGATGATCATGTGTCCATTTCCTAAGGTGTTCATGTGCTTGTTGTTGAGGAACTGGTAGCAGTAATCGATTTCCTAATGAAGATGGTTCTGATGATGATTCAGAGAAAATATGTTTTCAAATGGAGCATCACAGAGGTAAGGGATTAACTTCATCCTTGCTTTTAAACAATTCCATGATGTACACTTGATGATTGAAGGTTTGTTGATGAGACAGAGTGATCAAGCAGCGCTTCTTGACTTAATGACATCAAACCAAGGGTTAACTTACTGACAGTGGCTAGAAGCCCTTTGTTGTTGGAATTGACAGATCATTGGCATTTGGCTCATAATGTTCATCAAACAATGGATCAAACAATTTCTTCAAATCATCTTCAGATGGAGGTACATATGGAGGTGCTGGAGATGAGTTTGGCAAGGGATGAACCAATTGACTGTTTTGAATGGTCCGTAACCGGATTGTCCAGAGCCATAGGACCGGCCACCATCAACGAAACCGAATTGTTTCCATGATATTTCGGGTTCTTTTGTTGTAGATTCGATCCCTTTTGTTTGCATATCCTACAAATACTCCAATGTCCGGTTTACTTAAGTTTGCCTAAGTCTTGACCCTCATTAGTTGGATAACACAATGCACCAAACACACGAAGGAATGAGATTAGGTTTTCTATTGTGGACAAGTTCATATGGAGTTTTTCCATGGCGCAGTGGAACAGGATCAATTTTGAGTGTAGCATGCAAGGGCAATGGCTTCACCCAGAGAAACATTGGAACCTTTGAGTAAATCAAGATTGTTCTTGGCGGCTTCCACAAGAGTTCGGGATTTCGCCTTTCAACTACACCGCTCGTTGATGAGTTCGTGGAACACTCTTTGATGATCAGATTCCAACACTTTCATAAAACTCACTAA
>OU343221.1:55289140-55375227 GCA_910596185.1 Chrysanthemum makinoi | reverse complement strand
TTTTGTTTTCACCCTTTCTCATTCAATTCTTTTTAATTCTTCAATCCTTCTGCTTAATGAGACTTCATAGCTAGAACCTTGTTGGGTTTTATTCCAAAGATCAGCTCAAATTCTCACCGTGACTCTTCCCATATCTCATTTTTCTCCTTTATCATCATACCTAAGAACTCTACACTAACTAGTGGATAGTCCCTGGGTAGATCCTCCGGCTCAAGCGGATCATGGGAACACATACCTAACCTTATCAGTCCTTATATCACCATATAATGTAAAGTTATCGGTCTTTTTGGTATTGTTCATCTGCCATAGGAACCAATTGAAAACCATTTGAAAATCAATCCTGATACTTATGATATTTTATCAAAGCATTTTGTACCTCAATTGTTTTTGATATTTTTAGAAGAAGAACTCCCCCTCAACATGTGAATCAAGTATTTGAAATAGTTTTCCACACGGAGGAAAGAGAAAGAATTAACTTCTTTGATTACCATTTTCAAAAAATATCAACATCACTTCCCTAATCGAATCAAGTAGATAAAGCATTTTGGGAAGGATGAGGTTTTCATGATTTTGCTCCCCCTCAATATGTGCCTCGAGATTTGAAAAAGAGTTTTGCACATACTAGAGGGAACTCGACCTCGAGATAAGTTATCACGTTTCAAATCATAGGTTTAAGATAGATGCTCCCCCTCAACATGTGCATGAAAATTTGAAATCGCTTTGTCACTATGAAGGAGAGCTTGTACATCCTTATAAACCATTTACCGAATTATCAGTTTAAATCCAATTTAAATCACACATTCTCCCTCGATCACAATTATCAAATCATTTGAGATTTGTGATCTCTTATAGATTTAAATTGATTTTGAAAGCTTTAAGGAGAATTGTGACTTGATTATGAAAGCGCTTTAACTGATAATGATCGGATTTTAAGACTTTAAACTCCATTGATAAAACATGCATGAATATCTTTTTGAAAACAATTGAATGACAAATAACCTTTTAATTTAATTGAAATCATTCTCCCCTCAATCAATGACATAGGTTGTTGATTGAGAGATTGATATTTTGACAAATAAGTCCAGATGATTATCAAAAATAGAGACATAGTTATTTTTCAAAGCGCTTAGTTTTCAAGCAGATAAATGTTTAAAGAATCGTGAGCATGGAATTTTGAAAACATGATAAAGTATGGCTCGTTTCTTTCTTTGAAAAAGGTTATCGCCGAAATGACAATAAACCATTGCTTCTCTTCTCTCAAATATATATATATTATTATATATATTTTTTGAATTCAACAACATCTAAAGTCCCGGTCATTTTGAATGATGAAAGACAAAGACCGTGAGATATTATCGAACCGAAAACGCATGACAAAATGAGACAATATTTTTGAAGATTTTTCATTTTTCGATTTTTATGGATTTTGAAGGTTTTATAATTTTGTATTTTGATTTTCGAAAAGATATATACAAGATATAGATGAAGATAGACCTTACTCCTCGCCTTCCTCCCTCAAGACGCTTTGAGTGTTTCGTTGAAGACTTTTCAAGCCTAGTCGAGGAAGTATGAACTCAAAACGTTCTCTTGTAAGAGCTTTGGTGAAGGTTCAATAACCGATATTCGATCCTCACAAAAATAGAGTTCCACCACACCTTTTTCCACTTGTTCCTTGATGAAATGATGTTGAATGTCGATATGCTTTGCTCTTGAGTGTTGAACGTTGTTGCATGAGAGAGCAATAGCACTTTTATTATCACAATACAGTGGGATTTTGTTGAATCAAAGCCATAGTCGATAATTGAGATCTCATCCATAGGATTTGAGCACAACAAGATGACATGGCTATGTATTCACCTCTGTAGAGGAAATAGAAGTACTCATTTGCTTCTTTGAAGGCCAGTTCACAAGCTTATCACCCAAAAATCGAGCACCTCCACGCATTTCGACGAAGTATCTTGACATCCCCGCATGATCAAGATCGTGATAGGTCGTTAGTGACATACCGGTGTCCTTCGGGTACCAAAGTCCCATATTGATGGTTCCTTGGAGATACCAAAGACCCGTTTAACCGCTTCAAGGTGCTTTGTGGTAGGCTTAGCCTGGTATCTAGCACACATGCAAACAATAACAAGATGTCCGGTCTACTAGCCGTGTGAGGTACATCGTGATCCAATCATACTACGATATTTTGTTTGGTCAATCATGATCCCTGAGTGGTTCTCATCTAGTTTGGTTCGACAATCATGTGGGAGTGCAGGTCACTTGAATCAAATCCAAATTTCTTTAAGATCTCATTAGCATATTTAGATTGATTTATGAAAATGCCTCCTGACTTTGTGTAAATTTGTAATCCCAAGAAAATGACATTTGTCCCATCATTGACATTTGAAATTTTGAACTCATTTCATTAGAAAACGATCACATTCCATTGGGTCAGTCGAGGCAAAAATAATATCATCAACATAAATTTGAATGTGAATTAAATGTTTGCTCGACCACGGTGAACAATGTTGGATCAATCTGCTCCTTTGCTAAATCCGGTTGATAGAAGAAACTTTGACAACGATCATACCATGCCCTCGAGCTTGCTTTAAACCATAAAGGCCTTCTTCAAACGATAAACGTGAGTAGGATGCTCTTGATTTACAAATCCTTCTTCGTTCAGTTACCGACGAGACGACTTCTTTAAGATCTCCGCTCAGAATGCCGTCTTTACGCCCATTTGATAGACTACCATGTTCTTACTTGCAAAGATTAGCCAAAAGATTCTAATTGCCTCGATTCGGAGCCATCGGAGCAAAAGATTCTTCAAAGTCTATACTCCTCCTTTGACGGTATCCTTTAGCAACTAATCGAGCCTTGTTCTTCAACACATCACCATGCTCATCAAGTTTCACTTTGAAGATCCATTTTAGAGCAATAATCATAGCACAATCTGAGCAGGTACTAATTCCCATACATCTAGTCGATCAAACTCATGAATTTCATCTTGCATAGCATTGAACCAATTTATCTTCATTCATGGCGTTTTAACATCTTTTGGTTCGATCTTGAGAGTACGGAGTTGAAGAAGCACCATAAGGCATCGGTTGCAAGTTGTTTCGTGTGGATACGGACGAGAGGGATTTCCAATGATGTTGTCTAATGGATGATCGTGAGTCCATTTTCGAAGGTGTTCATGTGGTAGTTGTTGAGGGATCAAGTAGCAGAGTCGATGTCTCCCGAAGAAGATGGTTCTGATGAAGATTCAGGAGCAAATATGTTTTCAAATGGAGCATCTTCGGGAGTAGCAAAGGGATTGACTTCATCATTGATGTAAAATTTCCATGATGTACATTTGAAGAATGATGATTTGTTGATGAGATCAAGGATCAGCAGGCACCCTTGACTTAAAGATATTGAGACGAGGGATTGACTTCATTCACTGAATATGAGCAGCCTCTGTTGTAGGGATCAACACCTCATTAGTACTCGGATCATAAAGTTCATCAAACATAGGATCAAACAATTTCTTTAAATCATCTTCAGATGGAGGTACATATGGAGTTTCATGAGAAGAGTTTGGAACAAGGGATGAACCAATTGACTGATTTGAAGTGCGGGTTCGAACTGAATTGTCGGAGCCATTTGACCCGTCCACCATCAAACGTAACGGAATTGTTTCCATGATTTGTTTCTTTTGTTGTAGATTCGGTATCCCTTTTTGTTTGGTGCATACCCTACAAATACTCCAATGTTCGCTTTAGCTCTAAGTTTGCCTAAGTCTTGACCCTCATTAGTTGGATAACACAATGCACCAAACACACGAAGGTAAGAGAGATTAGGTTTTTTTATGGACAAGTTCATATGGTGTCTTTCCATGAACAAGGTGAATCAGGAACGATTTTGTGTGTAGCATGCAAAGGCAATAGCTTCAGCCCAGAGAAACATTGGAACTTTGAGTAAATCAAAGATTGTTCTAGCGGCTTCTACAAGAGTTCGATTCTCTTCAACTACACCGCTCGTTGAGGAGTTCGTGGAACACTTCTTTGATGGTCTGATTCCAATGCTTATAAAATTCACTAAGTTGTTTGTTAACAAACTCAGCCCATTGTCTGTCCGGATAATTCGGACGGTTTTGTTAAGTCGAACCTGCACTGCTTGATGAGTTTGATGATGATATCGTGAGTTTCATCCTTTGTCCTTAAGAACTTGACCTGTGAATCTAGAGTAATCATCAACTATAACTAACACATATTTCTTCCCAAAGATATTCTCAGACTCATTGGTCCACATAAATCCATATGAATTGTATGAAGAACTTCGGATGAGTTAGTAGGTTTGGGTTTGTGGGCATACTTCTTGCTTTTTCCCAATTGACATGTGAACAAAGATGATCCTTTTCATACTTTAGTCTAGGTAAACCTACAACTAAGTCCTTTCTGGAGAGATCATTGATGGTGCCGGTTCAAGTGATTGAGACGATGCCATAACCATGACTTTGTTTTAGAAGCCTTTGACAACAAGCAAATTGGAGAAGACTTCATCATATCATCTATAGAGATGGTGTAAAGATTTGAACCACGAGTTCCTCTTAAAAGTTCCTTACCATCAAGTTCTCTAACAAAACAAGTATGTTTTTTGAAGGCTACTTCTAGATCGTAATCAGTCAGAATTGACCATGAGAACAGATTATGACCAAGACCTTCCACATAGTATACTCTAGAGATAACACTATCACCAACAACATAATCACCATAACCCATAATTGCAACGAAATGATCATTACCGAATCTAATCTGTTCCGATGAATTTGCTCACGGTTCATGAGCCGCACGGCCCCTACCATGCTGGAAGAAATCGAGTCCGGTACCACGTAACGATTTGAATGATTCCAGCTTACACGCACAAGAATGGATAATCGATAATTGGGATCCCCATGCAAGTTCCACCGTTAAAGTAAAGAATTGGAACACCCACATCGTAAATGAAACATCCATATCGAAGTAGAAGCAATGGAATCATTGGGAATAGATGCAATGTTGGTGTCTCAGATTTGACCTATTCAAAGTATGTTTACTTCTTAAGGGAATAGTTCTACCAGGAGGCATCCATTTTCTAGTGGGCATAATCTTAGCAGTTTGAGAGCAAAACCGATTATTCTTATGGCCAAAAGGTATCCAATAATAACCTATCTTTATAAAAGTTCTTCCCGTGGGTTTCCACTGTTTTCTAACAATCTTCGCTTTTGCCTTTTGCCTTATTTGCACGATTATTAGCATTAACAATTTTAACTAGGCATTTGAAAGCATTAGACAAAGCATTCACACCACATTCATGATTAGCAAATGTAATTCAAGCGCACATCATTACAAGGTTTGCAAATAGTATCGATTAATTAATTACAAGACTTAAGGCTAATACTAGAATCAACACTTTCGCTTTATTCAACTCAAGCTTAAAGTTCCTAGATTGGTCTTCTACTCTCTTCCAATGCACATTCTTAGCTTGCAAGGTCCTATCATTCCTTGTGTTATCTTGAGACTTTGACTACTTTAAGTCACCATTACCGAGAGGGAATGGGAACATTAGTTGGTTGATCTAATTTTTGCATTCCCCAACTTGATGCAAGGATCTCAAGTACTAGAAGGCACATTAGTGTATACTTTCTTGGACTGATTTGAGTTTTGTGCATTAATAAAGTTCACTTTCTTAGTACTCACTACATATCCGAATCGAACTACTTGAAGGCACATTAGTGTTTCTTAAGACCGCATAGAACGGATTTCCGCTTGGAACTAGGTAGAACAAGGCATCATGCCTTGGCTTTTGCACCTAGGCTAAGGATTTGGGACATGTTGCAATTACACATTCTAGCAACTTTGAGATCGTTTACCAAGCAAACCTAATTTCACTATCAAGAGGTTTGTTAATGAAATCCTCTTCGACAATCTCACGGAGACATTCTAGAATATCTTTAAGGTGAGCACAAGATTCATGAAAAGCATGTTCATTATTCCTAAGATGAGGAGGAATATATTTAATCACAGTTGTATTTGCAAATAAGGGTGACTTTGAGACAACATTCTTATTGAAAACAAGTGGTAGTTTCCCATTTCCCTGACTTCTAAGATTCTCAACCCCTTTGTAAAGACGTTATTTTTTCGTTGTTTTGGTCACGAATGACTTTTATTGAATCATATAACTCTTTAAAATGTCGTTTAACTTTTTCATTTTCTTCTAGAAATCTCTTGTTTTCCTTTTGTAAGGCATCAACTAAGTTTTGAAGATGAAAAGTTTGAGAATTCTGAGAATCTAAAGGAGTAGGCATTTGGGAGCCCCGCCATATTGTTCTTTGACCCTTTAATTGAGAGATTTGGGCTTTCAACTTTCTGATCGTGTTGCACTTAATGAATCAATTTCATCATGTTAATTTGAAAATCTGATCAAACTCTGAGCATCCGAGGATGTCTTGATATTTGAAGTTTTGACATTTTCTTTAAGATGTTGATATTTTAGTTGTAAATTAAAATGCTCAACTTCTAGTTTAGAAATATGTTTAACCAAATTGTCGGATCATCCAATCAATTTTCTCGCTTAGTTTAATTAGTTTTTCAAGCTCAATGACACGATCATGGGAGACTTTCAGTGCAAACGATAATTCATGAAATTTGGAAGCATTAATGGAACAATTTGTAGCAGTTAAAAACACATCCTGAGTAATACATTAGATATCGTGTTCTCATTTAGTGTGCAAGTTCTTCTCTCAATCTCATTATATTTTATCGCCATAGTCACTAACTTCAACTATCATTGCATCAAATTCCTTTTCCATTCCCTTAATATCAGTTTCTATCCTCCTTTTAAGACTCTCAAAGTGATCTTTTAGAAGTTTAAAGAAAGGCATGACCTCGGTTAAATAACATTCTTTCATTTGCTCAAAACCCTTTCTCCTTCCAGTAATACCCAAGTGTGATCCTTTTCTTGCAAGTTTTCTCAAAATCAACAAATAGTTGAAGTATAATATATTGGCTAATTAAGGTCTTGCTTTTAGTGGCAATTGTTCTAGGAACAAGATGCATTGGTGTATTAGGAGGATACACAGTCGCCTAGGCATTTTCCAAAGAGGAGGATTTGTTTCAACAATATTTTCAACTTTCCGCTTATCTAAATCCATTTTCCGAAAACTTGTTCGGAGTCAACAATGTCTGAGGTTTAAACATGTTCAAGGAAATCCAATTTTCCTTCTTGTAATCATGGGGTGTGATCTTTATTTTCTTCTCTCTATTTAGGATCATCTAATTTTTTGTTCATCCTTTCCCTAGTGACTTCATCTGATTTCTTATCTTCCTCTGTGCACTCAACGCAACTAGGTTTCTGTCTAGGTTTAAGGATTTCATTGCCATCATAAAGAACCTTATGAGCATTTCTAGCCCTTTTAATGACCTCTGATTTGGTTCCTTAACAAGGGAAATGCTATGCTTATCGCTTAGGACCATATGCTTAGTGATCATGTGAGTACCAATGGTGTTCCCTTGTATGTACAACTTGTTTTCAAGTTTGTTTTTCAAAGTTTTCAGATTAGAAAAATCTATCAAGAGTTTTGATTCCTTTGCATTAAATTCTTGCTTAAGCATTTTCACATTTTCTTGAAGTTCTTGTTTTTGCTTAGCTGCTTTAGAAAGTTTTTCTTGCAAGGAATTTAACTCTTGTTTTAATACTTCTTCTAAAAATTACTTTTCTAATAATTGTACGCACTTGGTCATCCATTTCCTGCCCACGAGTGGTCAACTCAAATTTAGCACGTTGTTCATAAATAGCAACACGTTCTTTATAGGCATTTAATCAGATATTACAGATCATCAGTACAGTATATTCATCAAAACTATAGTCATTGTTGATCAGTAGAGATGCATCACTTGGTACAACTTCACTTTCACTTTGTTTCACATATTGATCATATGGGACAACATTGATATTACCATATTTTCAATATTTGATACAAAAGTTTAGTCTGATAGTACTTTGTCATCATCAGATAGTTTTAGTACCCGAGATGAGTGTGTCTTTGGATGGGCCAGCTTCTGGTGAAGAGGAGACCTTGGGAGAAACCATTGGAGAAATGCTAGCCATAAAGATTGTGTGTGCAATAGGTCCATCATCCACATCGAATCGATGCATCACAATCTGACTTGAAAGGCCTCGATGATTGTGACCTATCTCTAATAGGCGCCATCCACATCTGCATCATAGGTCTTGGCATTGCCCCTTAAAAACAACAATTCCTCTTCATCCAAAGTAGCTCCATTATCCTGAGCTTGCACAAGTAGCATCTTATCTCCAAGTAATCAGATTCGTGGACGCTTTGAGATGTGCGCTTCCTGTGCAATGTCCTCACCACCACAATTATAACATTTGATATGCTTAGCTTGACCTTGATTACCATTCCTTCCTCGATTCTGATTAACAACATAACCTCTACCACTCCACCTCTTCCCCTGATCATACCGCTTTCCCGAATCGGTTGCACCACGATCCTCCCATCTTAACAAAGAGCTTGATTGTGTGGGTTAGATGTTGTTCTGAGGTTGTTGTTGGTTTGTGGGAGAGAGTTCATGTTTTGACTAATGTAAGAGCTAGTTGATTAATGAAATTACCCACGTGCATCAAGATCACTTGTTTGAACATGGGATCAGAATTAGTTTGTGATTACCATTTCCATGGGTATGACTTGAGGCTTTGGTTGTGATTCCATGTTTGAATAGAAGGCATTGAGTCATTAGACGAGCTTGTCTCTCCCCTCGTTGGTTTTGAATTGATTAAGAACCAATTTTTCAAACATAGCATGTCTCTCATTCTAAGGAGGAAGGCATAGAGTTGCTCATAGTTTGTATTCTTCAATCCTTTAGTGAGCTTCAAAGAAGTGACAAACTTGTGCCATTCGGGATTCATGTTGTTCACAAATTTTGAGTTCAAATGAATGTTAGGCATAGTCATTCTGATGTTCCTCATGTCATTAACTAACTTATGAAATCTCACATAGTACTCTCATAGAACTCCTCATCCGGTTTCATCTTGAAGTGTTCAAATTTTCATATAGAGTTGTGATTCTTTGTCTTCCATAGTTAATTCGAACCGAGAGAAGCATCTTGACATTATCCCATACGCCTTTTCTAAGTGATTGATCACTTGTAGATGTCTTTAGGAAGACCTTGAAGAACAATGTTAGAAGCCCCGATATCAGCATCGAATCTCTTTTTCTCCTTATCATCAAGCTCATCATACATCTTTGGTCTCGTCCATTCCAGAATCAGAGTTCCATCTTCAAGCAGATCAAGTACATCTCTAGTCGTCCTCAACTCGACACGTCCTTCATCAATGGATTTGAGAATGTTGACACCATTTTCCTTTCCAAGCATAACTGATTCTGAGCCCAAGAATCGAGTCAGCCTCATCAAGCATGGGTGGACAGTATCTAAACCAATGCTTGAACATCCTCTCGCAAAGTGGAGATGATAGTAGGAACGTTGGTAGACATGTTAACAGATTATATGGGATTTTATAACTCTATGATTAAACCGGGAAATAGATTCTTTCACGGATTTTACTAAATCAAGAGAAAACCGAAAACAATCACCTCGCTAGAAGATAATGCACCAAGTCGCTAACACCTAATTCGCTACACCCCCAAGTCGCTAAAGTCCCAAATCGCTAGACAAATGCAAGTCGCTAAGTAGTGACTAAGTGTAACCTCGCTAACCTTCAACCTAATTCTCTAACTCTCAAGTCACAAAGTTCAAGTCGCTATACAAATGCAAGTCGCAAGAGTGACTAAGTAGTAACTCGCAACTTCAAGTCAGCTAGCAAAATTCGCAAGAAGCTACTAAGTCGCTAAAAGTCGCTAAAGAGCAACTGCCAGCACCAGTCGCTACCACCAAGTCGCAACCGTGAGTGGAGAGAGTCCACTACTTGTACCGTTAATCGCTAGGTCTAAGTCGCTAGCTCCAAACTGAACTCCGCCACTGTTGTAAAGTAAGTCGCTAATAAGAATGAAGTCCAATGTCAAGTCGCTAGCAAGAAAAACCACAAAAACATCACTTTTCAATCCAAAAACAACCCAACCACGATGATTCAAGCTTACCAAATCAAAACCTAAACACTTGTGATGATTCTAAACAAAAAAGTACTATCAAAATCCAAACTTTAACACTAGAAATCACCCAAATGATGCAAGAACCACTAAACTTTTCAAACTAAAACCACCTAAAACCACTAGAAATCCAAAGATATGTAAGATATGATCTAACCATGGCTCTTGATACCAATTGTAGGATATTGAATTTCACAAACACATCAAACCATTAAACACAAGTATGGTATGGAATTCTAGAGAGAAGAGTTTAGAGGAACTGAAAGTGAGAGAAAGAAAGATATTATTATGAGCTCCAACTCTCTACCTTGGGAGGTAGAGAGTATTTATAGTCTTACATAAAACGCCATACATCGGGCTGTGGATCAGCATACAAGTGGTAAAGACTCAGTCATCCTCCACTTGTTACTTAACTAAATACTACTTAACCTAAATATAACTCACTAAGCATTTATTCTAACGATTATATATACTTGAGGGGCACCGACTTTAATACTGAATTTCTAATTCCTAACAACCTCAAATATCACATCCCTTATTCCAGAAGTTTGATGCGCTTTTCAGATAAAACCAAGCATTTAATAGATTCTGCCCATTGTAATACTCCATCGTAGTTAAGCTTCCAAATCTCCAATTAAAGGGGTGAAAAGAACAATGGATTGGCCTCTAAATGCCTCTCCTTTAGATTCTCGGTGATTCCTCAAACTTTCATCTTCTAAAACTTAGAAGTTAATAAGCTTTACAAAAGGAAAATGAGTTTTCTGTAAGAAAATGAAAAGTAAACGTCTACTTTAAAGAGTTATATGATTCAATGAAAAGCTACCGTGATAAAAATAATGAAAAAATAATTTTTTTACAAAAAGAAATTGAAAATTGGTGAGTCGTTGAAAAGGGAAACCCTACTTACTTCTTAATGAGAATGTTGTCAAAGTCATCCTCCTGAATGAAATATACTTTCATCATAAATACATTCTCCTCATCTTAGGAACAATGAACTTGTGTTTCAAATGCTATTGGGCTTTCACCGCTGGGATATAGTCTAGAATGTCTCCGTGAGATTGCAGGGAAGAGGACTCTAAACAAGCCTCTTGATAGGAAATTAGGTTTCATGCATCCAGCCAAAACGATCTCCGGGATGCTTAGAATCTTTAATTTGAAACATGTCCTAAATCCTTAGGTGAAAGGTGTCGTGATACCTTGTTTTGTGCCTAGTGCCAAGCATACAAACCATTCTATGCCCAGTTTTAAGAAAGTGAGTAATTTACTAATGTGCTTCTAGTAGTTCTGGATCCTTGCACATCTAGTTCAGGAATGCAAAAAGATCAATCCAACTAATGTCCCATAATTCCCTACAGGAGTAATCAGCTGACATTAAAGGCTTGCAGTCAAAGCCTCCCGGTACACCATGCAGATAGGACTCAAGAAGTTGGCAATGTAATTGGAAGAGTAGAAGACCAACCTAGGAACTTTAAGTTTGAGTTGAATAAAACTAATCGTGTTGATTCTAGTATTAGCCATAGGCGTACTATAATTAATTCAATCTATACTATCTCGCAAAACCATGTAATGATGACTACTTGAATTTCAGTATTTAATCAATGAATGTGGTGTGAATGTTTGTCTAATGCTGTCAAATGCCTAGTTAAAATCAAGCAAATGCTAAAATCATGCTAAGAAGGCTAAAAAGGCAAAACAAAGAAAGTAGAAAATGTTGGAAACCACAGAAGAATATTTAGTAAAATAGGTTATCAATGGATACCTTCAGCCGTAAGGTTAATGAATTCTCACTCAATTTTCTAAGTCAATGCCCACTAGAAAATGGATGCCTACCGTAGAACTATTCCCCTTAAGTGAATGAACGTTATTTGAATAGGCCTAATACTGATATTAGAACTGCATCTATTTCCTGATCCCACCGTTTCTACTTGGCGGGTGTTCCAATCAATGTTAGTAACCAATTGGAACCCATTATTGCATGAGGTTCCCAATTATCCAGTTATCCATTCTGTCTCCGTTCAATGCTAGACAAGCTCAAACCGCTCAATGGTACTGGACTCGGGCCGTTCCAAGTATAAGGATCGAGATCGCCATGCTCCATGAACTTCAGTGAGAAAATTTATCGATCATTAGATTTCGGAACGAACATTTTGGAGCAATTATGGGTTATGGAGATTATGTGGTTGGTAAAAGTGTAATTTCCAAGGTATATTATGTGGAAGGTCTCCTGCTATAACTTGTTCTCTGTTGGTCAATTCCGTGATTCGATCTAGAAGTGGCTTTTAGAAAACATACTTGTCTGCAGTAGAACTTGATGGTGTGGAATTATTAAGAGGTACTCTGGCTCTTAACCTATACACCATCTCTAATCGAAGACATGATGAAGTTTCTCCAATCTGCTTTGCCGCCAGTTACGCCTAAAAAAGTCTTGAAGGCGCAACGTCAGTTCTCAATCACTTGAACCCGCACCATTAACAAACTTTCCAAACGATCTTGTCGAGGCTTACCTGCATTAAAGTATGAAAAAGATCATCTTTGTTCACTTGCAATCGGGAAAAAGCACGAAATATGCCCACAAACCAAAACCTACAACTCTGTAATGGAAGTTCTTATACCTTCCATATGGATCTCAGACGCCCAATGAGAGTGCAAATGATAAATGGGAAGAAATACATTCTAGTCGTTGTTGATGACTATTCTTGATTTACTTGGGTAAAGTTTTTGAGGACAAAGGATGAAACCTGGATGTCATCATCAAACTAATCTCAAAATGAGTTCACCTCAACAACAATATCTGAATTGTTGAATCGACAATGGCATACAGAGTTCGTAACGAAGACTTAATCACTTTTATGAAAGTGTTGGAATCAGTATCAAAGAAGTGTTCACTTAACTCCTCAATAGAACGTAGTTGAAAGACTAAATCAACTCTTGTGGAAGCCGCAAGAACAATGCTTATTTACTCAAAGGTTCCAATGTTTCTATGGGCTGAACTACACGCTTGCTACACCCAAAATCATTCCCCTTATACACACCTCTCATGGAAAACTCCATATGAACTTGTCCATAAACAAAAACCCGATTTATCCTATCTTCGTGTGTTTGGTGCTTTGTGCTATCCAACAAATGATGGTCAAGATTTAGATAAATTAAGAGCTAACGACATTGAGTTTTTTGTAGGTTATGCATCAAACAAGAGGGTTAATGAATCTACAACAAAGAACTCAGGATATCATGGAACTATTCACGTCACGCTCGATGAGCTGTCCCGCAAATGGCTCCCAGGACATTCCAAATGGACCCGCTTCTCAACCTTCAACAAGTAGTCCTATCACTTCTTACTCTTTTATTTCTAATCCTCTCGAGCAACTCCTTATGTACCTCTTTCAGAAAATGATTTAAAGAAATTGTTTGATCCAATGTTTGATGAACACTATGAACCAAATGTTGATGAAATATCAATTCCATCAACAGAGATGCCTTCCTATCCTCGTGAATGAAGTCAACCCTTGAGTCCTAATATCATTAAGTCAAGTACCACCGCTGATCACTGCCTCATCAAATAAATCATCAATCATCGAATGTACATCATGGAATTGTTTTTGGCATCAATGATGAAGTTAATCCCTTTGCTACTCCCGAAGATGCTCCATTTGAAAACATACTACCTCTGAATCCACATCAACCATCTTTATCTGAGATATCAAGCTGCTACTTCTGATCCCCAACACAGCCTACATGAACACCTCAAAAAATGGACACATGATCATCCATTGGACAACATCATTGGAAACCCCACTCGTCTAGTATCCACACGGAAACAACTTGCAACCGATGCTTTATGGTGCTTCTTCAACTCCATACTCACTAAGATCGAACCAAAAGATGTTAAAACCACCATGAATGAAGATTACCGGTTCAATGCCATGCAAGAAGAAATCATGAGTTTGATCGACTTGATGTATGGAATTAGTACTGCTCCAGATCAGGCTATGATCATTGCTCTAAAATGGATCTTCAAAGTGAAACTTGATGAGCATGATGATGTTTAAAAGAACAAGGCTCGATTGGTTGCAAAAGGATACCGTCAAGAGGATGGTATTGACTTTGAAGAATCATTTGCCGCATTTCTTTCGTGATCGGTGCAATCAGAATCTTCTTGGCAAATGCCAAAAGTAAAACATGGTAGTCTATCGATGGATGTAAAGACGGCTTTCAACGGAGATCTCAAAGAAGTCGATACGTTAGCCAACTTGAAGGTTTTTTGAATCCAGAGCATCCTACTCACGTCTATCGTTTGAAGAAGGCTCTTTACGGTTTAAAGCAAGCTCCAAGGACATGGTATGATACGCTATCAAAGTTTCTTCTATCTACTCGATTCAAAGAAGGAGCATTGATCCGGCATTGTCACCGAAGTCGGGAAACATTTAATTCACGTTAAAATATATGTTGATGATATTATCTTTGCCTAGACTGACCCCAATGAGTGTGACCTTTTTTCAAATGAAATGGGTTCTAAATTTCAAATGTCAATGATTGGACAAATGTCATTTTTCTTGGGATTACAAATTTCACAAAGTCCCGGAGGCATTTTAATCAATCTAAATATGCAAATGAGATTTTAAAGAAATTTGATTTAATTCTAGTGATCTGTTGACACCCTATGATAGGAGAGCACAAACTAGATGAGGACCACTTAGGGATCATGGTAGACTAAACGAAATATATAGTATGATTGGATCCTCATGTACCTAGCTAGTAGACGAGAGCATTTTGTCCACGTTTGCATGTGTGCTAGATATCAGCTAAGCCAAAAAAAGCACCTTGAAGCGGTAAGCAAACGGGTCTTTGGTATTCCCAAGGAACCATCAATATGGGACTTTGTATCGGAAGGATACCCGGTATGTCATTAATTGCCTATGCGATGCTAATCATACAGGATGTCAAGATACTCCGTCAAGTACGCCCTCGAGGTGCCTCCGTTTTTGGGTGATGCTTGGAGCTGGTCTTCAAAGATGCAAATGAGTACTTATATTTCCTTCTACAGAGGTTGAATACATAGCCATGTCATCTTGTTGTGCTCAAATCCTATGGATGCGATCCCCAATTCTCCACTATGGCTTTGAATTCAACAAAATCCCTCTGTACCGTGATAATAAAGTGCATGCTCTCTAAAACAACGCATAACACTTAAGAGCAAAGTATATTGACATTCTACATCATTTCATCAGGGAGCTTGAAACGGTGTGGTGGAACCATACTTTGAGGACCGAATACCTTAGCTATAGCGGATTATCTCCACCAAAGCTCTTCCAAGAGAACGCTTTGAGTTTATCCTTCCATGACTTGGTCTTAAGAGCCTACAACCCGGAACACACTCAAACGCCTCAAGAGGAAAAGAGGAGTAAAAGGTTTTCCTTCATCTATCTCTTGTAAATATTTATCGAAAAAAACAAAATTACAAAACCTTCAAAAAGCAAATAGAAAAATAAAAACTTTCAAAATCCATACAAAAAAAAAATCTGAAAATTCCAAAAATATTGTCTTTTGTCATGTTTTCCTCGATTTATAATATTCACGTATCTTGTGCTGCATTCAAAGAATGACACGGGACTTTAGATGTTGTTCGAATGTTTAAATATATATATATATATATATATATATATATATATATATATATATATATATATATATATATATATATATATATATATATATATATATATATATATATATATATATATATTTTGGGAGAAAGTGAAACAATGGTTTATTGTCATTTCTGCAAGAACTCCGCCTTCAATGAAAAGAACAGAGCCATGCTTTATCTTGGTTTTAAAATCACATGCCTCATTCATTAAACAATTCCTTACCATCTAATGAAAACTAATTGCTTTGTTAAATAACTCCTGACTCATATCTTTGAAAATCATCTTGACTTAACTTTTGTCAAAATATCTATCTCTCAATCAACAACTTATGTCATTGATTGAGGAGAATAATTTCAATTAAAATGTTATTTGTCATACAATTGTTTTGAAAAGATAATCATGCATGTTTAATCAATGGAGTGTAAAGTCTCAAAATCCGATCCTTATCAGCTAAAATGTTTTTATAATCAAGTCACAATTTCCCTAAAAGTTTAAATCAATTTAATCTATGAAGAGACACAATCTCAACTGCTTTTTGAAAATTGTGACGGGGATAATTTGTGATTTAAATTGATAAAAACGATAATTCGATAAATGGTTTCATGTTTAGCTAGCTTCTCCCACATGTGCTAAACGATTTCAAATTTTCCATGCACATGTTGAGGGGAGCATCTTTTGAACCACAAGAATTGAAACGGATTGATTTGTCTCTAGTGCGTGTCCCTCTAGTATGTGAAAACTCTTTCAAACCTCGAGTCACATATCGAGGGGAGCAAACTTATGAAAACCTCATCCTTCCCTAATATGCTTTATCTACTTGTTTTGATCAGGAAAGTGATGTTGATATCTTTTAGAAAGTGGTAATCAAAGAAGTTAATCCTTCCTTCTAGCCTCCGTGGTGCTAAAACAATTTCAAATACATGAAGCACATGTTGAGGGGAGATCTTTTCTAAAAATATCAAAAACAATCTAGGTACAAAATGCTTTGATAATATATCACAAGTATCTGGATTGATTTTCGAATTGTTTTCAATTGGTTCCTATGGCGTATGAACAATACCAAATTGATCGACCAAATTTACTTTATGTACGGTGGTATAAGGATGATAAGGTTAGGTATTTGTCCCATGATCCGCCGAACAGAGAGGGATCTACCAGTGGACAATCCACTAGTTAGTATAGAAGTCCTTAGGTATGATGAAAAAAGGAGAAAAGTGAGATATGGGAAGAGTTTTGACTGATCGAGCTTACATCGGAATAAACCCAACAAGGTTCTAGTTATGAAGTCCTGTAAGCACTGAAGGTGGAAGGAAGAATGAAAGAATGAATATGAAAAGGTGCAAGAAATAGCCCTCCAATAATTCAACCTTAGGCGTAAACGGTTCAATTCATATATACCTCATGGTTACCAAGGTAACATCGGTATTGAAGACAAGACGCCATGGACCTGACGCGACCGTGACTTAAACTTCCCAAACCACTCAAGTTCCTCTTAAAAGGACTTGTTTCATTCTTACGGAAACCACATAATATATCGACTTTCTCTTAGAGATTGTTGCTATTGAAGAAGGAGACCCTCTCCCTAGTCTCTGAAATAGGATCCAAATATGCACAATTGAGTCTAGAGCCACGAGATCATCTATAAATCTCATTAGGACACTTTAAATGAAGACTCTCTGTTTCACACAATGTGGAAAGAGAGATTATATCTTGAGTCCTACGCATTATCTTAGTGGTATTGTGTCACACCCCCAAATTACCTGTTTTGCAGCGGAATGGAATTCCTGGGGATTGACTGTCATAGCATCACAATCACAGTTATATTGAACGACCTAAAGTGTCGTTTTATAAACACATTGTTTGATATTTAATTAAAACATTCAGAGTTACAAGATAGGTCCCAAAAGTTGATAAAGTTTGCAGAAATATGTTCATTACAAGCCAAACGATGTTTTGAAAATGCCATAATATAAAATGAGACGCCGGCCATGACTCTATGAGGGTTCCTTATTCGTGCCATGATGCGAATGTCTGAGTTACCTGAAAATACATTGCTAAAACGGTCAACAATAATGTTGGTGAGAAATCATAGGTTTATGAAAATGATTTATACGACTACACAAGTATAGACCATGTATGACAATCATGCCACATAAAATGTTACAATTGCTATAAGTCCATGACACCAAAACTAGACTGATCATGATGTTCGCCCTAACAGAGTGTTTGCCAAACAACTCAAATAATGATATTAAATGAAATGCATCCGTTTAGGTTGGAATCCACCAACCCATTTGGAGGAGTCACCCCGATAGATCTATCCACTCACCCTCGCTTCTATGAAATTAACGGTTCATGTTATATAATGGGGACATTCAATTGGCATGAGGTAACTTAAGCAATGTAAATGAATTTGATATACTTGGTATCGTAAGAAAAATGATGTGCAATGTATTCTCCCCCGTAGGTTTGAAAATAAGTATAAACATGTACAACGGGTCTATGAAAACTCACTTGATGAATTGATGCGATGACAAAAAGGAGGTACCCTAAAATGTAGCGTGAATCTCAAAACTTGACCTATTATGAATGATATGATACGTAATAAGTTATGATGTAATGTTATGCATGCAATTTGGATGATATCTATACCACTACGAATTTTTGAAAATAATACTTTTCATCGTGAAGATGATCTTTTAACGTCTTGACCATTTTTAAATTACTTCACATGTATTTACATTGAAATGATATCCATTTATAATCATTTAGTGATTTATTAAGAAATTATAACTTTTATTGAAAATAATGTTGTTGAAAATTTTCATGAAAGTGACTAACGGCCTCGAAAAGCTCAGTGTAAAATGATGCACATTGAGCGTTAGGAAACGAACTCAACGGTTTTGGGAAGATTTTATCATTATCTCAAAGTTTTAGTATTTAATATTTCATCCTAGAGGTCTCGAACATAAAGAAAAATATAGGTTAAGTATGGTACATGTGTCCAAAATATAGTTTAAGGGTGGTTTTCGACAAAGTTTAAGTAACCGTATTTTATTCATTACAACTCCGATTGACAAACGGTTGGACATTTTGGAAAATATACTTGGCGAACTTACTTTTACTAGAAGACATCATTTTATAAGAAAAAGTACTCCAATTTAGTTCTCCAAATTTTGTTCTCCAAAACTAGTTCTCCAAAACTTGTTCTCCAAATTTTGTTCTCCAAACTTTTTGTTCTCCAAATGTTTTGTTCTCCAAATGTTTTAGTTCTTCAAATGTTGTATCAAAGTAACTTATATATTTTCGATAAATCGACACATTTTAAAACGCCTAAGTCTCATTTTTGACTCGTAAATAGTGGATGTAATATGCTGAAATTTTCAGAATTTTATAGTTTCCGTCGCCTAACTTGAAAAATTCATAACTTCTTCGTTATAGCTCCGTTTTAATACGTTCAAGTGGCCACATTTTCATTTTAAAGTGTATTTTCTAAATATCTAGGCTAAAAATTTTATCCACGAATTTTCCAGATTTCAAAATAAGGATAGACCTTTAGAAAACTTGTCGAAAATGAGTTTTCTCGCTACCAAACCTATTCTAACCAATTCAAAACAACCCGAAGCTATTCTAATCCTACCATACACCTTCTTAGGGTGTCATGGGTTCCTAGACATCACCAAAAGTGATATATTACAAGGAGTAATTATAGGATGACATAAATATATATAACTCTTAAAAACAATGAAAAGTGGTATAAACATCATATGACTTTCATGTTTTCTCAAGCTTAATGAAATGAACATAAAAATGAATATGAAATATGATCATGAATATGGATGCTTACTAGTTAACTTGATGAGGTTTATGAAAAAAGGTTTATTACTAATCACCCAAGGTTTCTATTTCACAACCTTAATCAAGAGTGTGTCTAGAGTGTATAAAACTTGTCTTGTGAACTTTTTGATGATCTTCTCCTTGGTCCTATGGTTGGCCGGTTTTGCAAGAGGAGAGAATGAGAGATATTTGATCTTTACACTTTGCAAATTATGAGTTGAATGTGTTTGTATTTAGTATAATATGATTATACTAGAGTAGATATTTTGGAAATGTAAATGACTCACCTCCCTTGTGTCGATAAGGGGGTATTAGTCATACTAGTACACATTTTTTTTATTATGTATAATGTAAAATTATGTAAAGTTAATTGAAGATATGTGGTAAGTTGTATACACATTTGAGTATTTAGGGTAGCGTTAGTTAAAAATAACTTTTAACGGGTCAAGATGAAATATATTAAGGTTATAAAAATTATAAAAATACATTTCTTGCAAAATTTGAGTGAAATAATAATTATCGTGTAGTATTTAAGAAAACCGTCGAAATTATATAAGTATAACAATTTATATACAAAATAAATTTAAAACACTGGGTAAACTCATAATATTATTTTAAAATCTTAATATAAGTATAAAAATATATCGGGATAATTTTTGGAAGTATCGGATCTATTGTTCAAAATTATTATTTACGCGATAGCGTTTACTTAATATGAAATTATACGTTTAATGTAATATGCGAAAACAATGCATGAACTAATATGATGATAATAATGCTAATGATATGTAGACTAAACTTAGTCTATATGGAATGTCCTTGATGACTGTTCATGAATTCACAGCTAAACCATTAAGGTTACGCTGAATTTGATACTGCATAAAACCTAGTTCACTTATAAACTATAAATGGTGAAGCATGAGTAATGTTTTGAAAATTACCAAAATATGAAGTTGTCATTCAGCCTACAAAAAGGAATTCAGTCCTTGTTAGGTCCTACGGTGTTATCGGTGAAAAGATGAGGATATTTGAGGCGATCGGTCTTCCCGTTCCCAAGTAAACTCGGGACCTCTTCGAATTCCAGCCAACTTCTTCACGATAGGAATACGACTTTGTTTCAACAGTTGACCTCAAGGTCCATGATTTCTAAGGTTCCTCCACGAAATTGAGTTTATCGTCGAGTTGAATTTCTTCCAATGGAATAACGAGTGATTCGTCCTAAAGACATTTCTTCTTGTGTTTGAAACATGAAACGTGTTGTGTACATGACCAAGTTCAACGGAAGCTCAAGTCGATAAGCCAAGGTGGCCACTGCGCCAAAATTTTGGATGGCCCAATGTACCTCGGTTCAATTTCCTTCCAAATCGCACTTACTTTCAAGGCGACATTTCAACATCACTTTGTCGCCAACTTGAAATTGTAATGGTTTGCGCTCTAACATCCCATGCGTAATTTTCCTTCCGCAGCTGAGTCTATCTCGGATTTGGACTATCTTTCTGCTTTTTCCTGTACCATTTCCGACCGTTGAGTTGTGGCCTCCAACCTCGGCCCAAACAAATGTGATCGGCATTTTCGACCATAGAGTGCCCGAATGGTGTCGCTTTATATCGGTGTGATAACTATTGTTGTACGAGAATTATATCAATGGCAAATGGTTAGCCCAACCATTTCCAAAATCAATCACACATGCTCTCCGCATATCTTCTAATGTTTGAATTGTCCTTTCACTTTGACCATCGGTTTGTGGATGATATGTCGTTTTCATCTCTAATTTGGTTCCAAATGAATCTTCTAATGATTTCGAAGTTTGAAGTGAATCGACTATCTCTGTCAGAAATGATGGAAATTGGTGCTTCATGCCTTGAGACTATTTTCTTGACATAAAGTCTAGTAAGTTGTTCCATGGAATAAGTCTCTCTAATTGGTATGAAATGGGCTGATTTGGTAAGACAATCAACAATTACCCATATAGCGTCGAACCTCCTCGATGTCTTAGGAAGTTTCGTGACAAAGTCCATCGTAATGCGTTCCTATTTCCATTGGGGAATTTCTGGTTGTTGGTGTAATCCCGAAGGTTCTGATATTCGACTTTTACCTTAGAGCAAGTAAGGCATTTGCTAACGATGCGTGGCAATTTCGCTTTCATGTCCCCACCAATAAAGTTTCTTGAGATCCCGATACATCTTATCGTAACTGGGTGAATAGAATACTTTGACTTATGCGCACTCATGCATAATCAATTCTCAGATCCCTTATAAAATGGTACCCACATTCTATCCTTGAAGCATAATACTCCATCTTCTCGCTTTACAAAGCCATTTGCATTATCGGGCATACCATAAAGCTTTTCACTTGGTCGGTTTCTCTCCTGAGTGCCTCGATTTGTGCCTCGAGTATTTTTGATGGTGTGAACTGGACTCGTCATTCTAATGATCGGACTCTAAAAGGTTTGGGTCTTTCTTTCCGGCTAAGAGCATCAGCCACAACATTGGCTTTTCCTGGGTGATACTTGATTTCACAATCATAATCACTGAGTAATTCAACCAACGACGTTTCCTCATGTTAAGTTCCTTTCGATCAAGAACATATTGTAAACTCTTGTGGTCTAGAACACTTTGCACTTTGTACCGTAAAGGTAGTGTCTCCAAATCTTGAGTGCAAAACTACGGCCCCCAACTCAAGATCATGAGTGGTGTAATTCTTCTCATGAACCTTTAGTTGTCGAGAAGCATAAGCTATCACCTTCTCGCTTTGCATTAAAAAACAGCTCCTCCCTTTATGTGAAGCATCGCAATATACAACGAAGTTCTCAATCTTCCTCGTAATGCGAAAATTACATGCGCAAAGCTTTTGCTTCAACAATTGAAAAGCAACTTTTGTTTCTTTCCCCATTCGATTCTTGTTTTTTTTCTCGTGTCAACTTGGTCAAAGCTTTAGCTATCTTTGAAAAACCTTCATGAATCTTCTGAATAATCCGGCAAGTCCTAGAAATTGTCGGATTCTAGGGATTTGTTGGAGTAGCCCAATCTTTTACGGCTTCAATCTTTGTAGGGTCAACTTGTAGTCCTTGACTATCAATGACATGACCAAGAAATTGTACTTTACGGTTCCAAAATCACACTTCGAAAATTTGGCATACAACTTCTCATTCTTGAGTAGTCCTAAAATCGCTTTAAATGCCATTCTGCTCTTCTTTGCTCTTTGAGTAAATCAATATGTCGTCGATGAATACTATAACAAACTTGCCCAAATACGGTTTGCATACCCTATTCATGAGATCCATGAATACCGCAGTATTAGTTAACCAAGCGACATTACTTGAAACTCATAATGTCCATAACGTGTTCTAAACGCTGTTTTCGGGATATCCTCCTCCCGAACTCTAAGTTGATGGTAACCTGACCTTAGGTCAATCTTTGAATAGACACTAGAGCCTTGCAATCGAACGAACAAGTCGCCGATTTTGGGAGTAGGTAACCATTCTTCACCGTTAACTTGTTCAGCTCTCTATAATCTATACTCATTCTAAAGGATCCATCTTTCTTCTTCACAAACAAGACCGTGCTTCCTAAGGAGAAACTCCTATGAATGAACCTTTGTCTAAAAGTTCTTGCAACCGTTAGACAACTCTTGCATCTCTGATGGTGCTAGACGGTAGGGTGCTCAAGCAATTGGTGCAAAAGGGCACTAAGTCAATATGAAATTCTACTTGACGTGCGGTGGAAGTCTCCGCAAGTCTTCGGAAAGACTTCGTGGAAATTCTCGGACAATCGGTACATCCTCAAGTCGTTTCTCTTCCGACTTTCCTCGGTGCTAAGAAAGCATAACAACCTTTCTTTATGTACTTTCCCTTGATGCATGATATAATCATCAGTCTAGTTCCACTTGCTCCCACGAATGATCAAAGTTTCGTCGTTGTAAGGAAGATGAACAACTTTTTCATCACAAATGATTCTCATGACGATGTTTGGATAACCAATCCATGCCGGTGATGACGCCGAAACTACCAAGTACTACGGGCATAAGGTCAATATTGAAGGGATGATTTAGAAAATTGAGTGTACAACCACGGACAATGGTGTCGTAAATATGGTTACCATTAGCTAATTCAATGTTGTATGATGTGTCTAATGTGGTTGGTTTGATATTGAGTAAAGGTGCAAATATAGTGGAAACAAAACTCTTATCGGCTCCCGAATCAAATAAAACGGATGCATAACGATTATTGATAAGGAACGCATCTGACGACATCGGGTCCTCCCCTAGCCTCCACCTCCCATGACATAGGCTCTTCCTTGTGCCATTCTGCCTTGATTCTTGTCTCCTTGGTTCCTTCCCTTCGGACACTCAGTCTTGATGTGTCACCTTTCTCCGCAACCAAAACATGTCACTAGTGGTTTTGATTTCCCCAGAGCTGCATCTTGCATTCCTTAGTTTGATGACCCACTTTCTTACAATTCCCGCATGGATCAGGACAACGTCCCGTCTTGTGATGACTCAAACACATCTCACACTTAGGCAAAATCCCCGTGTACCCCTTTTTCTCCTTTAGGCCTGCAACATAGGCCTTTGCAACCTCTTGTCTCTTAGGTGGTTATGAGTAACATTTCCACTCTCTGTTGTTAACCCACTTTCGCTTTGTTGTTTATTGTTGTTATAGTTGGTGTAATTGTTTCGATTATTGTTGAAATTGGAGCGGTTGTTGGTATTGTTGTTGTTTTGGTTGGTGTTGGCGATGTTGCCTCTCTTTACTACTTGAGCCATGAGCTTTTGAGTCACTCGAATAGATTCCTCAATCGTTTACGGATCAAAAGAAATCACGTCTCCTTGAATAACTCCGGGAAGTCCCCAATGAAAGCCTCCAGTAGCTTCTTGTTATCCGAAACCATCGATGGGCATAACGCGGCCAATTCTTGAAACCTTCGAATGTAAGTATCAATGTCATACCCAATAGTTACCTGTTCATAGAATTCGGTCTCCAACTTTTTACCACCTCGTGACGCGGACTACTTCTCGTTAGCAACCTTTTGAATTGCTCCCATGTGAGCTTGTAAGCATTTTCCATTCCCATTGGTTGAGCATACTAATTCCACTACTACATTTCCCCATCAAGTAGTGTACTCGTAGCAAACTTAACCTTGCTATCCTCCGGGAAATTACATAATGAAACACGGACTCCATTTTCTCAACCATCTAACCATGGCAGCTTGCCCCTTCAAGACTTTGAACTTAGTGGGATCTCCACTTTTAAAATCCTTATACTGAACAAATTTAACCCCTGACCTCTCGCAATGCGGCAGAAGCATAAAGATGTTCTATGCCCTGAAGATTTGCCCCGCAGAGTTTCACCGCCTTCTTGGTCCTTAATGCATTGGCTATGCTATCGTTCACATACTTCAAATAGCGCTTGAGTCAATCTTAGGTGTGGCTTCTTGGCGCCATTGCTCTTCAAAACCATAAGATGAAACAATTATGAGAACTCGTAAATAGAAACAAACATTACACATATATATCCACAACCACAACATGCATAATATTAATGAAATCACAACGGAACAACCACTAAATATCACAAATATAATCACAACACACGTGGATTATATACATGAAAATTTCGGCCTTCATGGACCGATATCATAGATAGTAAAACCATTCCTACATAGTAGAGTCAACACTTGATATTTTTGTTTGTACAACAACCAAAAGACAACAAGCTCTTTAAACTATGTCACACACCTTGTGACTAGGATAATAGTAATAAAACTATACATGATAAAAGTCTACACTAGCACCTCTTGGTGCTCAGCCATTCGATCCCAGATCTCGAACTGTGTAGTCAAACTAGCAACCAAACCCTCAACTCGCTAATCCGACCCTGACAGTGAACCATGCTCTCACGAGCTAATGCCAACTCCCGAGCCCTGTGAAGTTCATCCATGCCATCGGCTCTATCATATAATCGGGCATCTCTGCCTCAACTCAACAATATGCTCCCTTGCTCAGAATACTGTCTAGATTCTAAACCTCAGTGAGCCATATCAATCTGAAACCCTACCTAACACGCAGGCCTTCAACCTCCTCCTCAATGGTCTCCATCTCCATGATAGCCTCCTCCAATCGCCCTAACATCCTATCTACTGTAGATATGTTGGCCATCTATACGTGCCCTTAATGTCTCTCAAGGAAGGCTGTCTATAAGGCAGCAGCCTTGAGCTCATGATCTCAACCTAGCTGGTGGTTCGCTCTATAGAGGGTGATGCAGTGGATGTCAAAACGCACGCTATTTGAGCGGCAAGTCCTGATGTGTAGGTATAGGATCCTAAGGTAATGATGAAGATGATGATGATAATAGTGGTGATGGTGGGTGAATCGGGCTATGTGTAGGGCTACAGGTAGGGTGCACTTCCTCGCCTCCTCAAAGGGTTTGGCCTCTGCGGTGTAGTCACTATAAGTAGTAGATCCAAGTAGAGCCAATAGAAGATAAAACTACAAAGGTGTGTGATAAGGCATCGCATGTTGGTTTGGTGAGACATCCTCCATGTTCGTGTCGATGATATAGGGATAGTGTCTGAATCAAGACATCTCTGTGGACAACCATTTAAAATAAAAGTAAATAACTCGAATAAAATGTATATGAATCCGCATGTAAAGTGAATATGCACTCATGATGAAATGATGAGATGCTATGATGATGTAGTTATAGTCTAGGGTCAATGATATAACCTAGTTCTCTATAATCAAGCTCGATACCAACTGTCACACCCCAAATTACTGCTTTTGTTGAATGGAATTCCCGGGATTGATGTCATAGCATCACAATCACAGTTATATTGAAGGACCTAAAGTGTCGTTTTATAAACACATCGTTTGATATTTAATTAAAACATTCAAAGTTACAAGATAGGTCCCAAAAGTTGATAAAGTTTGCGAAATATGTTCATTAAGCCAAACGATGTTTTGAAAATGCCATAATATAATAGGCGAGACGCTACGAAGCCGCGACTCTATGAGGGTTCCTTATTAGTGCCATGATGCGAATGTCTTAGTTACCTAAAAATACATTGCTAAAACGGTCAACAATAATGTTGGTGAGAAATCATAGGTTTATGAAAAATGATTTATACACCAACACAAGTATAGACCATGTATGACAATCATGCCACATAAAAATGTTACAATTGCTTTAAGTCCATGACACCAAACTAGATGATCATGATGTCAACCCCAACGCAGTGTTTGCCAAACAACTCAAATAATGATATTAAATGAAATGCATCCGTTTGACCAGTTGGAATCCACCAACCCGGATGGAGGAGTCACCCTCGATAGATCTATCCACTCACCCTCGCTTCTATGAAATTAACGGTTCATGTTATATAATGGGGACATTCAATTGGCATGAGGTAACTTAAGCAATGTAAATGAATTTGATATACTTGGTATCGTAATAAAAATGATGTGCAATGTATTCTCCCCGTAGGTTTGAAAATAAGTATAAACGCCAACAACGGGGCTATGAAAACTCACTTGATGAATTGATGCGATGACAAAGTGAGTACACCAAATGTAGCGTGAATCTCAAAACTTGACCTATTATGAATGATATGATACGTAATAAGTTATGATGTAATGTTATGCATGCAATTCGGATGATATCTATACCACTTACGAATTTTTGAAAATAATACTTTTCGTCGAAAGATGATCTTTTAACGTCTTGACCATTTTTAAATTACTTCACATGTATTTACGTTGAAATGATATCCGACGATAATCATTTAGTGATTTATTAAGAAATTATAACTTTTCGTCGTAAAATAATGTTGTTGAAAATTTTCATGAAAGTGACTAAACGGCCTCGAAAAGCTAGTCGTAAAATGATGCACATTGAGCGTTAGGAAACGAACTCAACGGTTTTGGGAAGATTTTATCATTATCTCAAAGTTTTAGTATTTAATATTTCATCCTAGAGGTCTCGATCATAAAGAAAAATATAGGTTAAGTATGGTACTTGTGTCCAAAATATAGTTTAAGGGTGGTTTTCGACAAAGTTTAAGTAACCGTATTTTATTCATTACAACTCCGATTGACAAACGGTTGGAAATTTTGGAAAATATACTTGGCGAACTTACTTTTACTAGAAGACATCATTTTATAAGAAAAAGTACTCCAATTTAGTTCTCCAAATTTTGTTCTCCAAAACTTGTTCTCCAGAACTTGTTCTCCAAATTTTGTTCTCCAAACTTTTTGTTCTCCAAATGTTTTGTTCTCCAAATGTTTTAGTTCTTCAAATGTTGTATCAAAGTAACTTATATATTTTCGATAAATCGACACATTTTAAAACGCCTAAGTCTCATTTTTGACTCGTAAAAAGTGGATGTAATATGCTGAAATTTTCAGAATTTTATAGTTTCCGTCGCCTAACTTGAAAAATTCATAACTTCTTCGTTATAGATCCGTTTTAATCCGTTCAAGCGGCCACATTTTCGTTTTAAAGTGTATTTTCTAAATATCTAGGCCAAAAATTTTATCCGCCGTCGAATTTTCCAGATTTCGAAAATAAGGACAGACCCTTTAGAAAACATGTCGAAATGAGTTTTTCTCGCGCCAAACCTATTCTAACCAATTCAAAATAACTCCGAAGCTATTCTAATCCTACCATACACCTTCTTAGGGTGTCATGGGTTCCTAGACATCACCAAAAGTGATATATTACAAGGAGTAATTATAGGATGACATAAATATATATAACTCTTAAAAACAATGAAAAAGTGGTATAAACATCATATGACTTGCATGTTTTCTCAAGCTTAATGAAATGAACATAAAAATGAATATGAAATATGATCATGAATATGGGATGCTTACTAGTTAACTTGATTAGGTTTATGAACAAAGGTTTATTCCTAATCACCCAAGGTTTCTATTTCACAACCTTAATCAAGAGTGTGTCTAGAGTGTATAAAACTTGTCTTGTGAAATTTTTGATGATCTTCTCCTTGGTCCTATGGTTGGCCGGTTTTGCAAGAGGAGAGAATGAGAGATATTTGATCTTTACACTTTGCAAATTATGAGTTGAATGTGTTTGTATTTAGTATAATATGATTATACTAGAGTAGATATTTTGGAAATGTAAATGACTCACCCCCTTGTGTCGACAAGGGGGTATTAGTCATACTAATACACATTTTTTTTATTATGTATAATGTAACATTATGTAAAGTTAATTGAAGATATGTGGTAAGTTGTATACACATTTGAGTATTTAGGGTAGCGTTAGTTAAAAATAACTTTTAACGGGTCAAGATGAAATATATTAAGGTCATAAAAATTATAAAAATACATTTCTTGCAAAATTTGAGTGAAATAATAATTATCGTGTAGTATTTAAGAAAACCGTCGAAATTATATAAGTATAACAATTTATATACAAAATAAATTTAAAACACTGGGTAAACTCATAATATTATTTTAAAATCTTAATATAAGTATAAAAATATATCGGGATAATTTTTGGAAGTATCGGATCTATTGTTCAAAATAATTATTTACGCGATAGCATTTACTTAATATGAAATTATACGTTTAATGTAATATGCGAAAACCATGCATGAACTAATATGATGATAATGATGATAATGATATGTAGACTAAACCTAGTCTATATGGAATGTCCTTGATGACTGTTCATCAATTCACAGCTAAGCCATTAAGGTTACGCGAATTTGATACTCGCAAACCTAGTTTACGATAAGCGATCGATAAATGGTGAAGCATGAGTAATGTTTGAAAATGACCTAAAATACGAGTTGTCACATTGCCCATACAAAAGGAATTGATTCCAAATTCACCCTAATCAGTCCTTGTTAGGTCCCTACGGTGTTGTCGGTGAAAAGATGAGGATATTTGAGGCGATCTGGTCTTCCGTTCCCAAGTAAACTCGGGACCTCTTCGAGAATTCCAAATAACCTTCACGATAGGAATACGACTTTGTTTCAACTGCTTGACTCTCGGTCCATGATTTCTACAGTTCCTCTGACAAATTGAGTTTATCGTCGCCGAGTTGAATTTCTTCCAATGGAATAACGAGTGATTCGTCCGAAAGACATTTCTTCAGGTTTGAAACATGAAACGTGTTGTGTACATGACCAAGTTCTGACGGAAGCTCAAGTCGATAAGCTACGGTGGCCGACTTCTGCTCAAAATTTTGAATGGCCCAATGTACCTCGGGTTCAACTTCCGCTTTCCAAAAGCACACGCCTTTCCAAGGCGATACTTTCAACATCACTTTGTCGCCAACTTTAAATTCTAACGGTTTGCGCCTAACATCCGCTAAGTAATTTTACCTACGGCCCCGCAGTTCTAAGTCTATCTCGGATTTGACTATCTTTTCTCGCTTTTTCCCGTACCATTTCTCGACCAGTTGAGTTGCCTCCAACCTCGCCCAACAAAAACGGGTGATCGGCATTTTCACCATAGAGTGCCTCGAATGGTGCCGCTTTATATCGTGTGATAACTATTGTTGTACGAGATTTCGATCAATGGCAAATGGTTAGCCCAACCATTTCCAAAATCAATCACACATGCTCTCCGCATATCTTCTAATGTTTGAATTTTCCTTTCACTTTGACCATCGGTTTGTGGATGATATGTGGTGCTCATCTCTAATTTGGTTCCAAATGAATCTTGTAATGATTTCCAGAAGTTTGAAGTGATCGACTATCTCATTGATGGAAATTGGTGCTCCATGCCTTGAGACTATTTCCTTGACATAAAGTCTAGTAAGTTGTTCCATGGAATAAGTCTCTCAAATTGGTATGAAATGGGCTGATTTGGTAAGACAATCAACGATTACCCATATAGCGTCAGTAACCTCCCGATGATGTCTTAGGAAGTTTCAATGACAAAGTCCATCGTAATGCTCCTATTTCCATTGGGGAATTTCTGTTGCGGAGTAATCCGAAGGTTTCGATATTCGACTTTTACCTTAGAGCAAGTAAGGCATTTGCTAACGTACGTGGCAATTTCCGCTTTCATGTCCGTCCACCAATAAAGTTTCTTGAGATCCTGATACATCTTATCGTAACTCGGTGAATAGAATACTTTGACTTATGCGACTCATGCATAACCAATTCTCGTATCCCGCCATAAAATGGTACCCACATTCTATCCTTGAAGCATAATACTCCATCTTCTCGCTTTACAAAGCCATTTGCATTATCGGGCATACCATAAAGCTTTTCACTTGGTCGGTTTTCCTCCTGGAGTGCCTCGATTTGTGCCTCGAGTATTTTGATAGTAACGTGAACTGATCATCATTCCTAATGATTGGACTCTTAAAGGTTTGGGTCTTTCTTTCCGGCTAAGAGCATCAGCCACAACATTGGCTTTTTCCGGATGATACTTGATTTCACAATCATAATCACGAGTAATTCCAACCAACGACGTTGCCTCATGTTAAGTTCCTTCTGATCAAGAACATATTGGAAACTCTTGTGGTCCTCAGAAACACTGCGGCACTTTGTGCCGTAAAGGTAGTGTCTCCAAATCTTGAGTGCAAAACTACGCCCCCAACTCAAGATCATAGAGTGGTGTAATTCTTCTCATGAACCTTTAGTTTTAGAAGGATAAGCTATCAACTCTCGCTTTGCATTAAAACAACCAAGCCCTTTATGTGAAGCATCGCAGCATACAATGAAGTTCTCAATTCCTTCGGTATGCAAAATTGGCGACCGCAAAGTTTTTGCTTCAACAAGTGAAAAGCAGCTTCTTGTTTCTTTCCCCATTCTTACTTTTTTGTTTTTTTGTGTCAACTTGGTCAAAGCTTTAGCTATCTTTGAAAAATCTTCGATGAATATTTGGTAATACCCGGCAAGTCCTAGAAATTGTCGGATTCAGAGGATTTGTTGGAGTAGCCCAATCTTTTACGGCTTCAATCTTTTGCAGGTCAACTTGTAGTCCTTGACTATCAACGACATGACCAAGAAATTGTACTTTACGGTTCCAAAAATCACACTTTGAAAATTTGGCATACAACTTCTCATTCTTGAGTAGTCCTAAAATCGTTCTTAAATGCCCTCCGTGCTCTTCTTTGCTCTTTGAGTAAATCAATATGTCGTCGATGAATACTATAACAAACTTGCCCAAATACGGTTTGCATACCCTATTCATGAGATCCATGAATACCAGTGCATTAGTTAATCCGAACGACACTTTGAAACTCATAATGTCCATAACGTGTTCTAAACGCCGTTTTCGAGATATCCTCCTCCCGAACTCTAAGTTGATGATAACCTGACCTTAGGTCAATCTTTGAGTAGATACTAGAACCTTGCAACTGATCGATTAAGTGGCCGATTCGGGGAGTGTAAACG
Organism: Chrysanthemum makinoi; assembly: GCA_910596185.1. Lineage (NCBI taxonomy): Eukaryota > Viridiplantae > Streptophyta > Magnoliopsida > Asterales > Asteraceae > Chrysanthemum > Chrysanthemum makinoi. The sequence goes on along the minus strand of OU343221.1, from coordinate 55,343,236 downwards.
ATTCTTCACCGTTAACTTGTTCACCTCTCTATAATCTATACCCCCGTGCTGAAGGATCCATCTTTTTCTTCTTCACAAACAAGACCGGTGCTCCCCAAGGCAGAAAATCGCCTAATGAATCCTTTGTCTAAAAGTTCTTGCAACCGTTAGACAACTCTTGCATCTCTGATGGTTCTAGATGGTAAGGTGCTCAGCAAGAATTGGTGTGCTCAGGCACTAAGTCAATATGAAATTCTACTTGACGCGTTTTGAGTCCCGGCAAGTCTTCGGAAAGACTTCAGAAATTCTCGACAATGGTACATCCTCAAGTCGCTTCTTCCTTTTAGACTTCTTCTCGGTTGTATGTGCTAAGAAAGCATAACAACCTTTCTTTATGTACTTCTCCGTCTTGATGCATGATATAATACTGAGTCTAGTTCCACTTCGCTCCCCACGAATGATCAAAGTTTAGCCTATAAGGAAGATGAACAACTTTTCCATCACAAATGATTCTCTGACGATGTTTGGATAACCAATCCATGATGACGTCGAAACTACCAAGTTCTACGGGCATAAGGTCAATATTGAAGGGATGATTTAGAAAATTGAGTGTACAACCACGGACAATGGTGTGGTGCTAAGTAATTAAGTTACCATTAGCTAATTCAATGTTGTATGATGTGTCTAATGTGGTTGGTTTGATATTGAGTAAAGGTGCAAATATAGTGGACAAAAAACTCTTATTGGCTCCCGAATCAAATAAAATTGATGCATAACGATTATTGATAAGGAACGCACTGTGACGACATCTGGTCCTCCCTAGCTTCTCCACCTCCCATGACATAGGCTCTTCCTTGTGCCATTCCGCCTTGATTCTTGTTTCCTTGGTTCCTTCCTTCGACACTCGTCTTGATGTGTCCCTTTCTCCGCAACCAAAACATGTCACTATTGGTTTTGATTTTCCCCAGTGAGTGGCATCTTGCATTCCCTAGTTTGATGACCCACTTTCTTACAATTCCTCGCATGGATCGTGACAACGTCCCGGCTTGTGATGACTCAAACACATCTCACATTTAGGCAAAATCCTCGTAATACCTTTTTTTCTCCTTTGGGCCTGCAACATAGGCCTTTGCAACCTCTTGTCTCTTAGGTGGTTGTTGAGTAACATTTCCACCTCTGTTGTTGTCCCACTTCCTTTTGTTGTTGTTATTGTTGTTATAGTTGGTGTAATTGTTTCGATTATTGTTGAAATTGGAGCTTGTTGGTATTGTTGTTGTTTAGGTTGGTGTTGGCGATGTTGCCCTTCTTTACTACTTGAGCCATGAGCTTTTGAGTCACTGAATAGATTCCTCAATCGCTTATGATCAAAAGAAATCACGCCTCTCCTTGAATAACCCGGGAAGTCCCCAATGAAAGCTTCCAGTAGCTTTCGCTATCCCAAACCATCGATGGGCATAACGCGGGCCAATTCTTGAAACCTTCGAATGTAAGTATCAATGTCATACCCAATAGTTACCTGTTCATAGAATTCGGTCTCCAACTTTTCACCTCCGCAGACGCAAACAATACTTCCTCGTTAGCAACCTTTTGAATTTCTCCCAGGTGAGCTTGTAAGCATTTTCCATTCCCATTGGTTGAGCATACCATTCCACCACACATTTCCCCATCAAGTAGTGTACTCAGAGGAAACTTAACCTTGCTATCCTTCGGGCAATTACATACAGTAAAACACGGACCCATTTTCTCGAACCATCTAACCATGGCAGTTGCCCTTCAGTACCCTTGAACTTAGTGGGATCTCCACTTTTAAAATCCTTATACTTAACAACTTCTAACCCCGGACCCTCCTCAGCAATGCTCCCAAGCAGCTAGCTGAAGATGTCTAGCGCCCTCAGCTAGCAGTCAGAAAGCCTCACAGTAGCCGCCACCCGATGCTCTTTTCAGTCCTTAATGCATTGGCTATGCTATCGCTCACATACTCCGCATAGCCGCTTGACTCAATTCAGATGTGGCTTTGGCCATTATTGCTCTTCAAAACCATAAGATGAAACAATTATGAGAACTCGTAAGTAGAAACAAACATTACACATATATATCCACAACCACAACATGCATAATATAAATGAAATCACAACCGAACAACCACGAAATATCACAAATATAATCACAACACACGTGGATAATATATATGAAAATTTCGGCCTTCATGGACCGATATCATAGATAGTAAAACCATTCCTACATAGTAGAGTCAACACTTGATATTTTTTTTGTACAACAACCAAAGACAACAAGTTCTTTAAACTATGTCACACACCTTGTGACTAGGATAATAGTAATAAAACTATACATGATAAAAGTCTACACTAGGCACCTCTTGGTGCTCCGCCACGATCCTCAGAGATCTCAACTGTAGTCAAACTAGCAACCAAACCCCTCAACTTCTAATCCGACCGGCATTAACCATGCTCTCACGAGCTAATGCCAACTCCTCGAGCCCGACCGGTTAGTCCGTGCTATCTGCTCTATCATATAACTCTGCATCTCTTTGCCTCAACTCAACAATATGCTCCCAGGTTCTCTAACTGTCTAGATTCTAAACCCGGTGAGCCATATCAATCGAAACCCTACCTAACACGCAGGCCTTCAACCTCCTCCTCAATGGTTTCCACTCGGTCCAATGACAGTTCCTCCAACTGTCCTAACATCCTATCTATCTGTATCTGTTGGCCATCTATACGTGCCCCTAATGTCTCAGTGGGGAAATTTTGCCTAGCAAAGACAAATGAAATTCCTTGAGCTCTCACCTATCTCGAACCTAGCTGGTGGTTCGGGCTCTGTAGAGGGTGATGCAAGGATGTCAAAACGTGCACGCTATTTGAGCGGCAAGTCCGATGTAGGTATAGGATCCACTACAAGAAAAGTGGCTTTTTAGGACCCCCATAAGCGTCATAAAATGGTACTTTTTAGGACCTTTCATTTAATAGGACCAAGGATGAAAGCGTTTCATGTAAGGCGGTTGTAATAGGTCCAAAGCGTCCTAACCCTTATGAAACCAATTTTATGGTCGTATTATATGTCTATGAACAACACAAATAGCGTCCTAATAAAACCATATTAGGACACTTTTACAATCTTTTAACATGTGATTAACTACTTTTAATCTTTTGAGCCACATAAAAACGTCCTTAAAAGTATTGTTAGGGCGCTTATGATGTAACATCATAGCTATTTTAGCAACCAAGAAAAGGGTACTAATAACTCAAATAAGATTATGATACCAATTTTATGGTCGCATTTTAGGTCTATAAACAACACAAATAACGTCCTAATAAAAACATATTAGGACACTTTTCCAATGTTCTAACATGTGGTAACCTACTTTTAATCTTTTGATACACATACAAGCGTCCTTTAATGTTAATTCTTAGGACGGTTATCATATACCATTATAGTTACTTTAACACCAAGAAAAGGGTCCTAATATCCCAAATACGATTATGAAACCAAATTTATGGTCGCATAATATGTCTATGAACAACCAAATAACGTCCTAATAACAACATATTAGGACACTTTTACAATGTTGTAAAACGTTATTACCTAATTTTAATCTTTTGATACACATACAAGCGTACTTAAAAGATAATTGTTAGGGCGCTTATCATATAACATTATAGCTATTTTAGCACCAAGAAAAGGGTTCTAATATCTCAAAGAAGATTATGAAACCAAATTTTTGGTCGTATAAAATGTCTATTAACAACCTAAATAACGTCCTAATAACAACATATTAGGACACTTTTACAATGTTAAGTTAATTGTTAGGACGGTTAATAAGTTTAATAGGACAATTTCAAAGTCCGGACAAGTCATATGATAGGACGCTATTTTCACCATGCACACTCTATTATTACGATATGAATAAAACATCAACTAAATATTAAATGAATAAAACGAAATTGTATTTCAAATTAGCAATTGTCATAACAAAATCACTAAACATAAATAAGGTAGACAGAATCTAACATAAAGTCTGTTAACATTAAACAATACATTAACGCAACAAGAAGCTTAGTCCGTGGTCATCATGCATCATCTCTCTCAATCCTCACGGACCACCTACAAATAAACACCCATGTATAAGCATTAAGCTCCATGTTAGTAAAATTATTGGTATCACAAGATTAACAAAGACATACCGAGATAAAGGGACAAGGCCATGCTATGGTTGCACCAACACAGTCTTCAATTGTGGCAAATAACCCATAGGGTCTCACCAACACTTCATCTCTTTTTGTTGGTACTTGAACGTTTACCTCACACCATCCTCGTCCAATCTCTGTACCACCAACTATATCATTTGGGTTCAAGCTCCTCACCCATCCTTTTGCTACTGTCTCGGTTGAGTTTAGAATGCTTTTAAGGACAACTTCATTCCCGACCTAGATTTCAGTTTTCAACAAACATTTATCAATTTATAGTCAAGACACATGTATTAGATTAAACAGATGTAATCTGCGGTATGGAGGTGGGGTATACAAAGGAGGTCAAAAATTGATCGTGTAATACTGCAGTGTGGAGGTGGTGTATACTAAATAAGTTACAAATAAGCTACAATAAGCTAAATAAGCTGTAACTACATGAGTTGTAAGTAGATTAAGCTAAAACTACCGGATAAGCTAAAGGAATAAGCTATAGACCCGAATAATCACTTGATCAAATATCACAGGCCAAACAGGCCAAAACCAACAACCTTGCAGCCCTTGTGGGTCCCACTAGGGTTGACAGGGATCCAAAGTGAGACTTGATATGAAAAGGTGACTTATTGAGGTTTCTAAAAGCTAGGACTAAAGGTTTGGGTCCCACAGATAAGCACTTGATGAGGGCTTGAACTTGGGTGGTCAACACTGATCACTCAGTGTATGGGTGGAATTGGACAAACAAAAGCTATCTGAGACCTATCTAATAAGGTCAAAAGTTTGAAATAAGCCCTGAACTTTATAGATGAGCCTATTGGCTTTCAAAAACCAATAAGCTCACTGTGTGGCCCACTAATGAAGAAGCTAAGGCACATAGAAAGTTGGGGTTTTGAGTGATGCCCAGTGCAGGGCAATGGTTAGCCCTGCAGCCACTTTGAACTATCACCTAAGCCAGAGAAAAAATCATAAAAATAAGCTAACTGTGGGATTCAAAAGCTTAGATGGGGAATTTCAACATGTAAAAATCTCAAGACTTGAATCTCAACACAAAATTCACAAAAAATTCTCCCAAGATCCGAGTTTCGACTAACATACCATTTTGACTTTTTGATTTTGAACTTAAACTTTGACTTTAATGAAACTTGTTTGATCCGTATGCACTAATTATGATTATTTAAGCTATGATAACACTAATTTAAGATACATGAACAAGATTTAGACCAAGTGGGTGAGATTTGATCCTCACATGTCCCAACAATGGACTGTGAGAGTGAAGGTAATTTGATTTTGACTTTCTCTAGTTCAAACATTGGTTTTATAGTTTTACTAGTTCTAATATCACCTAGAGGTCATAGTGTGTAGATAAACAAGTGAAAAGGCAACTACCACAGTTGAAACAACACAGAACCAAACACCCCTTAATAACCGAGTTAACAAATTTAAAAGGCAAATGAGCAATCTAAATCATAATATTGATACATAAGCTTGTAGCCTAGGTTCATTAGCTATCAAAGATAAAATAAGCTATAACAACTAGAAAGGAACGATTTATAATAGAAACATACCCGTAAGCGTGGAGGTTCATTGGTTACAACAGGAGAATCTTGTGATGTAAGAGGTGGAACAATGGAACTATCCGTCGACCCATTCTTCTCTGATAACTGGGCTCGTAACTTTTCATTTTCACTAGTAAGTTCTCCACATCTAGACTTCAATTAGTTGTTTTCTCTATGACATGCTAAACGACTTGGTATTACACCCCAAACATCAGAAGCACGAACACCTAGACCATACATGCCTGCATCACCATTTCGATCTTTACCCATAATTGTAGAAAAAATATCATCCGGTCGGGATTATCAATCGAACCCTCGGTGATTATCACTAAGTCGTTTCATATCATCATGCATTTTATATAAACATGAACAACATATAGTAAAAGCATGTATTACAAAAAAAAAAGCATATTGTGTTTAACTTATGCTATTAATACACTTTTGCAAACACAAAAGCATATTACTTACAATCGCTTTTGCAGTGTCATCATTTTTGGTATTTCCATCTTTGGAGAAGCATGCACTAAAAAGATCCAATCGAGTTGGATCTCGTCCCAAATATGTATGTATGAATAAAAAGAAAATGAATATTAACAGTGGATATCCACAGGATACATTAACAATCCCACTTTCTCCATACACTTACCTTTAACTCTTCCCTTTTGCGAGCATAACTCTTTTTACCGGTTCTTTGGATCATCTTCTTTTTTGCCCGATTCGCCTTGTTTTTTCACTTAAACTCTGCAGCAGGAAAGTAAAATATCATAATGGGAAATTAAGTAATGTTATTTAAAGTGGAAGAGTATTTCACACCTTAGTGTTTTCTTTATTCCAATACTTCACAAGCTTCTTCCATTGTTTTTTTGGCACTTGCTTTGGCCTAGATCTTATTTGTTGCTTAATGACAAAGGCGGATCATGGTAGTGTTCCTTAACTCTTGCCCTCCAGTTCTTCACCTTCTGCCCAAATGATTGAAATATCCATTTTTCTCCGACTTCGAATATCAAATTTTGTCTAAAAATGTAATAGCTCACATTAGAAAACAAATACTTTATTGTTGGGAATTATGTGAAGTATGAATCATCTTGATATTACTGCGATGGATTCTGAAGTGAAGTGGATTCTGAAGACATGATTATCTTTGAAGTTATATTAGTCGTAGTTGGTTTCTGCGGAAATAGTATTCCGTATATTCTAGAATTAGTTAGGATATACATGAGCTTTATTAGGAAGTGATTGTGTATATCTTATTTAGTTTCATAGTTATACGTTTCTTAGAAAAGAAGTTAGGGTTCCTTGTCTATAAAAGGAACACAATAGAATGTATTTTGGGTGTGCTTAAACAATTGATTAATATAACGATCCATAGAGGATCAAAGAGTTCTTAGTTATCTGTGTTTTATACTTGTATTTATATTCCGCTAAAGAATACAAGTTGTAGAGATTTTCTTTTAGTTTGTTTGTGATTACACAAGCGATACTAACGATCTCCGAAGCTCAAGATCTATCAAGGTCTTACAGTTTTCAACATTTATTCATTAACATACAAATTTAACATTGTGTACCTTTAAGAGTTCAAGCAAAGCTTTTTTTTTGTGGCGTCAACTTTATTCCATGGTTTATAAATCGGACAATACTTTCCACTCCTTGAAAGTGTTCCCATGAAATGAGTCAGATGACTACTTTTGTCGTTAATAGGTTGTCCGTGTTCATTAACTAAAATAGGAATTCTATCCCCTTTTTCTTGGGCCCAAACTTTTGCCATACGTGTTGGTCCTCTCTTTCTTTTGCTTACAATCCGAACTACAAAAAGTGAACATGATTTACAATAGATACTTATACATTTAAAATACTAAATAATTTGAAATGGAGGCAATATCTTAGCGTTGTATTTTGTCTTGTTTTAATTTAACTTTATTATATATTCTTCTTATATGACACAATATATGATATATGATTTTTAAAACGATGCAATCAAGTAGACCATGTTAAACTGTTTCATTTCGAGCTTGTGTAACTACATGGTTTTCTTCATTTTCAGAATGCTCGGCTTGAATCTCTTCTCCGAGTAGATCATCGCCGTCATTTGTTAAATCGTTAACATTCTCCAAATCATCCTCATTCTCCAAATCATCCATGTCTTTATCTACATCATCTTACGAGTAGCTTGTTGTTCAATATCTTCATTCATAGGTATGTCTTCGATATCATCATTTTCAACATCATAAAGGTCTTCATTGTTATCTATATTAAAAAAAAAAAAAAAAAAAAACAAGTAAGCACCGAAAACAGTTAACTGAATATACACTTAATAGTAATTTAATATCATATATATAGTATTTGAAATTTATGTATAGTTACCATCGGATCTCAAGTCACGCTCCCCGTGGTCATGATCGTTGTCAATTGCAACTAAGTTTCTCTCAATTGCAGTTAATCTCCCTCTGTTGACAGAATTTGGTTGATCATTTCTCGTTTGGACTTGGTCGGACTCATGTACCCTACTACGTATTGCCCTCCCTGTATCAATCATTTGTCCCTTTTGCGATTGAGATTCGAAGATGTTAGCCCACTGGAGACATTGAGCACTCATTCGTTTTTGCTAAATTTTTATATCTAGTCATGGACTGTGGAGCAATGTATTTTCGATTCTGTTTCATGCAAGTAGAATTGTTAGAAAACAAACATAAAGAAAATATAGTAGCCAAATTTATTATTCGTACCTTTTTATTTGTTTGTCTAGCCGCTTCTTTTGGGTTATCTTCCTCAGCATTAAGATGGAAGTCTGAACCAGACATATAATCTGCATCTTTCTCACCGGTATCCGTTGGTTTCTTTTTCTTTTTCTTTGTTTTGTCACTCTCTACTAGACTTGTCAAAGACTTAGCAAGATTTTTCACTCCCAAAGCTTGTAATCTCTGTTGGTTTTCTTGAATCCTTGTCCTTCCGGACATTTCATAATCATTCGTATTTCTCGTGGTGATTTGGCGTTGCATCCTGTTATTTTCCATAACCGGTGCACAAAACAAATAAAATTATTATGAGATTGCAAAGAACAATAGTCATTTGAGAACAACAAAACTGAAATCAAATCACTATCTGTTACATGTTATAGAATGAAATACATTATCTACAAACAAAAAATAGACGCAAATCCTTCAGTTACATGTCACAGAATGAAATACATTAGCTAGAAACTGATATCAAATCACTATCACTATCACTACCCAAATCCATTGACCCAACTTTACACAGGTATACCAACATTCATTTAAATTAAACAGAGCAACTTAAATACAACTTGTACCACATCAGAAATAAGCAGCACTTATGATCACATATGAGACTCATCACAAGAGGTCAACCAAACACATACCCGAACCCACCATTTCCCACACTAACAATGTATAACAATAACAATGTATAACAATGATAATACCAATAATAATAACAATAACAATAACAATAATAATAATAATAATAATAATAATAATAATAATAATAATAATAATAATAATAATAATAATAATAATAATAATAATAATAATAATAATAATAATAATAACAACAATAATAATAACAATAAGAGAGGTTTGCATTACTGTTGAGTCGATCTTCTTTCAAAAGTGAAAACCCACGATCCTTGTTTTCTTTGCCCACATACAACCCTAAACCAAAATTGAGATTTTAACCGTCTGTGAAAAACGATTTCCATTAATAAAATCGAATCAAATACTTGATTTCCGAAAAGATATGCTTGATTTTAGCCAAAAGTTATTTATGAATCTGAATTTTTCCCCAAAAATTTTAAGCGGGTTGTGAACGTGGGTTTGTATGTGAAACTAAATTTTAAGCGGGTTGTAAGTTTTCCCTTATAATTAGATTTATAATTAAGGAGAATTGCATATATACCCATTAAAACTTAAAAACTTGCATATTTCCCCAAAATACTAGTTTTCAATGCATGATGTACAATGCAAGTTAAGCATGTTTTGGGTATATATGCAAATATGCATGTTTTAATGGGCCTATATGCAAATGACCATAATTAAATTAACTAATAGTAGTATATAGTATATGAAATGTATTATATATTATTGTATATATATAATATATAAGTATTTTATTGTATGTGAAACTAAAAATGAAGTAGATTTGGCATTAGTTTTCCGACTTCCGGGTCAAACAACAATATCAATGTGATGTAGTAATCGGTCTGTTGTATCTTCTTGCCCGAAATGGAGCGGCTCCAGATAGTTCATTTGTTTTACGCGGGCGTTATTTAAAATGTTGCTATTTTCTTACTGACGGGATTTATCCTACGTGGTCTACGTTTGTTAAAGCGTATCCGCATCTAGTTGACCCGAAAGATAAAGTGAGATGTAGGACAATAAACCACACTAGAGTCATATATGCCATTGGTGCATCAATGAGACGGACATGCATGGAACCCTATGAATAGTGAAATGGCTCGGGTTTGGCGGGAGTCGATATCATATCATAATCTGAGTGTCATATCAAAAGGTTCATATCCAATGTTGCAAAAATCGCGAATCGAGTAGTGGGTGTCGACCACCTTGTAGCTTTGTAATCGGTGGGCGGGATGAATCGGTGATAGGGTATAATTTGATGTATAATTACCCGGTCGTTGCTCGGGTTATCAAATAAGGGCCCGTTTGGTTGGTGGGTGTTGCTTTGGATTCGGGATTGATTTGGTAAAAACGTAAAGTTTATGAAATAATAACTTTGAAAAAGCTAATATGAATAACTCTCAACGGATGCGATCGTTCATTTATATCGTCAAGAGTTTTTACGTAAGTCGACTTCCCATGACGTCACATTTCGGGGATGCTTTGTAGCCTATATTCTACACATATTGAACGGAGGAATTGTCCTAGGCATTTGCGAGGCCAATATACGCGAGGTGATCATAAAGTGCCGACTATTATGATTGAATGCATTGCTTCGCATGAAGTCGAGATAGGACGATAATCCAACACGAGCCCGAAACATAACATATCATATCATATAACAGATAATCCACTAAGCGTAGATAAGATATAGGATGCATCCATACTCCCTACTGAGATAACATAGTGGCCAAACATATACTTGAGCTCATAACAAAATTTTGTATAAATTAGTTTATCTAGCTTTGAAGTAATAATTACTTTTGCAAGCTTATGTAAAAATTACTTTTGCAATTTTGACTTTTAATTTCTAATTTTTAGATATAAATTAGTTTATCTAGCTTTGAAGTAATAATTAGGCAATTAATTAAGAAATAGCTTAAAAATAAATTGTAAAAGTATTTCTAATTTTAAGATCCAAATCCACATCATTCCACCATCCAAAATTGCCAACAGGAATCACCACCATCATCAAGACCAGGTAATACCTCATAAATGAAACCCTAATCGTTTTTGCTAAATTTTTATGAAACAACATATGTGGTTAATTGAATTAGGCTCCCTTTCTTTTTGTTGAAATTATATGTGGTTTTCTGTGGTTAATTGAATTAGGTTTAAGATGGATACGAGTTGGATGTCTTTACCTAGATTTACCATTGAATATTAAAAAGGTCTTGACGACTTTCTTGATCATATATTCTATAATGAGGGTAAAAATGGACAGATTTCATGTCCATGTATTGATTGTGGTAATCGGATATGGGTAGATCGGACGGAGGCTACAACACATCTGTTATGTGTCGGGTTTATGAAAGGTTATACAATTCCACCTTTCAGTTCCAAATCAAGTTATGCTCCAATGTTGGATCTTTGAAGATGACATGCAAGGGTTGGTGAATGATGCCTTCCATCGGTTTGGTGATGACACACTAACCGATGACATGGGAACACAAACTGAAAGTATGAGTATGCCAAACCTAAAGGCGAAAAAATTTTATAAAGTGTTGGGAGAGGCAAAGAAACCACTATATCATGGGTGTAAGTTATCAGTTCTTTCTTTTATCATTAGACTATTTCATGGTAAGTGTGTTGGGCAATGTAGTGATAATGGTTTGACAAGATGCTAGATACAATGAGGGAAGCCTTCCCCGATGCTTCTATACCAAAGTCATTGTATGAACTAAGGAAGATAATTCGAGAGTTGGGACTTAGTTATGATAAAATTGATGCAAGTCCTAATGATTGTATCTTTGTCTTGGAAAGAAAACATTAATAAAAGAGAATGTGATATATGCCATACGTCAAGGTATAAAGCAAGTGAAGATGATTGTACAGATGAGTCAACCACGGTGATACACGTAAGAAGATTGGAGCAAAGGTGTTGCGTCATTTTTCGCTCTTACCACGATTGCAAATGTTATTTATGTCATCTAAAACAGCCGCCTCCATGAGATGGCATGAAGAGAGTCGCACGAAAGATGGTTACTTAGGACATCCTGCAGATTCCCGGCATGGAAAGCATTTGATTTTAAGTATGATAAGTTTGCCAAAGAATCTCGTAATGTCTGGCTTGGTTTAGCGAGTGATGGGTTTAACCCTTTTGGAACAATGAGTGTTTCTCATAGTACATGGCCTGTTGTTTTGACGCCATATAATCTACCTCCTTGGATGTGCATGTAGAAACCTTATTTCTTTCTAACGTTACTTATACGGCCCATCGCTCACGGGAATAATATAGATGTCTATATGGAACCGTTAGTTTCTGAGCTAAAGGAGTTGTGGGATCGTAAAGGAGTAGACACTTATGATGCATCAACAAAATGTAACTTTCGGATGCGTGCTTGTTTGTTATGGACGATCGGTGACTTTCACTGCTTATGCAAATTTATCCGGATGGAGCACCAAAGGTAAACTTGCATGTCCTAACTGCCATAAACATACAAAATCAACACGCTTGAGTCATGGCAAAAACAATGTTTTATGGGACATCGTCGATATTTGCCTATTGATCATGCTTTTAGAAGAGATACAAACTCTTTTGATGGCACAGAAGAACTAGACAGGCAACCCCATGGCTTAAGAGGACAAGAAGTAGTTGATGAGTTAGATGGTTTTGAAGTTAAATTTGGAAAACTTGTGAAGAGCAACCCAAATTTACCTTTTAATTGGAAGAAGAAAAGTATATTTTTTTGAGTTACCGTCTTTGGAAAGATAACTTGCTACGCCATAATCTAGATGTAATGCATATTGAGAAGAATGTTTGTGACAGTGTCCTTGGAACGCTAATGAATCTAGATGGGAAGACCAAGGATCATATAAAAGCACGCCTAGATTTACAAGAAATGGGCATTAGACCTGAACTTCATCCTATAGTTCAAGATAACAACAAAGTTTATTTGCCACCTGCTTGTTTCTCAATGGATAAAAAATAGAAAGATATTTTTTGTCGTGTGCTTAAGAAGGTGAAAGTTCGGATGGTTATGCGGCTAATATATCAAGATGCGTAGAGTTAAAACCTCCAAAACTATTTGGACTTAAAAGTCATGATTGCCATATTTTGATGCTGCAGTTGCTTCCCATTGCCTTGCGAAATGTGTTGCCTAAGCACGTGCGCTATATTGTGATGAAGCTATGTCGTTACTATAAACAATTATGCGCAAAGGTTCTTAATCCAAATGATTTGGTTCAAATGGAAACCGAGATTGGAAAAATACTTTGTGATTTAGAAAGGATTTTTCCGCCATCATTCTTTGATGTCATGGTTCATCTTTCGGTTCATCTTGCTTCAGAGGCCAGATTAGGAGGGACAGTTCATTACCGTTGGATGTATCCAATCGAGAGGTGCACATTACTATTATAGTAAATACCTTTATTAACAAATATTATTGAATCTAAAATTATTGGTTTTGATATCTCATGTATTTAGCTACATTAAAATCTTACGTCGAAAGCAGGAATAACCGGAGGGTTCCATTGCTGAAGGATATCTAGCGAAGAGTGTGTGTCGTTTTGTTCATTGTACTTATCCAGTGATGTTGAGACCGTACATAATAAGACAAGTCGAAATAATGATGACGATGGTTATGAGGATGTTTTACCTATCTTTTCTATGGCGGGTCGACCGATTGGTGCTACAAAGGTAGAAATGATGGAACTTGACATTTTGGCTAAAGCACATTCATATGTGTTGTTCAATTGTAGTGAAGTTGATGAATTTGAACGTAAGTAATTATATTAGTTGTGAGTTTCATAAATTATATTATACGATTAATAGTTGTCGTTGTTATCATCATTATCATCTGTTAACACTGCGGTGAACATCTGGCGTTGGTTCATCATCAAAATCGGAGAAAACGTAAGCGTGACATTCAACGTTTACATAGTGAGACTTTTGAGTCGTGGTTTCAAGATCATGTAAGGCATATAAACAGGTTTATTACTTTTGAAAAATAATTATAATGACATAGCATTTTCGACCTACTAATAACAAAACAATTAACACATCTTGCCTTATTTCAGGTTGAGGAGCTACATGCTAGAGGGATCACAGAATCACAGAAAGTCTAAGGTGCTTGGCAAGTGGTCCATCTGAGTATGTGAAAAAATATAAGGGATTTATCATAAATGGTTTCCGATTTCACACAAAAGATGTAGAACATAATAGGAAAACACAGAATAGTGGGGTTAATCTTGAGGCCATGACAAAGCAGTTACTCGAGTGCTACAGATAACAATCCTATCGCGGGAGATGTAACTTACTACGGGTTTTGAATGATATAATTGAGTTGGAGTATGGTATTGACAAGAAAGTAGTTTTGTTCGATTGTGATTGGATTTTGAATGGTTCAAGGAAAAAAGAAGATGACAACGGGTTTACTATATTGAATTTTGAAGGATTGAAGGCTCATAACGAGCCTTTTATACTAGCTTCTCAAGCACATCAAGTATTTTACGTTTCAGATAGTGTTGACAAAGGATGGCAAGTTGTGATCAAGGCGGCCGGACATGTTTATGACATGGATGAACAAACAAGTCTTGATGACGTGGAAACACATTTGCGGGGTGACTCATTTATGTGTCCTCAACATGACGAAACAATGGATATTGAATTGGTTAGAGGTGGTTTCGATGGAACCGTTGTGGACAACAATGACTTAGTTATTGCCGATGAAGAAGATCCAGTTGAAGAAGCTTAATGATTTCAATTAGCTAAATAATAATAGTCCCTGTTTTTATGTAAAATTAGTTGAGCAATACATTAATACCCATGCTAACCTCGGGCAGTTCAAGAATAATGATGGGTTAGCATGTAAATAATAAAGCGCATCTTGATCCTAGTCGCTTCCACCCTTCAGCAGAAACACGGCAAGCGCTTTTAATCTTCAGAATCTCTTCTTGATTCGCTTCTACTTAATCCTTGGCGGTATTGTGAGAATACCTACTTCGCATAATTCCCAACAATCCTCCCTAAACTGGAATTTGACTTGGTTAAGTTCCAGTTTCCTAACCTTGAAAGATCTTAGAGGCTAGTAATAGAGGATTGTTCTCAAACATAAGTAGCAAAGAACCAAGAATAAGCTCATCTCTATGATGACCAATCTTTGAAACGCCGGTCTTTGCGGCAACAATTGACATAGTGTACATCAAAACTCATTAGTTGCATACTATTCTCATCACATCCAGTGTGTTAACTCACGAGAGGTGAATCATTGAAAATAATGGATTTGATGTCTCTTTACCAATAGCCATTACTACTGGAGTAGCCAAATGTTTAAGTTCGAAAACTATGGTACGCTGATAACCATCGATTTATTGGCAAACCGAAACCATATAAAGCGGGTTTGATGTGTCTTTACCGTAGCCGTTTGCTCAGGACTAGTCAATTCTTAGAATTGGTGAATTGATAACCAAATATGGATTATGTTGCCTTTACCACAAGCCATATACTTGTGGGCTAGCCAATTCTTGGATTCCAAAAGGAATATACCATGGTGAATTGATGACCATACAACACTCAGCAATAAAGCATGGGTGGTTGCAGACCCTATGATTTTGAGCAAATCATTACAACTATCAACAGATTTGATGTGTCTTTACCAAAGCTGTACCCTTTGGACTAGCCAACTCTTCGATATACACAAGGTATATCCGGTGAGTTAAAAACCATCAACTATGAACAACAAACTTGCAAAAGAAAGTTAGTTTTTTTTTTTTTTTTTTATTAACCAAGAAAGAAACTACCAAGTGTATATAATACAAATAGTACCAAAAGGAATATAAGGCAGAAGACCATGAGAGATACCATTATGACGATGAAGAAGCAACTTGATCTTGAAGGAGGTAAGTCTTGATCAATCTAACCGGTTGTTCACTGTGGTCTTTCATTTCCCACTGGATGCGGAGGAATTTCCAATTTCCGAGTCAGCATCCTCTCCATAAGTCTTTTGGACAATGGGTAAGTTCTTTCGGCAAACATGCAGATTGTGATTCCACCCTTCGTCTCAACTACATGCACACGAGGCATAGGATAGAATCTCGGGACTCAACCCGCCATAAATGTGAGTTACGCCAAATGGAATGTCCTTTATTATTGGGAGATTGAGCTAAAGCAGGACATGAAGATCTCCTAATAAAAACATCCGGAACCCTGTGGTGCATTGTTGCGAGTAATGGGAGGTAACGAGAGTGTCTGAGTAAGCAAGTGCCCTATCTACCAAATGAAGTATTTCCTTCAAAAGGTGAACTCCATAGAAGTTTTGTCCTTTCGATGTATGACATTCAGCTCTTTGTTTGTCAAAGTCCAATTGATCAACACATTTTGATATCCATCAGGAAAATCAGAGGAAGACCCTTCTTTAATAAAGGTTGACTCATCAGCCTCAATATCCAAGGTAGTGATTTTGGCCATCCTCTTCTTCCTCCTTCCAGGCTTATAGATTCCTAAAGATGGTGCATCTTGAGGTTCTTCATTAGATTGGTTGGCACGACTAGAGGAAGGAGAAGCACCTTCACGAATGGCATTCATCCTTACTAGCAAATTTCTAGCATTTCTAGTTTTTAAACTTCTTTGTAGCGACTTACGAGCCAACAGATGCCACAGATGGAGTGGGAGCTGGTACATTAGGTGCTTGAAGAAATGGCAACCTGGTTCAGAGATGGAGTCTTGTCGGTGAGCTAGCAATCTCTGTAGGAGTTTGTGAGACCATAGATGGTTCACAGAAGGAATCTTGTCGGATGAAGGAGTGGCTTGAGAAATTTCTTGAAGTAATCGGTTGAGAGATCGTCTTTGTTGTAATATCATCAAAAGTATCCACTACCTCAACAAACTTTGGTCTTTTGGCCTTTGGTGCAACTTCATTCCCAGCAATCTTTTCAAGCGAGGAAGTGTGAGATGAAGAGTACTTCATGATTTGATTATACTTGTGAATCAAAACATGATCAGGGAAAGCCTTAACTTGCTTCATTGACCGAGTTATACTGAGTGGAGCTCGGTTTTTCACCACAAGTCTCATTTGAGCTTTAGTGGGAGGTCTCTCTTTGTTCTTTTGGGATGTGATGGCTCTCCTCTTTTCAGTTGCTTCTTGCTTCCTTTGTCTTCCACGAGCCATCATCAGTTCCACAAAACTTTCCTTGTTGAAGTCGCACCTAAGATACTCGAGCAAGTGAAGGGTTTGATATGACTTCTTGAGTGTAAGCATCCCAATGAGTGTCGGTAGCTTATACGCATTTCATCTAGTTCCCTTTGTCTTTCGGGAGGCAAAAGCAGGCGTAGATTGATCTTCAATCTGTTTAGCCATTTCTTCATCTTTCTTTCTCTCATTACACTCAGCTAGCATTCTCTCTTGTTCTCGCCTTTCCTCTTCACTTACCAAGTCTGGACCAAGCTCATCTTCTACCATTAAACCTTTCCCTTTATCATCAGGCTCCTTAGTACAATCATCTTGATAATATCAACTAAAGGAATGTCGGTAGTAACTCCCAAATCAACGGAAGAAACATGTTGTGAGGGTTCTTCAAAGGAATGGACACGATGGTTTTGTATGGTGAAGATTGACCAAGTTCAATAGCAACATCCTCCATTGGGGTATCAGTAGATGCAGCTTTGACAAACTCTGGTTCCTTGGATACTTAAGTAGATGCTTTATTCAAGTACGATCTCTTTCTCCTTTTATAAAGAACAGGTTCCTTATTCTTTGAAGATTCCGCATAACTCTTGATGAAGGATCATTAAGAGACACATCGGCTAACATATCGAGAGACCCATCTTGAGGTTCTTCTTCTTCCTCCTGAGAAGAAACCACAAGCTTCCTTTTGGTGCCCTTTTCAAGTCTGTCTCCTAGGTCCTTAACTTTACTCTGTAGTTCTTCAATCTTACTACCAAGAGTAGACTTGGTTTCTGCAAGTTCCTTTTTGAGACTAGACACCTCATGCATACTGTTCACAAGATCATACACAGATGTGAGAGTAATGGGGTCCTCGGCTCCACCAGCAGATTGCTCTGTGGTAATGGGAGCTTCATTGGACCTTCGGTGGAAACATGGTCATGCTCAAAATGAGGAGGTACCTCATTAAAAGTTTTCCTTTGCGGACTAGGTGTGGTCATCTGTTGGATCGGACTCAAACTCATCAAGAGGATCTTGTGTTGGTGGTGGACTAGGACAATGTGCTAGAGTTGGTGTTGGTGGAGGCTGCTCTGGATCAACATGAGAAGCTTGAGAAAAGGAGGGGCCCTCATCAATATTAGCGATGGATTGCCATCGGTAGCAACAATTGAAGAGGGTGGGATGTTAGCAACATTCTCCTCATCAAGACCTCATTGCCTTGAGGCAACATAGCTTACGTCAGCGGATAATGTGCCCCTCAAAGTTAGTTCTCATAGAGGCAAAAAGTTTGGTGTGAGCTCCTACGGCATAAAAGGCTTGGGTTTGGGTAGAGGTGTCTATGATTATTTGTAAGAATCTAGGGTACATTAAAAACTTATGTTGTTTCCTATTGATATTTTCAACCAAATTGTCAAAAATAAATTTAGAAAAATTATAAGTTATCCCTTGAGATAGACACACAATACCATATGCCAATTGGGAAGAGAATTGATCCCATGCTCCTGATTTGTTGCTAATGCCTGAAAGCAGCGTGTGAACCAAGAATCTCCACTTAGGGCAAAAATGCTTTTTCAACCATATGTACGTCACGGTACCTTGATACCCAATAGCTCTCAGCCCCGTGAGTATTTCCTCAGTGCTAGTGTGAAATACCCCATCAATATCATCCAAGTGAAGCTTTCTCCTAATCAGCTCCTCTGTTACTACATACTCTGTTCCGTCAATCATGGCGCAATCTCTGTTTCACTCCGTGTGGAAGCAGATGCCCAAAATTGTTTGACCAACGATTCATAAATTGCATTAGGAGAATGCGTTAGGGCATAGTGAATCTTTGATCTTTTCAAGAACTTTACCATAGGTACATACTGACTCATCACCTTTTGCATTTCCCTGAAACGCAACTTTGTTGTGATCCTTCTTGAATTGAAGAGCCATTTGATGAATTGATATTTTAGGGTTATGTTTCTCGTAAAAGTGAGGGTTTTTGGGTGTAGGAGAAGAGGGAAGGGTTTTGTTTGAAGTGAAAAATGAGAGTGATGGTTTGGTAGAGGTTTGTGCAAAAATAGTCAAAAGAATTGGCACTGTATTGTTTGACTACACTTACGTGTACATCTACTTTGACCATAGACAATTTAACTCTTCAGTAGAAACAGATACTCAATCTGCTGAAGTTATACAATTCGGTAGAAACCAACCCAAGACTAGGATATCTTCGGTAAGATTCTAGAATTCTTGTGCCAACTAACTTCGCATTAACTTACATTAAACCTCGAACCCGTCTATAAAATCATCCCAATGCATACTTCTCTCACATACTTTTACCCCAAATTACCATCACAAACCCTAGATTCATCATACACCCAATCAACCAAAATAAACCATGAATACTTCACGGAGGTTGTAAATCCAACCTTTTCTCCATCATCCTCATCATCCATTGATTTCCTCCAGTTTTGGTCATATCCACGACCCTAAGCCCTTTGACATCCCCATTTCTCTCTTTTTCTGAAGATGATGGTGTAGTGGATCCAAGTGAGTCTTCGATGACTCGAGAGGAACCCACTTGAGATACCTTCATACTCCCAACCTCCAGCACCTCAACCTCAACAAAGGCCTCGTGCCGAAAGGGAGGTGGTGCTTGCTCTACTTGCGCCATGTTTTGGTGCATCTTCACACATCGTATAGAGGAAGAGCATAAGGAAGGTGAATGGATTGCTTTTGGTGAAATGAGATGAAGCATAAAGGACACTTTATTTTTCTTCATCATCATTATTTTCATCAATCCATCCTTCCCATTTTGATCCTTAGCTTCCTCGTCCTAGTGGTCATGCATATCCAACCATCGAGATAGAAGAAATGGGTGGTTATGCAAGTTTTCACAAACGCATATCCAGCATCTAGTGTGAAAGATGTGAGCGATCATGCATATCCAACGACTGTTAGATGTTGGAATAGATGATATGAACTAGATTAGGATTATGTATAGCTCTGTTCTTGTAGTTGCATTTGAAGTTGATTGAATTTTGTAAGTTGTAACGTAAATTTCTTGAATGAATGAATGAACAATTTGACTTCAATTTCTTCTCTATGTACTCTTACTTGATAGAATCAACTTGTTTACTTGACACTTTAGTTTCAGTAGAAACAAGCTTCAAAGCTTACTTGACCATTTATAAAAGAATCACACTTGATGAATCTTGGACTTGAACATGGAATAGACAAAATGCACTTGAAATAGATAAAGCGCAACACAAACACAAATACACACAAAAAGCGAGAGACAAACAAACTAAAGAATTATTAGCAAGTTGTGAAACCTGTCGTATCCCTTGTGGATACCTTCTTCTTCAGAGATATTGAACTCTTGGAAGTGTTGTCTCAGCATGGACTTCCTCATTCTTCTGGACTCTTCATTGCCACCGAACCTTGCTTTAAGAGCCATCCATATGTCCTTTGCATCATCCATGTGGTGAAAATCACCCAAGTGATCTTTAGGAATAGCTTGAAGAAGGATGGTTCTCACTTTGTGCTCTCTTTGCTGAGCTAAAATCTCTTCAGCAGTTTTGGGAGGAGCAATGGTAAAATTACCATCAAGATCTGGGATAGTCTTCTTTTGTTTCCTTGATTCTCTTCTTGATTCTCTTCTTTCTGCTTCTACTTGAGAATCCTTGGATTGAGAATACCTACTTCGCATAATTCCCAAAGATAAGGACAATACAAAGACAGATAACCCATACATAACTTCCAAAAGATATGATTGAGACATATAACAATACAAAGACAGATAACAAGTGTCCTATTATGGTGTATCAAGTTTTGATACCCAAGTATCAAGTGTCATACTAACTAATGTTTAAATAAAACTTTTGTTAATAAGCGTTCTAAAAAGCGATGTTTTATGACTCAAATAAAGGAGTGTTCTATTATGGCGTAGGATAATAAAACCACAACAAATAAGCGTACTATAAAGGTTAATGTTAAAAGAAACAGTTGTCAAGGGTCTGTTAATTTTTTCAAATAAAACTTTTGCAATTAAGCGTTCTATAAAGCTGAATAAGCGTTATAAAAAGCGGATGTTTTACGACTCTAAAAAGATGTGCCATATTGTGGTGTATCATAAACAAACCATTATGAATAAGCGTTCTATAAAGGTTAACGTTATAAGACGCTATTGTCAAGGGTCCTATTCACTTTTCTTATAAAAAAACGTTTGCGAATAAGTGTTCCATAAAACCGATGTTTTATGACTCAAATATCAAGTGTCTTATGATGGTGTATCAATCTATGGGACCCAAGTGTCAACTGTCATATTAAGTTATGTTTTAATAATACGTTTGCGAATAAGCGTTTTATATAATTAATGTTTTATGACTTATATATCAAGTGTCCTATTATGGTGTATTGTAATAAAACCATAATTAATATGCATCCTTTAAGGGTCCTATTAAGTTTTGTTATAATAAAACTTTTGCAAATAATCGTTTAAAAAAATGATGTTATAAAACCATTGTACATAAGCGTCCTATAAAGGTTATCGTTATAATACCCACGTGTCAAAGGTCCTATTAAATTTTGCTATAATAAAACTTTTTGTGAATAAGCGTTTTAACTAAGTGATGTCTTATGACTCAAAACTCAAGTGTCCTATTATGGTTTATTATAATACAACCATAATGAATAAACGTCTTATAAAGGTAATTTATTAGGATCCATATTTTAAGTGTCATTTTAAGTTATATGATAATAGGACCCCAAATCATCGACCATCCTATTATATACCTTTTTAGGACATCGCCTAAGTAGCAAATATTTAAAAAGGACCCTAAACGCTCATATGTCCTATTAAACAGTTTTTAGGACTCCATTATCATACCGTCCCACACAAAGGGTCCTAAAAAGCCACTTTTGTTGTAGTGGATTGCCTTCGACATCAATGCGATTGCATAAAAGCATTGAAAGCGTTGAAATCTCAAGCGACTGCTCCGATCATGGTTTCACCTGATTGGTCACTACCATTCGAGCTCATGTGTGATGCAAGCGATTTTGCTGTTGGAGCCGTCTTAGTCCAACGAGAAGGAAAACACTTTCGGCCCATATATTTTGCTAGCAAGACCTTTGAATGGTGCTTTCACAAAATTATACATTCTGAGAAAAATTGCGGGCGTAGTTTTCGTTGACAAATTCGATCTTACCTCGTGCTTTCAAAAGCGATGCGTGTTCACCGTCACTTTCGGCACTCAAATATGTGTTCACCAAGCAAGATGCTAAAGCGTCTCATCGATGGATTACGCTACTCCAAGAATTTGATATCGAAATCAAAGATAAGAAAAGAGAGAATCTTGCGATCACTGTCCGTCTTGAAAATCCCGATCTAGAGGATTTGAAGGAAGAAGAAATCGATGATTACTTCACGATGAAACCCTCATGACGGTCGATGAAAACAAAGATCCTTGGTTTCTGACTTTGCGAACTATCTCACGGTTGGAGGAATTCTCGAAAGGATTAACTTACGCTCAGCGGGTAAATTCTTTTGAACTTAAACACTACTTTTGGGAAGAACCTTATCTTTTCAAAATGTGCCCGATGGAATGATCGAAGATGTGTTTCGGTTCGAAACCCGAAAAATTCTTGATGAATGTCATCATGGCCCTACTAGGGGACATTATGGTCCTTCCACCACAACTAAAAACTTTTTGATCTTTGGATTCTATTGGCCAACAATATTCAAAGAGGCACATACACTTGTCCAAAACTGTGATGCTTGCTAAAGATCCACCAACCTTTGAAGAGCGAAATGCGTTGACAAGCATTCAGTGTGTGAAATATTGATATTTGGGAATTGATTTCATGGGACCATTTCTAAATCCCACAAATCGAATACATTCTTGTTGTTATAGATTACGTGTCCAAATGGGAAGAAGCCGAAGCTTTACCAACAAACGATGCTCGTGTTGTCGTTAATTTTCTCAAAAAGCTTTTAAGCTCGTTATGGAATTCCCAAAGCTTTGATAAGCGATCGAGGAACCCATTTCTGTAACCAACAAATGGAGAAAACTATGAAAAGATATGGATTTCATCATCGTTTTGCGACACCTTATCACCCACAAACCAATGGCCAAATTGAAAACACCAGAGCTCTTAAAGAATACTTTCGAAAAAGCGGTGAAGGGCGATCCTTGATTGTGGTGAAAACCCACGATACTCTGTGGGCATTTCTGACTTACAAAACTCTATTGGCTGCTACATGCAGACTCTGTATGGGAAAACTTGTCATTTGTCGTTCGAAGTTGGACCTTGATCCTTGAAGAAACTTGGCGATGCTCTGTGGGCATTTAGTACGGCTTACAAAACTCCTATTGGCACAACTCATGCTGAGACTCTGTATGGGAAAACTTGTCATTTGTCGTTGAAGTTGGACATCATGCTTCTTGGGCTCTTAGAAAGCTGTAACACCGATCTCCAAATAGGTTGGAAAAGAGATTCTTACAATTGCACGAACTTCGGCAATTGAGACTCAAGCTTTATGAAAATTCCAAACTGTATAAGACCAGAACCAAAGCTTATCACGACAAAAATTTGAGAATTCGAAAAGAATTCAAAGCCGGAGATAAAGTTCTGCTTTTCAACATGAAATTTAAATTCAAAGCTCCTAAACTGCAATCGAGATGGTTCGGCCCATATATTGTTAAACATGGATATCCATCCGGATATGCCGAACTTTATGACAAACAGGGTGGAAGTTTTATCGTTAATGGGCACCGAATCAAATTATACTACGATAAGGAGCAAATGAATGAAATATCAGCTGAGACAGTTTCACCTGAAAATGAATTCAAAACCATCACCTTCATAGCACCTTTTCCAGGAAGAATCATACAAAGCGTTCCTTGGAAACCATCTGCTGAATTCATTTGGAAGGATATTGATGCGACTGGTGAAGAATTCATGTATGTCCCCGAACTTTTCAAGATGTTCAAAGAACGCAAGCTAGCGGCAAAATAAATTCGGGAAAATTGAGTCGAGATGACTCGTTAATAAAACAAGCGCTTCTCGGGAGGCAACCCGTGTGTTTCAGATTTGATTTCCTGTGGTCACGCCCCAAAGTTTACACCTTTGGTTGAACTTAAGTGTGGGGGTGCCACATCTTAATAAAACTCTTTTTGTATATAAGATTTTGTGCAGGTAATGATTACTCCAGTGGACGCTTGGATAAAAGAAAGTTAAGCTGAAAAACTCATTCGAATATCTTGTTTTATCTCTATTTCCCTATTTCTATACTTTGAAGTTTGTTTTTCACATTGAGGACAATGTTTAACTTAAGTGTGGGGGGTGAATAGGAAAATTAGAATAACTGGATCAATCCATTGGTAAAACTGGTAATATTTGAAAATTTGAGAGGTGTTCCGATTAATATTGCAATCCATTCTGGGATCGATAATATTTGCTAGCACATATTATAGCCCTTTCCACTAAAATTGTGAGGATTTGAGCCTGTTCAATATAAATCATACATCTTTTATGCTTGAATCTTTTTGCTATGAGTGTCTTAGGTGATTTTATTTATTCTAGAACTTGTACTTGTAAATCATTACGATGATGAGATCGCATTCGTGCGATATAATAGAATTCGTGTGATAAAGAGGCACCTTAGGATTTTAACTCAAATGGCATTCCATTTTTTATATTATGATATATTAACTATCCACATCAGTTAGTTAACCACCCACATGGACCCATTTGTAGCGCTCATCTTTAGCGCTATATACCCCTAGTTACACCCTCTGAGCCATCCTTTTCGTTTTTGATAAATCCAGAAAAATACAAAAATATTTTACACTTTAAACCTTAGCCTAACCCTTGTCAATGTCTAAACGGTTGGTTTCTAGTCACCTGATATGAGAAGATTGTCTAGATGATTATGAGTGACCACACCTTGTCAGTTGTATGAGCCATTTAAAAGAAAGATGTTAAAAAAATGTATTAGCCAATGTGCTATGCTCGAAGAAAAGTTGTTATGGCGAATCAAAGCAAAGAGTTGTGGAAATCCGAAGAAAATAAAATGAAGCTATAATCATTTATTGGTTTGCGGATTGTTAGGTAACTAGCAACATGGGTATTAGACTTGATTCTATTTTTCTTTTAACACCTATTTCATTAACATTCCCATGCCTTATCCATACCCTTGACCCTAAGCCTAATATTTCAACCCGAATAAAAGTCCTCTTTAGATGTTTTTTCTTGGTGCTCACGCCACGTCGGTGGAGTTTTGTTTCTGGTACAAGCCTATGGTAATAATCTAATCATGCACGAGCAATGAGTGTGATTTATCTTGTTACTCCACTAAAATTGAGTGATTGAGTGAATTATATTTCGTTCCTTTTTCGTGAGGTGTTTTGAAATGTTAATCATGCAAGAAAATCATTGGATATTGTCAACATCTTGAATTTTCACCCTTAAAAGCTAAATTGATAAATCTTCTCTCGTACTTGTACTTCGTGGATTTGCATCATATTTTTCATAATCATAATTTTGTACCTGTGGATATTTTATTTTCTAGATTTGCTTGAGGGCAACCAAATTTTAAGTGTAGGGGAATTTGATAACGCTCAGATTGTACATACTTTTAGTAGCGTTATGCGTGCTTTTGTATATGTTATTTGGTTATATTCATATGATTTTAGTGCTTAATCGCATCAAAAGACGCTTGTCTAGTATTTATAACCAAGTGCAGGGAAACAGAAGGAAAAGTTAAAGAATGTTCAATAAAAGGAAGATTCCGTTTGATTGAAGCATGTCAAGCACAAGTCAGCATTTCAAGTATCATAGAAGACCAAGATGATTGAAGAACCAAGCTCTACAAATCAGAATCAAGAAAAAGGCCGATTTTCCATCACTCGGGAAGACCGCCGATCGGTGCAACCATGGACGGATTGGCGGGAAAGTGGTCAAAAGTGCCCCATGAAGGCGGACCCGGTCGCCGCGCCATAACCGATTAATGGGTTAATGCAAGAAGACCAACCGGATCGGCTGGACAAGCGACCGATCCAAGTGGAAGACTGTTTTACGCTATTTCTTCATCATTAAGCTTCCCATTGTATCCAAACGATTCTAGGTCCTTCCCTTGGTGTATTCTAGTCCTTTCCTAACTCCTTGGAGGCCAAGTTCAACAATTAATACCCTAGGCCTTGGAACTAGTATAAATAGAGACCTCTTGTGAGCATTTGAGACACACACTTCAATACAACTCTCTACTCATCAAACATAAAGCTCTTAGCTCTCAAATTAGTCTTTAGAAGTCCGGGAAAGTTTGGAGTTCGAAGTCCAACATTTGGAGGTTAAACCCCAAGAGTCTACCCCAATACTTTGGGAATCATTACTTCACCATTTGTAATCTTATTCCAAGCATTGTAAGACTCTTAATCATGTTTTCTAATGTTCAAAGTTCTGAGTTTATGTTTATGTTTGCTATGAGTGGCTAGTTTCTTTATACACTTGCTTAAATGATGTTGATTATCATGTGATTAGTTCATGATTGTGTTAACATGTTTTAATTCAATTTCAAGTTGATTCTAAGATCCAATTGTGCTAAAGTTTCATAGTGGCATTTGTTAATCAAGTTTGACTAATTGATAGTAATCGTAGAGGTCGAAAGAACTTATTGTTATTCAACTAGTCATAATCATTTTGTCTATGGATGATTGTTTTTACCCATTATTCTTGATTAAACAAAGAAACTAAAGTGTGGTTGTAATAAGAACGCTTTTTGATTATCAAGTTGGATTGATTGGAAACATCTAAAAGGTCGAAAGATTAGTTGTTAACAGTCAATTGTAACGCTTTTTGATTATCAAGTTGGATTGATTGGAAACATCTAAAGGTCTTAAGATTAGTTGTTAACAGTCAATTGGAAACATCAAGTTGGATTGATTGGAAACATCTAATCGGTTACCTTTTGTATTGACCATTTCTTAAGAAAATTTGATAAAGCAAATGGATGTTTTTGTGTTTAAGTTTGTGAAAGTAAACTTATAAAACTTGAATTGATCTTGAATTGATTGGTGAAACTTAATGCTTGTTTTTATGAACTAAAATCTTGACGAAGGTGTAACTTGTAAGAACAATAGATTAGTACACCAACTAATTATCATAACCAACAAGTTAAGAGGTTAACAAAATCATACTAATCAAGGATAAGAAACTAGTTTAAGCAAGTGTAGTTTTTAATCATCTAAATTTCATTATATCTATTCTCGTTGTTATTTGCTTTTGGATTGCCTTAGTTGATTTAGACTTGTTAATCAGATTCACTCAAATCCCTGCGAACGATCCCGACTTACCTTCAAAATCTTGCTATAACGGACGAGTTCACTTGCTCGTATGTGTTATTGGTAAAATTGGAAAATCATCTTTTATAAATTTAAAACTTGTACACACGTAGCACATCAGCATCTAAAGTAAAAGGGGGAAAGGGAAACCCTACCACTTCCAAGGCTTGCACTACACGGGGGAGGAAGAGAAAGGGAAAGGCTTCCACATCTGGGGGAAAGGGAGGGAGGGAAAGCCTGCCAATTCTAAGGCTTGCACTTCCAAAACTGTTGGCCCCCTTGTTCTTATAGCTCTTGCAAGTGAGCTTACAAGACCAAACAGAGGTGAAAGAATAACAAATGTTGTACTGGGTCTTGGAGCGAAGGTGGGTTGCTCAAGCAAGAAAAGGATGGATTGGTATGTGTCTGCTCCCAAGAAGCTCTAGGCTTATAAAGGTCAATTATGTTTGTCGTTTCAATTGTTATGTATCTTTTGGTTACCAGTGAAACTTATTTTGGTGAGGTCTTTTGGGGTCTGTCCAAAGCCTCATTGTGTTATTGTATAGTTTTCTAGGATCTTAAATTGGTTTTATTGTCCAATGTGTTTCGAAATCTTACCCATGCAATGGCAAAGTACAATAAGTTCTAACCCATTTGTAAACTGTAATGTGTTTCCAAAATCTTACCCATTTGTTCATTGCAATGTGTCTCCAACTGTTACACATGTTTATCTAAAAGTCAAAATCTAAACATCCCATATAATTTGTTGACTTTAGTAGTCAACCAATAACTAAAAAACCAAATTAACATGTCAAATGTGCTAAACATATGTAACACATGAGTAACACCAAATATTGTGTGCCAAAAACAGTATTGCATACATAACCCAACATGTTCATAAACATACACATGTGGCACAAAACACTACTAGACACAACACTAAAATGTTATTCGAGCTACATAAACTAAATTGTTCAAAAACATGCCATCCAAAGCCATAAGATAAACAAAATAAACATAACAACCTTGATCATTGGCTTGTCATGACCTTGAGCATTCCCTCCTCACTTGGAATTAACCTCCTCATCCGCTTATATTGCCTTCTCATCCTTGTCAGCTGAATCCAACTTTCTTCTCTTCTTTTCTATACCAGAGATCACATTGGCAGATGAATCAACTACAGTTGGAGCTTCGATGTCTGCCCTTTCCAAACTATCTTCAACATCTGCTGTTGGAGCTTCATCAACAACTAATATAGCTTCATCTCTTAGTTCATTGTGTAGAAAAGCCATAATATGAATAACAAATTCTAACTCAGCATATAACATATCAATCTTTGCATCTTGATCAGGTCCATAGGCTGCTTGATCATCCAGCGAATCAACTTCAATATCTTTGTGGATGAAATCATCCTCTTTGCATGTCTCCAACTCACCTTCCTCAGCATACAAAAAATCAATCTCTCCCTCTTCAATAGGTCCATAGTATGCTTGCTCATCCAGACAATCCTCTTCAATTTCTATATGGAAGAAATCAGCCTCTTTTCATTTTTCCAACTCACCTTCCAAAACCTGTTCAAGTTCAGGTTCACCCACCCCCTTTCCAACATCCTATTGACTAACTTTCTCTTTTTCGTTGTCAACAGTTTGATTCACATCTGCCACACCCTCTTTTTGACTCGCCCCAGTGTCTTTGCTTCGCTTCTCCTTCATTTCATCATAGTTTATTAAGAATTTCATTTCAAGCAAGATCTTTTTGAACTCGTACTCACCACTCAACCGTTTTGCCCTTATTTTGTTCTTCCCTTCATGAGACCATAGTGTTGGAATAACAAGCTCATCATCATCTAGATCTACAAAAAAACAATTCTCATCATCCCTGCATCCAGCCTTACTAGATGAAGCATGAGTTGAAGGATCCAACTTTCTTCTATTCTTTCCTATTTCATTAGAACCATGCCACTCTAGCAAACACAAGTCAACAGCTTTCTCAGATTCCTTAACGACATCACCATCCTCTATATCTTCAATCTGAACACCCTTACCATGACTATTCCTCATGTACAACAAATGCTCCTCGACTGATGAATTACCTTCTTCAATATACACCTTTATTTTCTTAAACCGAGGCACGTATTTAAACATTTGCACGACAACTTCTACACTCATCAATGGGACCAACCCATCATCTAAAGATTTCCCAAGGATCCTAAAATTTTAGAACAGAGTACTATCCCCTAATCCTAGTGTGTCTAACTTCACAAAATACTCCTGAATGTAGAAATAGTCAACATCAATTAGGTCAACATAGACTATATGTCCAACCCGATATTTTCCATTTGGTGGATTTGTGAAGACCCCATTGTGGTGGATTTTTAGAGTGAACAGCGTACCATTCAAATCTGGTTAGAAAAACAAATAGCAACTTAAAAGTATGAAAATCACATATCCTACAATGTACACATGCATGTTCGAATAAAAAAACAAAAGACAACTTGAAAAATTAAGCTTACCGTAAATATCATCAAGTTCATGTGTTGGAAACTCAGGAGTTCAAATCACAAAGTGGAGAAACCACTACCATGGTATTGTTTTGTGGGTAAGTGATTTGATCAGTTGAAATAAGATAGAATGTGTTTGTGTGTGTCATTTGATCGTGTTAAAGTGTTATACATGACTAAGTTGATGTGCAAAAAATGTCCTCGTCGATTATTGTGCCTGGGGTTGTAGCAGGAGTGTGTAAAGGGCGGGAACAATGGATTGACGAAACTATCCTCACGTACAACGCATATGATGAGAAACTAACGGGATAACCTAACGAGCGTTAGCCAGAAAACCGAATTCGCAACTACAGTAACTCTTCAGGGACATTATTTTCAAAAATAAAATCGAAGACATCTTTCGCAATTTTGGCAAGGTTCAGGAACATTTTTCGCAGTTTTCTCTTTATTCTAATGTTGGACTTAGGTACGAGAATGTTATTATTGGTTTTATTACTATTAAATTAATCCAATTTGGTTTTTAAATGAGGTTTTAGTTTGTTTTACTTCATAAATATATTTATCGATGAGTTTGACTATTAACTACAAAATTTTTGTATACATTTAAGTTTTTCAGAGGCAAAGCTTTTGAATGATTAAAAGCGATAATTTATCAAGTCAACTTCAGCCTCTTATATTTATTTGAGCCTCAAGCCTTTTGGCTTTCGAGTTCAACTTGACTCGATTGCAACCCTACCTTGTTATATGTTGACTCTCTCTATTTTATTAAATAGCTTTACTTCATCGTTTGCGAGAGAAAAAATAATAAAAATCGAAAAAATAGTTGATTATAAAATGATGGATTTTGATTATATAATTATTTATTTTAAAGGATTAAATCACATCAACCTTAGCTTCATAGATTTGTGGCTGATCTTTCATCAAAAACCAGCCTGAAGCAATATTTGATTGTTTTCTAATAACAGAAAGAGTTGAGATTAAAAAACAAAATTTGATTAGACAATAATTTGACTTGCTTAATATATTACATTTATAATAAATTATAAAATGTTAATAAAAGACTATTAATGTCATGTTGAAGAAGGATAGCAGTGGCGTTTATAGCTAGAAAGGTATTTGTAATAATGGTACCGGATCAAATAGAAATGGAATAAAAATAAAAAGTTTGCTTGGCGAATTTAGAACTTTAAATTTCGTGTCACGTATCATTAACACCCTCCCTCATTTTTTTCTTATTAATCTTGGTTAGAGGGGTATTTTTGTCATTTAACCCGTTTTTCATATTCCACCCTAAATTTCAAACGTAAATAACTTTCAAACGACAAATTTTTACGAAAAACCGATTTCACCATAATTTTTTAAATTCGATTCTCTTTAATTTGGTATAAATCTTGATAAATATTTTGAACTTTTTTACATATCAGTGGTTCTTGATTTTCTTGATTTTTGGCATTTTTTTTATTTTTTTCGCTCATAAATGTCGAATCTTGAAAAACTTAAAACATGAAAGTTTTAGATTTTTGTTCACTCTTTACCCAGAAATTCAAATCACTCAAATTCGATGTCATATGGGTAAGATATAACACGTTAAAGATGGTGTTTTACTCGTATTTGTTGCATACAAGGTGTTTGATGAAATGTCTAGCTTAGATTTTTAGTGTTAAAATTGAGCTAAATGCACTAATTTTGTCCCACGTTGCATCATTAATCATTTTATTAATGTAAGATTCAAAAAATGATGTTTTAATAGTTAATGTTTTAACTATTAAAAGCCCGATGAAACAGTGATGAGCTGATGAACCAAATCAAATTAAAAAAAAAGCATAAAAGCAAAGCTGCACTAACTAAACTGATGAACCAAACCAATAGCGATGAACCAAACCAAAACTGAAACTATGATTGATGAATCAAACCAATAACTGATGAACCAAACCAATAGCTGATGAACCAAAGCCAAAGCGAAACTATGATTGATGATTAAACCGATGAACCAAACCAAAAAAGCCCGATGACCAAACCAAAAGCTGATGAACCAAAACCAAAAGCCCGATGAACCAAACCAAAACTGAAATAGATTCAAAACCAAAGCGATGAACTATGATTCAAAAGCTGAAACTATGATTCCAAACCAATGATGAACCAAACCAAAAGCTGATAAACCAAACTCAAAAAGCTGTGATTGATGAACCAAAATAAAGCTGATGAACGAACAAAACAAACACCAACATGTTATTTGAAACTATGATTGATGAACTATGTTTGATTTGGTTCATCGGTTTTGGTTTAATTCATCGATTCATCGATTTGGTTTGGTTCATCGATTTTGTTTGATTCATCGATTCATCGAATGATGAACCAAGATTAAGCCGATGAACAAAGCGTGCATTTTTATTTTAAATTAAGTACTAAAAAAATCACTTTTTGAATCTTACATTAATAAAATAATTAATGATGCGTTGTGGTACAAAAT
The DNA here is from genome assembly GCA_910596185.1 of Chrysanthemum makinoi. Taxonomy (NCBI): domain Eukaryota; kingdom Viridiplantae; phylum Streptophyta; class Magnoliopsida; order Asterales; family Asteraceae; genus Chrysanthemum; species Chrysanthemum makinoi. Next base: position 55,310,713 of record OU343221.1, on the reverse strand, counting down.
TTAGAGCATTTAACGCAATTTTAACACTAAAAATCTAAGCTAGATATTTTATCAAACACATAGTGTGCAACAAATATGACTAAAACGCCATTTTTAACGTCGCGATATCTCACTTATTTCATATCGGTTTGAGTGATTCAAAACTTGTGTAAAGAGTGAACTAAAATCTACAACTTTAGTGTTTTAAATTTTCAAGTAAATCAACCTTTAAATTAGATAAAAATAGAGATTCGAATATCTTAGAAAATTTCGAAAATCATAACCCACTTAAAATTTAAAAAGTTCGATTTTTATATCAAAATGCATATCAAATTAAAGAGGATTAAATTTTAAAAATTATGGTGAAATCGGTTTTTCATAAAAATATGTCGTTTGAAAGTTATTTGCGTTTGAAGATTGTGGTGGAATTAAAAAACAGTCGAATAATGACTCAAATGAAATCTTAGTAGAAAATATTAAGAAAAAATATGGAAAGGGATAAAATTAGTGGAGGGGCCGTGTCACAAGACAATTGGGCTTTACTTTATAATTTGTGGCTTTGTAGAGGATCGCACCTCTTGTAACAACACCCGACATATATAGTGTCATTACCAGTTTTTCAAAAATTACATATATATCCTTTTTACCAGTATATCTTTGTAAAAATATGGAAAGGGATAAAATTAGTGGAGGACACGTGTCACAAGACAATTGGCTTTGCAGACTTTTTATAATTTGTGGCTTTGTAGATGATCGCACCTCTTGTAACAACACCCGACATATATAGTGTCATTGCCAGTTTTTCAAAAATTACATATATATCTTTTTTGGCATAATTTCATGTATATCTTTGTAAATTTCAAAAATTACATATATATCTTTTTCTTAGTTTTTATGCAAAAAGTACAATGCTTTTAATGCATGAAAAAGATATATATGTAATTTTTGAATTTTGCAAAGATATATATGTAAATAAATTCCCCTTAATTTTTAGCTAGAAATGTTTCACAGATCAACTCTCACATACAACTATCTAATTTGCGACTCGGGATTGCAATTATCAAAAGATCATTAATTAAAGGCCTTTAGCGACACAATTGTGAATCTAAGCACATACATTTTAATAAACATGCTTTTTGAATACTTTGTGACCATTAAATGAAAAACTTAATAATTCGCAACATCGTCTTTTATCCGGTCACAATTTTCTTTTCATATTCTATACATATAAAGAGAAAACACATTTGTTTGAAATTTAAATATTTAAAAAATGATTAATGTTGTTAGACTAAAATATATCTACTTATAAAAAGCAATACTTTAAATATTTAATACTTAATTATCATTTACACCATTAGCTTTTTCTACTCTCACTTATATATGCATAAAAAAAATTGCACACACAAATTAACGTTATTATATACCACACTCGTTATGTGCGAGTAATCGTCTATATGAAAAAAGCGTAGTTAGTAATTTATCATTGTGGGTGACAATAAATTCAACCTTTCCTTTCAAACTTTTTAACAACTAATCCACGTGTTAATGGGAATGCAACATGATTAGGTGATAACATTCAAATAATTAGATTTCAAAAACTCTCATGTTTGACTATAAGCGCAAATTATAAGTAAACGAAAATAATTATGGAGATACATGTATCTCCAATATGAAACCGCCAAAAAAGGCACCCTCTGTGAGTAATTTAATGTGTTCTCATATATTAGTCGAGTGGTTAGATGTTCCCAAATATATCCTCATGCATGAACGTGCTCTTCTTTCTTTGTAATCTTTTTACAAGCTACTCGTTTGTTTTGCTAATGCCGTTAAATAAAACTGTAGCACTTACGAACTCTTCTAAGCGGTGATGATAATTAGGCGGTGTGGGCGTGGCATAAAAGTTCACACGATTAATGTCGATTGATTAGAGAATTTAATTTTCGCATAAATGGGTAAATAGTATAGCTTATAAAAATCTATCGATAGTTGCATGGTAATCAAGTGGATTTAAAACATTTGCACTGTTTAAATTGGAGATATAATGTTCGATTCTTGTACTACTCTATACTTTTGTGAATTTTTGTTATCTAAATTTTTATTTTTGCTTCAACTACTTGTCTTAATATCGATCATAAATATTCTCGCATGCAAACAAATACCGGAAAAAAATCACTTTCATTAAAAGTAAAATCGATTTCATTATAGCAACAAGTCAGAGTAAGCGTGGCCTGGCCAGACCACTTTTGGCGCTAAGCGTTTAGCTTTTTTAAAACTTGAAAGTTTTTCTAGTACCGCCCTGCTTCTAAGCGTTTTTTACCAATTAAGCTCGTTGGAACTGAAATAGGAATAAACTTTTGATCTACTTTGTTTTCATCACAGGTTGGCATACAGTAATTTTGGAAGATTATCATAAGTCTTTATATGTTTAATAGTGTAAAGTAAGAACGCGTAATCATTGATACCTAAAAAGCATGACATGCAATGCACTATAAAAAGATAGAGTAGTCGTATCAAGGATCATTGCATGTGAGAAGAAAAAATTCAATGACAATCGTTTCTCTCATTCTATTAAAAAAATTAGTTAGAGATATTAGCACGTTAATATTTTGTAATCATAACTGCTTTTGAATTACAAAGTTGAGAGAATTACGTATATATCTTTTCAAAATCAATAATTGCATATATATCCTAATTAAATTCACAATTATGTATATATCCTTCCAAAATATTAAATATTATATATATATTCAAATAACTAATTTATGTATAAATAAAGTCTTAAAATATTTCACATAGACTATATATGCAACTACCCCAATAAAAAGTTTGATATGAAATTATCAAAGCTGGCAAGGAGCTCTTTGATAAAATATTCTAACGTAACTATAATTACATCAGAAAAATTGATGATTTTTCTCTATGATACACATGATTTTCTTGATTATATATATAATATTGAACATAGTTGATGTGCATTAGCTCATTTCATTTTTTATTTTATTTTATTTTATTTTTTTTAATGTTTTTGGGATCCATGCGCTTTGAGTCTAGTCTAGCTCGACATGTTGCTAAAATATTATATAACATATTTCATATACCTGAATTGGCAAAATAATTTATTAAAAAACAAGCTTTAAGTTAGAAAATACGAAGCGTCAAAGCATCCCAAATTGTTTTTTGAGAGGCGGTGGTGTTACAGAACTTAACAAGAGCTATATAAGTTACAGTAAATCACCTAGAGCGCTACAAGGGCTAATATACCATTGTCTCGTTGATCAATTTTCTACTTGAAGAGAGGCATATATGTTTATTAAGGTTAGTCGTAACGGCCCGTCTATCACCTCAACATATTTTTAATGTGTATCACTTTGGAGTTTTGCCTCAAATTTTCCATTTTGTAGTGTTATGAGCTCAGTCAATGTCGATTGAACCTGACATGCACTATAAGAAACATGATATGCACTATAAGAAGATAGAGTAGTCGTATCAAGGATCATTGCATGTTTGAAGCAAAAAACTAAATCTTTCAATTGTTTCTCTCATTCTATCAAAAAAAAATAGTAAGATATATTCTGAATAAAACGTTAATATTATATAGGCTATGTTTGACACATAAATTATTAAGAGATTATGTTTATTTTTTCAAAAAATAAACTACTTAAAAAATAATTTTTGTTTGGCAGTGAAAACTTATAAGAGATTATAAAAAAAATAATTTTTCATAATATCTGAAAATAAAAGGTTACTTCATGTATTTATAAAAATAATCTCTTTTTATAATTTTTTTCAGCAACAACATCAGCAACAACACCAGCATCAGCATAATATATTTTTGTCAAACATATAATCATGCCTGCTTTTGAATTAAAAAGTTTGATATCAATTTATCAAAGCTCGCAAGGAGCTCTTTGATATAATATATTAACGTAATTATAATTATTTTTTTTGAACGGCGATTTTATTTCAAATAAACACTAGCAAGGAGCTAGACTTACAACAAAATAAGATAGGGGTTTTTGAGCCACTTGTCCCAACTAAACGAGACTTTACATCTAAATTTACATAAATAAAAAGAACTAGAAACAACATTATCAAAAATATTCGCCTTCAAATGAGCTTTATCTTCAAAAAGGAATTTATTACGGTATATCCATATGTTCCACCACATAGCATAAAACACACCTTCGAACATCAACTTAGATTTTGCCGCAAGACGCAAATATACCATCCATGTAATCCAGTCATCATACGAATTCACATCTTCATAGTTAACATTCCACCACAACGATATTTTGCGAGCAATCTGTCTAGTCAAGTTACATCGAAAAAACAAATGCTCCGAAGACTCTACCCCACAATCACAAATAGGACACGAAATGGAATGAATATCAATACCTCGCCGAGAAATATTAAGCTGCGTTGGAAGAGCATCCATCTTGATTTTCCATGCAAGTACATTCACTTTAATAGGAACATACTTAACCCACTGAGTCTTAGAGCAGACGCTCGGAAGACGCTTCTCATCAATCACCTTCCGAAGAGAAGCCACCGAGAATTCCCCCGAGGTCCAAATCCACTTGTCACCCATTGACACGAGATTAACCTTACTTACCAAATCCAAGAGAGCATCAAGTTGCACCTGTTCTGCTCCACCCCTGATCTTACGACGAAACGAGTAATCTATGCTAGGATCACTCAATTTATTACAAACATTCACCGACTTACCATTCTCTAAGGCATACAAACGCGGATACAAATCTTTAAGAACACCTCCACCATACCAATTATCATTCCAGAAAGAAGCCGTGTCCCCGTTACCCAACTTAAGACGCATAAACTCTAAGACATTCACGCCTTGGTCACTCAAGACCCTAATTTCATTAACAATGGTCGTCCAGCACGTTCGGACACCTGTGTATTTAGTCTTACCAATACTTCCGTCTTCCCATGAATCGCCTTAATAACATTCGCCCATAAAGACGTAATTATGATTACAGCGGAAAGATTGATAATTTTTCTCTATGATACACATGATTTTCTTGATTATATAAATAATATTGAACATATCTGATGTGCATTAGTTCAATATTGTTGTCCTTATTATTATTATTATTATTATTATTATTATTATTATTATTATACGTCTTTTTATTAGAAATTTATAGAATTTACAAGAAATTAGTGGGAAGCCGAGAGACTATCTGGGCCCCTACTCCTCTAGCTATATCAAAGCTAATCCTAGTAAAAATATGAGGAGCAGCACGCGCTCAAATGTCTTGAGTTATAGAAAACTTTTGGATCCGCTTCAATAAGGTAATCGCATCCGTCACGAGTTCCCCAAAATAATAGAATAAGAAGGAGAGAAACTCATATCCAATAGCCACGCACTTAGTCTCATACTTGATGCGTTTGCGTTGTGCGACCTCAATCACCGCACGACCAGGCATAAAATCAACCATACCAGTTTGTGTTAAGGGCGATGATCATGTCAAGTTGACACATACATCAAGTCCTCCGTCCCATGAGTAGAGCAACATATCAGCTAGACATAAGGGTTTGTCCCTTTCTCCACTAAGCCCAATATCAACTTCTTTACGAGCCGAAATCCCAGACCGTTAACCGATGTCAACAAGAGTATCGAGCACCATATTTTGCCGATTTTTTATACCAATAATACCAGCATACGGTGCAACATGGTATTATTATAATAAATTTTTATTATTTTTTATTATTTTTTTATATTTATAAACATCACTTTATTAGAAACTCATAGATTTACAAGAAATTAGTAGGGGCGAAATACTTATATGAGCCCCACTCATACAAGTATAGCAAAAGTAATCTACTAAATATATAAATAGCATTGCGTGTTACAATGTCTTGAGTCACATAGAACTTTCGGATTAAACTTGATGGGTTACATCCTTCTCAAGTTCCCAAAGAAGAGAATGAGAAGGGAGAAACACCTATCAATATTCGCACATAGCCTCATATTTGGCGCATTTATGTTTATGCGACCTCAATCAACTTGCGACGGGACAAAATCAACCATACGGTTTCGTCCGAGGCGATTCCCACCGCCGGATACGCAGCACTTCAAGACCTCATTGTCCCGAGTAGAGCAACATATCGGATGGGCGTAAGGGGTTTTCCCTCCATTAAGCTTATATCAACTTCTTTACTAGCTGAAATCCCCGAACGTGAACAGATGTCAACAAGAGTAGCGCGCACCACGTTATGCCGATGACAGTCTAGACACAAGCTGTGTTCTCACTCCTTTCTGAATACAAAAACTCACTCTATGAAATATAAAAGCACCACTCTTAGCATTATATGAATGACTAATAGAAATAGATTTAATACGCGAAAGTGTGTCCAAAGCCTATGTATCGAATTCTCCAAACGTAAAAAATGCAAATGGTATGAACTTGTATCCGTTGTCTTCACATTTGGACGCATGTTTCCTCTTTTTCTTCTCCACAACATTTGGACGCATATTATTATTATTATTATTATTATTATTATTATTATTATTATTATTATTATTATTATTATTATTATTATTATTTTATTTATTTATTATTATTATTATTTTATTTATTTATTTTATTTACATGTAATTTTTTATTTTATTATTATTATTATTATTATTATTTTTTATTTTTTTTATAAAAACATCACTTCATTAGAAAATCAAAGAAAATTACAAGAAATTAGTGGGGAAGAAGTAGTGGGCCACTCATCAGCTATGATAACAAAACAAACCTACTAAAATATAGTTAGCACCAGCGCCAATATCTTGAGTGTAGAGAACTTTGGTAGCAAGGTCACCGCCTCGGCTTCATACCGAGTTCACCAAAGAGGAGAAAAAGAGAAGGGAATGAACTTATATCATATCCAGTAGCATTTGGTTTAGGTACTTGCCATCTGCGTTTGTGTTGTGCTGAACCGTCGCGCATACTTAGTATAAAGTCATTCATACGGTTTCGTCGGGCGATGACCCGATAAGATCAACACACACACATCAAGGCCTCTCCCGAGTAAAGTAACAAATCGGTGAAGCGTAGTTGTTTATCCCCTCTCCATGAGCAGATATCAACTTCTTCTGGCGAAACCCTTACGGGAAGCGGATATCGTGAGTATCCGCACCACATTATGTCGATGTTTAATACCAATAATACTGCGTATGATCTGGCAAGATCCGTAGATATCACCCGTAAAACCTTGGAACAAGCGAGCCGCGGCATCGAGTGGAGAAAGGGGGACACCTAGGCGATAGCATAAAACACGCCGGTAAGTTTTAGCATTCATAGTCTACCCGACCCGACTATCCGGGACTACTCTAAGCCGGTCTGAGTATGGTCTTCCATTTTGCGATCTCCATAGGGCCATCATCTAGCGAGATAAGCGAGAAGGTGGATTGACCTTTCTTTTGTGACCGTGTGAAATATGAATGCCGATTTCTTCATGAGTTTGGGGCAGCAATTTCACAAGAGCTACCAAAAGGTCGGTCTCCATTTCTCGTTAAAACATGCGGGGCATTATCAAGGAAGATCGAGCACCAACACGGGCCGGAGGAGTTCGGTTTGTAAGTGGCCGATTGGAGTCTAGAAGCAAGGAAGGCATAATTCAAAAGCGTCACCGGCGTATACACCAAGCCCCCGAATTCAAAGGAAAAGAGTGGCCATCTCCATTGCCAATTTCAACCCGAGGCGGTGACAATTGGCTCCAAAGAGGGGAAGTGCTTCATCGAAAGAAATCAGACGCGTTGAACGGGGGGAACGTATGCGCATAGAAAATACGGACTTGGAAATACCGGCACATGCGGCGGAGAAGCAACAACTTCGCATTGGGGATCATTAAGTTTAGCTTGCGGCGTCCACAAGTTCAATGGTTTTAGAAACTTCGTTTCAAAGCGAGCTTCTTGCTAAACTCAAGGTCTACACCAGCAGGACCACCCAACAATTTTACACCATGCACGGGTGTGCAATATTAGGAGAGAAAACACTGCTGATGCAGCTTCTAGGATCTTTCCTTGGCCAAAAACCTCCGGTTTTATCGGCGTTGAGTCTGAAACCATACGAGGTCCATCTATCATAATGAGCTCAGGCCTTCCCAACAAGCGAGTGTCTCAATGATCATGTACCATCATCGAGGTACCATGCTTGAAAGGGAGAAAATGAGTCTTTGATCTTGCGAGCCAAGGATGTAGCACCAGCATAAGGAGAGGTCAAGGGTCACCTTGTTGCGCACTTGGTGTGACCATAAAGTGTGTTCCCGTAATATAATGCATTTTGGTTGGGTAGCAAAATTCAACCCAGCGTGATATGGCGCGGGGCAATGGAGGTGAACCTCTTGTAACATAACCTCGCGGTCCACTGATTGAAGGCGTTTTGAAATCCATAACAACATCGAAAGACCATCATCTCCACGGTCTTCAACAAAGCGATTCCGCGGCATGAAGAATGGCCTCCCTCTCGAGAAACCCCAACTCCGGCGAAGATCATTCAGTATCCATCTAAAGAGTGGCCAATCATAGAAGCCCCGCCTTGGAGACTAAGCGCCTTGAGACGGTCCCAGCTGCAATAGGGCGGATACCACCACGGCTTGATCAGCGGTGTGAGAGGAGCAACGGCAATATACTAAGCGCAAAGCCTTAGGACACTTACCATCAAGAAAAGATTTACCACACAGGTGATGGAGTTGATTAACTCATCGGATATAGCAGCGGCAACAACGCTAAAACAATCAGAAATAGGTGTTGGGGCGTAAGCGTCGCCGTCTCACCGCAAGATGTACCCGCGGAAACTCTTAATCATGTCAAGAACCACGGAGGGAGATGCAATGAGGTTATGATGATCAATAGGTATATCGAGGCGGTGAAGGAGAGCGGACTTGAAGGGTGCTTAGCCTTTAGGTCCTGGTAGTATCATTGTAAAGGAGCAACACACTGAAGAAGAAAGAACTCGGCAATGGCAGATTATAATGACCATCATGAATCGTCCTCCTACATTTGCTTGACATTCATTTCGCTGACTCCAGTTTCCTCCTCAATATTAGACCAAGTAGGGGAGGTTGACTACAAACGGCTCTCTCTAACAAGTACGCAAACTACCACAGAGGCGTACCCCTGACCGAATGGCATTAGCGATATATTCTTCTTGTGGTGGCTTAGTATGCAGACCTACACTCGCGTTACTCCTCGGGCAAAATGTTTTAAGGAGACAAAGAGGCAAGGCTAACATTTGGCTAACGACAAGAAATGTCTTGGTGTGCGAGATCACCTTATCAAAGCTCCTTTCAAAAGCGCGAGAGAATCCCAAGCGGCACTTTGGTGGGATGGATTTGGCGATTAATGCAACCCTTTAGCGAGCAAAGTGTCAAGTAAGTGTAAATCAAAACTGAGGTGCTCTTCCAAAACCAAATCTTATTGAGCCGAGGCTGAGCAGAAGAAGAGGAACTTGGGGCTTAGCGAGATCAAATAACACAAATCTAACAACACCATCTCCGCCCACTTGTCGGAGGTGGTACAAAATCATATCCATGCCGACATTTAGAGCGAAGAGTATGCGTCTTAAAACAAACCCCACACAACCAAAGACCCATACGTTTCAACGTAACCTCAGCAGCCTAAAAAACAACCAGATTAGTGGCCAAAGAAAGTTTGGTGGTGGCTAGCGCATCATCACTTTGAGTCTAGTCTAGGTCGACATGTTGCTAAAAGAATTATTTAACATATTTCGTATACCTGAATTGGCAAAATATTTGATCAAAAAACCAAGCTATAAGTTGGAAAATACGAAGCATGAAAGCAACCGAATTTATTTTATGAGAGGCGGTGGTGTTACAGAACTTAACAATAGCTGTACAAGTTATAAGAAATAAGATAGAGCGCTACAAAAGGGCTAATATACCTTTGTATCGTTGATCAATTTTCTACTTGAAGAGAAGTGTATATGTTTATTAAGGTTAATCGTATCCAGGGGCGGTACCAGAAATCATTTCAAGATGGGGCAAAAGTTAAAAATGGATCTTAGTGGCCAGAATTAAGTATTGAAATGCTTGCGCATGTTGTTATAATGAAATCGATTTTTCTTTGAATGAAAGTGAATTTTTTGGTATTTGTTTGCATGAGAACCAAAACTAAGAATTGGTGATGATATCTTGGCATTATTTAGCACTAGGCGAGTCTGCTTAGCGGAGTTCATGGCGAGATAATTAACGATATCGCGATATTGTGGTAAGTGTTTTTAAATACATGCGATAATTAATTGAAGCAAAATTATTAACATGTATCAAAAGAACATAAAATATTTATTGAAGCGAAAATAAAACATTCATCAATTATGAGATATTGTAATCTTGGCGTTACTTCGTCGTGTAAAATTTCTTAGTACACGCGGCATATGAGGTGTTGAATCATCTTTGGCGGAACTACTTTGGTGGAACACTTTGTAGTTATCATCCATGAAATGCGTGGTATTTGACCCAATCAAAAACGAACACAGAAACTTAAAAATATATATCTGGCGGGTTGTATAATGTATTTGACCAAATTATTTGAGAAAAGCTTTGTATATCTTTGAAATTAATGCTCGGAACAATCAATCGCATAAAAACTTTGTATATCTTTGAAATTAATAAGCTCTGGAACCATCATTATAGCAATATTTGGAAGCAGTTTGTATTTAGCATTATTTAATCGCATAAAAACGAAAAAAAAATGAACGTGTATATAATAAATCGTCTGATCTTTGTGATTGTAGCATTGATTATTAAATGAACAAATATCTACGATTTCAACTATATATAAATGTCAAAACAAAATTTTTAAAAATCATATAGTCATTCTTGTAGCATTTGATATTTAATAAGCGAGATCGCATATAATCTATGTACGTATGAAAACATAACAATAAAAATAATAAATTGTAACATGGTGCCTTATAAAATAAAATATGGTGATAAAGTTTTAGAAATTATTAGTGTTAAGATTAAATAAATTTAAAAAAAAATATATATTTTTTGAGAAATTACATTAGTAAAAGTTGTCAAAATGTGTCATACATTTATTTGAAATTTTAGGTGTGAATTGTTGTGGTATATTTCATTAGGAATGAATTATTTGAATTTTTATATAGAAATTTTAGTTTGAAGGAATTTGGAAATTTAACATTCTCTTCATTTTAAGTTTAAAAACGTGGATACGTCTTTGTATGTATAATAATAAAAAGTTGTATTGAATTCCAACATTGAATATCTTAGAATCTATTTTCATTTAATATTAGTTTGAATTTTTAATGGTAATTATATATACATATAGTTAAAACGAAGCTTCGTGCATGCTTAGGGATTTGACATATCGTTTAGTGATAAAAAATGTTTATGGGTTATAAATGAAAAATAATAAAAGTTTGAAGACTTGGGTATTAAACATAATGTTTTGAAACCGGATCGGCCAGGTGGTTCAACGGTTGGTTGAATCGTTTTGGTCGAAAAATGAATTGATTTAAGCCGGGTCAAAGGCGGGTTAAGTTGAACAGGTGAAATTAAAGCCCGGGTCAACCAATCGGGTTTGAAGCGTCACGGGGTCAACTTCGGTTTTCGATGTGTATTAATAGTTCCTTTTGAAATATATGTTTTTCAACATTTATTTTTAGTTTCGAGCTTTTCTTTTTGTTATTTCTTTTATATATAGTATCGCTTGGATATGCTGTGACGATTAAGCGGTTTTGGAAATAGAATCCGATGGTACGATTTTGAGTTTAGGTTGTATTTCAACGGGTCTCTTGGTTCATTTGGATTACTTTTATTGGTTAGTTGAACCAATGATAAATGAAACGGTTCGGTTGAACGTTCGTGACCGGTCCGATTTCAAACTATATGTACAATCAACTTGTTAGCTTGTATGAAACTTTGTGTGTTTTATTAATTTATATAATTTGTATAATATACGTGCATGCTTTTCATTTTAGGTTGTTTTAAAAATAACATTAATTAGGGTGTTTAATTATTTTATATTACGGATTTTTGTTGTAGCTTTGTTTAAATTGTATATTGTGAAAATTTTATTGTACTTTTAATATGGGGAGTGTTTTAATTGTTTGTATTTAATTTGGTGAATATGCTTTGGTTGGTTTGTACAATATGAATAAATCAATGCTTTTAAGTAATAGGTGTTTTAATTAGAGTATTAATTACATTATACATTTTATACCTTTGACTTTCAACTTTCAACTGTTTCGATTTTCACCTTTTCCTTTGACCAGTTTTATTTTATATAGTAAAGATATACTACTTTTTACGATCGGTATTACTTGAAGTAGTTGAAGCAAAATAAAAGTTAATAAAATAATTCAAAAAATCTAAGAGTAGTCAATAATTGAGCATTATATTTTAGCGAAAGTCGCAAATGTCGTATTAAACAGTATGATGCAGTATTTTATAAATTTCACCATTATATTAATAGCGAATTCGTAGGGGCGAAATAAAATCGATGATCATCTTGAAAAATCGGCATTACTGAGTAAACTTTACGAGGCGATTCTTTACTGCTAGCACAGTATTAATTTTTAGCCGCGTCATTATCAACCCGTCTATCACCTCAACCATGCATGTTTTTAAAAGGTGCCACTTTTGAGTTTTGCTTCAAATTTTCCATTTTGTAGCTGTTATGAGCTCAGTCAGTGTCTATTGAACCAGTGAGTGTCTATTGATCCTGGACTCTTACTATAAACTAACACAAACATGACCACGTTAAGTCGTTAACATTCAGAAATCGTGGCGACATTTTACCTTTTTGTATTGTGAATGGCGTAATTAGTGGTAAAAGGTCTCCTCCCATACGAAGGGGCCAAGGGGGCCAACTAGGGTGAAATTATGCATGCAAAGTGAGTAGAGTCAAATTTTTAAAGAAAAAACAAAAGTGTTGTTTTCATTCTTGATCTATAGCAATTGGTAGAAATTATCGGTAAATTGACTAAGTGTACCTAAAAGAGTTTAATATGTATATATATCAACATATGAAAGTTGAAATCTTTGGTATAAAGCCATAAAAACGTAAAAAAAGATGTGAACAAAGCAGGTACGTGGCAGACAATTTCACTTGTGAATAAGTTGTTGGAACTTACAGCAAATCTGTATAAATATTAGGTATATATGCCAAACTCATGTCCAGGTGTAATTCGTTACTAATTCTCATGTTTCATGCTTGAGAATAGTAATGATGATTTACAAATATATCTCAAAAGACGAAATATGTATAGTAATGAAAAATTTCCCACTCAATAATGTTAAATTAATGTCTAGATTAGAAGATATTAATTAGTCATATAGAGGAGATATTAATTAGTTATAGAGGAATTTTCAAATGCTTACTCTTATTTTGATACTTATCAAGGGACAAATCCTCACCATCTATTTAGTTTGATCTAATGGTGGGGATTAACCTAAATTTAATATACAGCACAAGTTGTTTTTTTTCTTGCTTTTATTTTTTTTTTCTTTCTTTCTTTTCTTCTTTTGTTTTTTTTTTTTTTTTTTAATTATTCCGCGTTTTTGTTACAACCATTTTTTTAATAAGCGTTTTTTGTTAATATTCCGCGTTTAATTTTTCAAAATTTGCATTTTAATATTCACGTTTTCTTTTGTTTATTTGTTTTTAATTCACGTTATTAGCGTTTTTTTTTTTAATTGGCGTTTTTTTTCTTCCCTTTAATGCGTTTTGAGTAGTTTGATACGTTTTCATCTATTTTTCTTTCTTTTTCATACGTTTTTATCGATTTAATACGTTTTTGTCCGTTTTCATACATTTTTGTCCGTTTTCATACGTTTTCGCCCGTTTTCTTACGTTATTCATACGTTTTAGTCCGTTTTTCATGTCACGTGTTTTCGTTTTCATACATATTCGTCCGTTATTAAATGTTTTCGGCGTTTTAACGTTTTCATCGTTTCGAATATCACAAGTGATATTACGAACGGTCAAGTGATATTACAGATAGCGCGAAGTGATACGAATATCACAGCGGCGTATCCACGGTATCATTGTGATATTGAGAATATCACAGGGTGATACGAGATACCATAAGTAATTTTGAATATAACAAGTGATTTTCAACTAATGTTTTGTAACATTAAAATCATACGTGATATTCAATATCACCGTCATGTTATGACTAGATTGATATAATAAGATCTTAGCATGTCCTTGTGTTTCTTTTTGTTCCATACTACACGCATGAGTAGGATAGAAGACCAAGGATTTCATTTGTGTTTGTGGCTTTTTGGTTTTGCATGATGGTTGACAATTAGCAAGAAAGAAAGAAAAACTTGCCTCCTACTTACACATACACGTAAAATAAATTCAAAATATTACAGTGATATCAAGAAAATCACAAGTGATATTGATAATAAGCAAAGTGATATTCATACTATCGCAAAGTGATATTGAGAATATAAAACTCATATTCGAATATCACAAAATGATATTCATAATAGTGATATTCTAATATCATGAGTGATATTCACAAAATCACAGTGATATTGAGAATATCATAGCATGATATTGAGAAAATCACAAGTGATATTAACAAAATATCACTTGTGTTTTGAGAATATCACAAAGTGATATTTAGATAATCCTTAAGTGATATTCGAATATCACGAAATCACTTGTGATAGTCGAAGCGATATGAAAACGAGCGAAAACTTAAGAAAATGGGCGAAAGCGTAAGAATACTGGGACGAATTTGTATGAAAGCGGTAACGTATAAAATGGGCGAAAATGAAAGAAAAATAGCGGTAGCGGTAAAAGCGGATAAGAACGTATAAAACAGTGAAAACGTATGAAATGAAAAAAAACGAATAAAAAGCGAAAAACATTTATTAAGAAAATACGTGAATAAGAAAAAAAAAAAAACAAAAAAAGAAAGTGAATAAAAAAAAAAGGCAAAAAGACAAGAAAAAAACATGGACTTAGGTTTATCTACTAAATCTTAGGTTAATCCCAACCATTAGATGAAACTAGATGGATGGTGAGGATTTGTCCCTTGGTAAGCATGAATTTATGGGTAATGAAATAAAGTGCCTCATATATGCTAAAATCATATTTATGATGCAAGTGAGCTGGACAATCACATGAGACTTAGGTATTAAAGTGGTCAATCTTACCACTAAGCCAAATTAGTTTTGTTAGCAAAATTTTATTTTGTAACAATTTAATATGGGTTTCATAAATAAAAATATAAGGGGTTTTACATATATTTTTTTGCTTATTTTAAAGATTACGTATTTATTCTTTTGATGCATTAAAATCATTGTAATTTATGCATAAAAAATATAAATAAATCTCTCATATAATTTGTATTCATTTTGTATTTCAACAAATGAAAATAAACTTTAATAGTTAGATATCACTGTCACTACTACTTATAATGCACAAACGACTCTCTCTCCTATTTAATTTTCAGACTTTCAGACTTGCAAGTAATAAAACATGATGTACAACATATTAAAGCACAAAATTTCAGACTTACAACCACATATGCATTATATACAACACATTGATACACATATTATTAAAAAAGAAACCACCACATTAATACCACATTAATGTGCTTATTAATCTGCGATAAAGCACAAAGATATTTTTAGGCATTAGACAACATCTAGGTCGAAGCACAAATCAATTCAACACATGTACAGTATTCCGAATTCAATAAACCAAGAAAAATCAAAATCCAAAACAGAAACAAAAAGACGAAAAAGGTTGAACTGAAAAGTTAGTTTAGAACAAAAGCGAAACGAAAGAACAAATCCGAATCCAAAACCAAAGGTAGTATCTTCATTAAAATCATCATAAGGCAGGCAAAAAAAAACCTAAACTTAAAAAAATAAAAAACAAAAAAAATCCTCTTCAGTTCAGGTCTCCATACTATTTCCGCATGATATTACTCTCGGAAGAACGAAAGTTATATTTTGAATCATCATGAGAGGTAAAATAAAAATGTAACCAAAAAAAAAAAAAAGAAGATGCGTGTAGCTTAAGTTAGGGTCTCTAAAAAGCTTTCAACATGGTTTATATCAAAGAGCGAAAGTTATTTTTGCTAAAACGGAAATAAAATTTTGAGACAAAATATTTGGAGATAAAAGATTGTGCAAACGGCTGAGAATGTTGATGGTGGAATGGGTGATGGGGGAATTTATAAAAGAAACCCTAAATTATAAGATGTGGTGACTATGAATAAGGCATTTTATGTTTTGCTGGGTTGGATTGAGATTAATGGGCCTGATATTGTAGATGTAATTTTTCAAACGATTAGCAACTTGTTGGGACTTGGGGTAAGGCGTTAAGCAAATAATTATGTAGGGGTGTTTATCGGTTCGGTTATCGGGTTGTTCGGTTAGTTCGGTTCGGTTAATTCGGTTAAAAATTTTTTTAGTTCAATCCGAGAACCGAACCAAATTCGGTTTTCGGTTCGGTTCGGTTCGGTTGAATTCTAATGCGGTTCGGTTCTTAGGTTGACCCGAATAACCCGAATTTAACTATTTAAAAAAAAATATTAATAATTAGATTGATATTTAGCAAAAAAGTATATTTCAAGCATAAAAAGTGTTTTATTATATTATGATAACCTTTTAATAGTATTTATCTATACATAAATATATGTATAAATATAAAAAATATATATATATATATTTATATCAATTCGTTTTAGGTTCTATGAAACGTATCCAACAGAACGAGCAGAGGCACGGGCAACGAGTTTGAGCGAGAACGCGAACTATCTGAGAAATTTTTGATAAATATATGTATAAATATATAAAAAAATATATATATATATTTATATCAATTCGGTTTTCGGTTCAAACTGCCAAACCCATATCCAACCCGAGAACCGAGAACGGAGGCAGGGCCAGGGGTTGGCCCGAAACGGTAATTTCATACGAAATTTTTGATATCCGTAAATTTATTATCAAAAAGAACATAATAAACTAAAATACATTATTTATCGAAAATTTTTATTTCAGGGTACCCACGCGTTGCAGCGCGGGTACCCTGCTAGTGTTATTTGATTGGCGAAGATCTTATTTAGTGACATTTTTTAAAACTTTATGCATTATAACTAAACAATTAACATGGGACGAAAAGAGTAGAATACGATAAGTATACTCATGGAATGGCCTAATTTATTTGCCAACTTTCTGCCCAGTACTATTTCCTATAGTTTCACCATTGTCTCTGCCTCCTTTGACTGCTTATTGTGTCACACATAATTAACATCGCTATATTAAACTTCTACATAACCTAGCTTCAGCACTAATCGATAATAACTTGTTTGATAAACAAAGACAAAGGCTATGTTTGGCGCGCAACATTTTAGAGCTTTTTGGGGCAATGAGCTTTCTGATTTTTATTGTTCGTTTAGCGGGGCGGTGAGAACTTTCTTTATTTTTTAAAACTCATTTTCAATGCTTCTTAGAAGGCACGTAGTGATGGCTGGCTACTTTATTTCCACAACTCCGCGGCTACTATTTATTCTACTTTTACCAAACACACCCAAAGTATCAAAACAACAATGAAACTACAATTTTCTTTGAAAAAGAAATGGGTTATAGATTTATGTGTGATTTAGGTTTCTTAAAATCGGTATAATAGTAGCGGTGCTTGATATTCAGTTTCGAACCAAAAAACAGAGCAGAGCATAACCAACTTGGTTGTAGCTTCAAGTCCTGCTCAAGACATGTTGCATAGATTTGTGATTCTTATTTTTTTAGATAATTAGTTGCCGCTAAAAAAAATTAAGTGGAAATCTTCTGATAATATGTCAATGAAAGTGGTATTAACTTATTGCTGAACGATATATTAGTCGCATAGTTGATAAATTCAAAAAAAAAATGTAAATAAATAAATAAATAGTATCTTTTAAATGTAAATTACTAAAAGATGTTATTCAAGGTTGAATCGTTTTAAGAACAAAATCTTGGTGGTCAACTTGATGATAATATTAATTACAACATCATCCTCATATATAACGAAAATGTTATTATTAAAGAACATCATAATATCCAACTTGTATGAATCTTTACTACATAAAATAGAAAAATGAATTGAGGTGAAAGTGAAAATTGAAAGTTGAAAGTTGAAAGTCGAAGGTGAGAAATGTATAATGTAATTAATATAACTTATTAAAATACTCGATTATAAAGTACATTAATTTATTCATATTGTACAACCAACTAAAAGCATATCCACCAAATTAGATACAAACAATTAAACACTATCTTAAAAGTAATATAAAATTTTACAATATACAATTTAAACAAGCACAACCAAATTGAGAATATAAAATAATTACACACACTAATTCGCATTTATTTTTTAAAACCCAAAAAATGAAAACTACGTATTATTATACATATTATACAAATTAATAAAACTCATAAAAGTTTTAATACAAAATAACAAGTTGATGCAGTGCAGATAGTTTTGAAAGCTGGGCCAGGACGGACCAACGGGTTCAACAGAGAACGGTTTCATGCCGTGGATTCGAATAAAAAGTAAAAGTCATCGAAAATGAATGAGAGAGGGGCGGCGTTAAAGCCGTACAAGCTGGAAAGGGCCTCATCGAGATCTATTTCTCGATTAATCATCATGAGTTTGCTTCCGTATACATATATAAGGAAAACCAAAAGTGAAATGTTTGAAACTAAAATAGAAATGTTGAAAACATCTATTTTGAAAAGAAAACTATTAATACACATCAAAAACCGGGTTGACCCAGGATGCTTCAAACCGACGGGTTGACCGGTTTAATTTCACCGTGTTGGCCCGACGTCGTGACCCGGTTCATCGATCCGTTTTCGACCAAAACAATTCAACAGTTGAACCGGTCGTAGGGTTTTCTTGATATGTTTATACAAATCTTCAAACTTTTATTGTTTTAGTTTATAACCATAAACATTTTTATCACCAAGCTTTATGCAATGCATTTATAAATGGATATATATATATATAGCTCATGATAATGAATAGTATGTATCTATTTAAGCTTAAAATAGTAATGTTAAATTTCTAAAATTCCTTTAAAACTAAAAATTTCTACATAAAAATTCAAAAGAATTTAATAACTTAAATGCTTCCATAACAATTCACACCTAAAATTTCAAAGAAATGTATGACAAATTTTAATAACTTTTACTAATGTAATTTTCCAAAAAAATATATATATTTTTAATTTATTTAATCTTAACACTAATAATTTCAAAATTTTATCAATATATTTTTTATTTTATAAGGCACTTATTACAACATTTTTTATTGTTATGTTACTTTATATTGTGTGTATGTCATATACGATCAGGTTATTAAATATTGAAATGTAATTCTTGAGATATTGTTTTGACATTTATATATAGTTGAAGTGCCGAAGATATTGTTGTGAATAACTTGAATGTTTCAATCATAAAACATTGTATAGATTTTTAAAAATATTTTTTGACACATTTATATATAGTTGAAATTAGAGATATTGGTGTGATTAACTTTGAATGTTTACAATCACAAAAACATTGTATGCGATTTATTATATAGTCGAGGGTTCATTTATTTTGTTCTTTGATTCTTGTGCATTCAATAAGCTAAATACAAATCTGTTTCCAAATATTGATATAATGATTGTGATTGATTGGTTAACTTTAATCGTTGATTGTTCGGCGCGGTAATTTCAAAGATATACAAAAGTTTTACGAAATAATTTGGTCGAAAAACATTATACAACGGTGTATATATATATTTTTGTTGTTAAGTTTTCTTAGAGTTTGAAGTTTTTTGATTGAGTCAAATACTGTAATGTGATGGATGATAGCTACTGAGTGAAGCCGTCAAAGAGTTTGGTCAAAGGATTCAACACCTCATATGCCATGCACTAGAAATTTTACCTGACGAGTACTTTGATCTGCATTGTTAGTTATCTCATAATTGAAGTAATGTTTTATTTTTACCGATTCTGATAAATATTTTATATGTTCTATGATACATGTTAGAATTTTGCTTGATTGAATTATCGCGTATTTACGAAGCAACTGCAAACAGTATAAGCATATGCGTTAATTATCTGCTGCTAGGCAAGCTATACGTGGCTTGCGGAGTCTTCGTCTAGTAAGTTAAATATCTAATATTATTCAAATGGCATGAATTGAAATATGAACGTGCTGACTATTTAACTAACCAAATGTCGTTTACAAAGGACGACATGCATGTTTAGTCAATGTTACATCTTCGCACTAGTACAAAATGTCGTTATTCTGGTGTAGGATAACTCGATAGCCTGTCAAGTAGCACAATTAGTAAGAGACTAGCTTATTGGGTATTCACATGTAATCTTAAGATAGAGAATGTCGTATAATAGCAACAAACAACGTGCGTGGGTCGATATTTTGTTAGTTGTTCACAAAAGTTCAGTTTCATGTTCAAGTTTATAACGTAGTACTTGTCTGTAGTATTTCCAATTCCGACTTCACATCCATGTGTATTTTTTTAGAATCATTTGATATACCAATAAAGAAAATAATCTAAGAGAGCCCGGGCGCAGTGCACCAATAACATTTATAGGGTAATTTTGCACCTACGGCATCACAATGGCAGCAAACTGCATACACCCCATCATGTTATTGGGTTTCGCCAGCCAATTCACATCTCGCCATTGAATTTGTTTTGTTTTGTGAGTGATAGAGATCACATGCTTATTAACATACGTAATTCATATAAAGATTGACACATATAATATGACTAATAGACAGAGTGAATTGTAATTGTGTTTGTGAAACCTTTAAGAACTAGTTGCTAAATACTGGTGATTTTGTTTGATTACATCTTGTCTCAACTATAAGTTAGCTAATTAGTTGTTAACAGCATGTTGTAGGCAAAACCCTAATGATAATTAACCATGGATCATTATGTAATGATAAGTATTTTCTTAATCACAACTCTAAAGCTGTTATTAGAACCACTCAAATATAACGGCTAAAATAAGATCTTTTGTACATGCAATTTCTTTCACTAGTTTCGAATGAATCGATACCATTGTCTAATGAATCTTTGAATAATTAGTCTATAACAAGACCTGTTTTAAACTCTTCCTCATCCTTCCATTTTTTTAACCTTTTTATTTGATTTGTCATCATACTTTTGTGATTTTATTTTGCTAACTTCATTAAGAAGTACCTTATTTAACGGCACACTGAAATAACATCTAGCAAGAAAGAAGACGTGGATAGAGTTTTTGTTTACTTTTACCGTTTCTTTTGCAGCATTGTTAACATATCTACTTACCACAATTGACATTGCATATAATAAAAATGCATCTTTCATCAAATAGAAATCAATAAGAAAAGAAAAACATATAATTCATCGTAATCATTAGTCCGTTCGATGCATAACATAAGCGCATTAAAATGAATTTTAACAAGCGTCACAACATATTAATCTCCCAAGAATTATTTTAAACATTACTCCTTATCAAATAAGCTTTAACATATAGATCCGTGGTGGGATACTTATATGGGTTGATTCGGTAGATCTTGATTCAAAGGCAA
>OU343221.1:55211850-55289040 GCA_910596185.1 Chrysanthemum makinoi | reverse complement strand
AATTGGATTAATTGTATTCTCAAATGTAAAATAGTGATGAAATTTTCACATAATATCTAATAAATATGTCAATTACATTGACCTTGCTTGATAGTAACTTATTCCTAAACATCTATATTGTTTATGCGTTACATCACTTGTAACAAATTAAAAAAGTATCTAGTGACAAGTAATCTTTTAGTTTCTGCAACCATTTACGACGTACATCAAGTTATTTTTCTCTATTTTTTTTAAATGTACAACAGCTCAAGTGTGTACAACAATGTGTAAGGTGAAAAATAGGATGAAACCAGCTTGTGTTTGCAACCTCTGTGTGTATTAATATGTAAATCAATATTCTGAAATTCATGGATATTATAGACAAGCTAAATCAGTAAATCGATATCGAGTGAGGAGTCAATGCCAACTTTTATGGAAGTATAACTAAATTTCCTATTTTCTTAACTTGTGTAACATTAGCTCATTTGTTTATGAAAAAGTGAGCCTGTTTGTTACAACATATGGAAGACTGACACACATATTTAGTCACGACATTAGACATAAATTTAAGTAACTTAATCGCTTCTCTAGAATACTATATGCCCAGCCTTATCCGGTCTCGTGTATTCTGATATTAAGAACGAGTCGTAAAGGTTAGAAAGTGACTAAGATTTACTCGTAATATAATAGAGAACAATTAAGTCCAAAGTCGTCCCATTTTAAGTTGGTGATAGAAACTTGATAGGGTTTTCTTATATTAGTGGGCCTGGGCCAATGGTTGATGCTATATATAGAAAACCATAATCTGACAAAGCTCAAGTGGTGGCTGATGGTACGTTTTCTATTTTATCGATGTATATAAACACACATTGGAAAGTTGGATATATCGAGTTCTTTCTGTTGGAAATGTATATATTTACAAATACGTAAATGTCCGGATTCGAACTCGTGATCACGGGATTGCACATATTAGCGAATGAATTGATTAAAGATAATTAATGTTAATGTTTACGATTAATTATTATACATAAAGTCCATCTAACGATCGTTAAGTATTTAACGGAAATGACTAACGACTGTTAAATGTTAAATGGGAGAATATATGGTGAATATCTTGAAAATGGAAAAGATTTGAAATCTCTTCTACACCTCTTAGGGTGGCCGGCCAAAGGGGCTTCCCCATGCCCTAAACCCTAACTTGTTTTTCAAGATTTCTATACAATATATATACAAAGGCTAGGGCTTAGGGTTTTTGATTACTTTGTGCATTGAATTAACCCTAGATCTCTCCTTTTCCTCTCTTGCTACTATTCGGCCGAACCCCCCTCCTTAGGGTGTTTTGGTTTTGTTTTTTCATAAAACAAGGACTTGTGCTAGATCTAGCAATCGCTTGATTCGTTGGTTAATTCGTGTGTAGAAAACTGTGGTTGTAAGACACTATTCTTACACCTAATTGGTTTGAGTTGTAAAACGGTAAGGGACAACTCTTTAAACTACTTCTTTTGTTTTGTTCAAGAGATCTGACATTTGCAAGAGGTACGTTACGCTTACTTTCAGTTAATTATTTATTTGTTATGATCTTAAGTCTTCCGCTGTGTACTATGTGGTGTCTACATGGGTTTATTGTATTCATGTATTATAAACTTGACAGTGGCATCACGAGCTTTGTATAACAAGTAATTAATTACTGAAACACATAAATAAAATAAACATGATTGTGTTATTATTTGTATGCGTAGATCTAGGGTTTGCAAAACCTAAACCCTAATTTATTAGGGGGGCATTTTTTGGTGCCCCAATTAGGGTTTTGTAAACTTAAGTTTTAATTGGATTAGAAACCCTATGATGCATGCAATTTTATGTGTATTGCGTAACTCTGATTAATTGCATTAATTGTTAAGTGTAATTTATATCCATGATAATTATCTGCATGTTTTATCATGGATCTGCTTTTATTGTATGTTCTACTTGGTTAAGTGATATACACTAAATTATGATAGATCTAAAATTGGGGAAGACCTCAATCATTATTAATTAATCAATTATATGCTATGTGATATATGTTTAATTTTGACTTACACAATCGATGAATCGATGCATGTGGCTCACCTTGTACATAGCTGAAAACGGGTGAAAGTCTTAATTAAATATATACATATTGACATATCTAGAATTGATTATTAATATGATTTATCAAAAAGGTTTGCATGTGGCTATTTGATATGCATGACTTTTTTTTTGTTATGCATTCGTTGTTTATTTGTTTATTTTTTAAATACTTGCTTGTTTGTTATGTGTAACAAGGGTATTTTTACAAGAAAAATAAACTGACCTGAACAATGGTGAAACATGTATTTTTAAGCATAGTAATCGTAATCGTTTAATTGATTGATTTTTTGCACAAAATAGTTAGAACGGCTCACCCATTAATGACAAACTGTGTGATGGGTATAAGGTTGGTACGCATTAATTTGTGACCTTAAAGATGAGGGTATGTAATATGCTTCGCGCTGACCTAATTCTTCGCTCGTTTGTGCGTCTTAATGGAGCTACCAAGTATTCCTATATATGTGCATAAAATCTTAAGGGTGAATTACTTTAATTTCTACGCGCCACTTTAGTGGTAATTATCCGAATAACTTGGGTCTTATGACTCATGCAGTAGTAGGATATAGTGGTAATTAAGGTGATTCTTTAATTGGTTATCCAATACCTCGATTAAAGTTTGATGATGAAAATCTTAAATCATTAAAACAAGAATATAAATGTTTTAATAAAACTATGCTACGAAGATGAATGCATGACATCTTTGTACATATTTGATTTGACATCAAAATTATTACCCTTTAATTTAAGTTATATGCCATCCAGTGAAACGGAAACACCTAAGATTACCTTTTATTTGCGTGAGAACGTGACTTAGATCGTAGTCGAAGGGTAAAATGTCCCCTTGTCGTGAGAACGAGCATGGACGATTTTGCAGTTTCTTAAGTTGGACAACTTAATTGAGTTAGGCAGTGAGAACTGGCAACTCAAGGCATAAGATGGGATAAAACATGTTTACATGGCGATTGAAATTGGCTATATGTAAATCCCATAAATCTAGGAATTGCAATTGAAATTGGCAATTGAGCAAAAGCTCTACCACTTTGTATAAGGTTCATTACTAGCAGATCAACTGACGTGATGAGATTATGACAATTTGGATCCTAGTTTTCAATAATAATTAATTGGTTATATGAATATGAACCTTGGGTATTTAATTGTTTATTGAAAAGGAAAATTATCAAAATACTAATTATGGTTTTTTGAACTTTTTCTGTAGATGGCTCATCAACCTGAAAACACTATGAGCTTAATGAGTTCTGCTTTCAAAGATATGATTGGAATAGACAAGCTGACTGGCCCTAATTTCAACGATTGACATCGTGCACTTAGGATCATCCTTCGTGTTGCCAAACGACATGAAATTTTGACTACACCTCTGCCTGATGCTCCTCTCAACACGGCAACTTCTCTTGAACAAGAGGCATATCGTGTTGAATATGAGAAGCACAATGATGTGGCGTGTCTTATGCTTTCGGGGATGTCTGCTCAATTGCAAAAACAATTTGAGCACTATCCGCCTATGAGCATGCTAGATGAACTCAAACGTATGTTTGAGAAGCCACCTGCAGCTGAACTATATGAACTAATTGAAAAGGTTCATAGCTGCAAGCAGGAGGTTGGCAAATCTGTCTCCGACCACGTCCTTGAGATGAAACATCACTTGGACCAATTGGAGAAGCTCGGCTGTGGTTACTCGAATGATGTATATGTCGGCCTCATCAATCACTCCCTTAATCAGGAACGATTTGGTGATTTTTTCCGAAACTTTAACATGCATTGCACGGGAAGACAGTGAATGAGTTACATGCAATGCTTGTAGACTTCGAGAAGAGATTGCCAAAGAAGGCTCCTACACCAGCTGTACTAGCAATACAAGGTGGTAGGGTGAATAAGCCAAAGCCGCAAGCAGATAAGAAAGGGAAAGGAAAAGGAAAGGGGAAACAAGTTGTCATCCCACCAGCTCCTAAGAAGAACCCTGCAAAGAAAAAGGAGAATCCTAAGAAGGATTTAACTTTCCACCACTGCAACTCACAGGCCACTGAAGCGAATGTCCATTTTTCTGAATGAGTGCCTTTAGAATAAAAATAAGATGGTGCCTAGCTCATCACGTATTTTTATGTTTGAATTATTTTCTTTTCCTCATAAGCAAAATTCCTGGATATATGATACTGGATGTGGTACTCACATCTGTAATACATCGCAGGGACTTAGAGGAGCAAGGAAGCTGACATGTGGAGAAAGATACTTGTACGTTGGAAATGGAAAGCGTGCAGTTGTCGAAGCCATAGGGACTTTTGATTTAGTGTTGCCTTCGGCTTAATTTTGGAACTAAATAATTGTCATTATGCACCCTCCATTGTTAGAGGTGTTATTTCAGTTTCTTTGTTAAAAGATATTGGTTTTGTGCACACTTTTACCAGTTATGGAATTTCAGTTTCTTTAAATAATGTTTTTTACTTTAATGCAATTCCTATGCTTAGTGTGTTTGAAATTGATATGGATGGTTGTGTATCCAATGAAAATAATTCGTTGTATAGCATTAGCAATAAGAAGAGCAAGTCGAACTGTGACTCTTCTTATCTTTGGCATTGTCGCCTTGCCCATATAGGAAAGAAACGCATGGAAAAGCTGCAACACGATGGGCTTTTACAAACGGTCGATGATGAATCATTTGACAAATGCGAGTCTTGCATAGCTGGGAAGATGACAAGGAAACCTTTTTCACCACAAGTGGAAAGGGCTTCTGATCTACTTGGATTAATACACACTGATGTGTGTGGTCCACTTAGACATGTGTCAAAACGTGGTGCTTCCTACTTCTTAACCTTTACGGATGATTTCAGTCGTTATGGTTATGTTTATTTACTTAAACATAAACATGAAGTCTTTGAAACATTTAAGGTTTTCAAAAGTTAAGTAGAATTACAACTCGGTAAGAAGATTAAAGCTCTTCGATCCGATAGAGGTGGTGAGTATATAAGTCAAGAGTTCAAAGATTACTTAGCCGAGTGTGGAATTATCCAGAACTCACATCTCCTTATACTCCACAACAAAATGGTGTATCTGAAAGGAGAAATCGTACTTTACTTGATATGGTACGATCAATGTTTGAACTTACGACTCTTCCTTTTACTTTTTGGGATTATACCCTTGAAACTGCTATTCGCATTTTGAATATGGTTCAAACAAAGAAGGTTGTTAAAACTCCATATGAAATATGGACAGGAAAAGCTCCCAACTTTTCTTACTTAAAGGTCTGGGGATGTGAGGCGTTTGTTAAACGTGACACACCAAATAAGCTCCAAGCCAGATTTGTTAAGTGTATCTTTGTAGGATACCCTAAAGAAACTATGGGTTACTACTTTTACTACCCAGCTGAGAACAAAGTCATCGTGGCTAGGTATGGAGATTTCCTTGAAAGGAATCTCATATCTCAAGAACTCAGTGGTAGAGTATATGATCTGGAATATGATCAAGAAGATACAACACCTTCTGAAAACTACTAGTCAACTTCAAGAAGACCTGAAAGCTTAGGTGTTCCTTCCGTTGTTCCCATTCGTAGGTCTGAAAGGACTATACGCGCACCTGACCGTCTATGTCTTAACGTAGAGGTGGAGGAAAATATGGTTGGGGATCTTAATGAACCTGCCAACTATAAGGCTGCCATGGCTGATTCTGAAAAGGATAAATTGCAGATTACTATGAATGGGGAAATGCAATACATGAAAGATAATGATGTCTGGATTAAAGTTGACCTTCCTCCCAATTCTAAAGTCGTTGGAAGTAAGTGGATCTTCAAAAAGAAAACTGACATGGATGGCAATGTACACACCTACAAGGCTCGTCTGGTAGCTAAAGGTTTTACTCAAACCTATGGCATTGATTACGAGGAGACATTCTCTCCTGTAGCAGACATAAGAGCTATTAGGATTCTCATAGCTATAGTTGCACACTATGACTATGAGATTTGGCAAATGGATGTCAAAACCGCTTTTCTGAATGTTCGTCTAGATGAAGACATCTATATGGCTTAGCCGGAAGGGTTTGTGAATCCACTATTTCCTAACCGTGTATGCAAGCTTAAAAGGTCCATTTATGGACTGAAGCAAGCATCAAGGCAATGGAATAAAAGATTCGATGGAGAAATCAAAAGTTTTGGATTTAATCAGAATCTTGATGAGCCATGTGTATATCACAAAGCTAGTGGGATTCATGTTACTTTCCTTGTTCTGTATGTCGATGACATATTAATCATGGGAAATCATATGCCAAGTCTGAATGAGGTGAAAGCCTATCTTGGTAAATGTTTTTTGATGAAGGACTTAGGGGAAGCAGCATACATCCTTGGAATCAAGATCTACAGGGATAGATCAAGGCGGCTAATTGGTTTTAGCCAAAGTGCTTACATTGACAAAATATTGAAGAGATTCAATATGCAAAATTCCGATAAGGGATTTTTGCCAATGCAAGTAAATCATGGTTTGAGCAGCCAAGGCTGTGCTTCAACACCTGCAGAGGTGGCGCGTATGAAGAAAGTTCCTTATGCTTCGGCTGTAGGATCTATCATGTATGCGGTACTTTGCACAAGGCCTGATGTGGCGTTTGCTCAAAACTTGACCAGTCGGTATCAAAAGAATCCGGGTGAAATTCACTGGACTGCTGTTAAACATATTCTTAAGTACCTTAGGGCTACAAGAGATATGTTCATAGTGTATGGGGGAAATCCAGAAGCAGAACTGTCTGTTACAGGTTACTGCGATGCATCCTGGAAGTGTGACAAAAATGATACGAAGTCTCCACGGGTTACATATTTGTCTCAATGGAGGTGTGTGGATTGGAAGAGCAAGAAAGACAACACTTGCAATTCCTGCTACAGAAAGTGAGTACATAGCGGCCTGAGGTCCATGGAAGCTGTTTGGATAAGGAAGTTTGTTTCGGGGCTTGGTGTTATGCCGTCGATTGAAAATCCTATTAAAGTATATTGTGACAATTCTACTGCAATTACTTTTGCCCATGAACCTGGAGTCATGAAGGGCACCAGACACTATCCTAGACAATATCACTATGTTCGAGAACAAGTCGAGATAGGCGAAATTGAGTTGCTCAAAGTTCACACAGATGATAACCTAGCAGATCCTTTAACGAAGGCCTTACCTGGTGAAAAACTTAATCATTTTTCTGATAAGTTTGGACTTCAAGTATTAGTAGTTTCATGCCCATCTGTGACTAAGTATTTTAGATAAAAGGATATTATAAACATTATTATTGAAATGAAATAAAGTATTTTGTTATGTTTATTATTCATTTATTATGATGTTATCCTATATTTGCATGTTTAAATCCTTGAATAACTTAAGTTATTCTAAATAGTCCGTTGTCAATCAATAACATGGGAATGATATTGAATTAAAACAAATCTGAGTATTAGTTAGAATATACTTGAAAGTATATTGATGCGTAGCATGACTAATTTCAGATGATATTCAATGAATTGAGTATAGGACTTATCCCACCCACATGATGATACTTTATGGATCTTAGTCATTAAGTACATCATGAATATTTATCCTCTGACTTGAGATACTAGAGATATGTCATGGATGTAGTGCATTTCTGTGAAGCAATCTAACGCTTACACGAACTGTAGTTAAGGGGTTATTTTCAGAAGTGTTGCGAAATCTATGAATTCTGCTTGTAGTCAAAATAGGATTTGTTTCTTTCAAATTTATTTTGAAGTATAATACTACTGGGCCCCTCGTAGGGTTGTTAAGATGTTTGCATGGTCATGCCCAAGGTCTTCGGAATATGTTCGAAGAATTGGTAATCTTGATCAATCACATAAAGCGAGAAACAGAATAGTTAATTAAGAAATGAGTGAGATCCATATTCTTATTAACATGGTATTAGAAACAAAAGGATGAATATGATGATGAATCATCGAAACTTGGTTTTTCTCCAGAAAACCATACACGAGTTGTACCGGGGGCATTGGCGTGTTGCTAGACACTAACCAATGTCATTTTACGTTTTGTAAACATATCCAAGTGGCTATTGAAATGTATATATTTACAAATACGTAAATGTCCGGATTCCAACTCGTGACCATGGGATTGCACACATTAGCGAATGAGAATTAAAGTTAAATAATTAATGTTAATGTTTACGATTAATTATTACACATAAAGTCCATCTAACGATCGTTAAGTATTTAACGGAAATGACTAACGACCGTTAAATGTTAAATGGGAGAATATATGGTGAATATCTTGAAAATGGAAAAGATTTGAAATTTCTTCTACACCTCTTAGGGTGGCCGGCCAAAGGGGCTTCCCCATGCCCTAAACCCTAACTTGTTTTTCAAGATTTCCATACACTATATATACAAAGGCTAGGGCTTAGGGTTTTTGATTACTTTGTGCATTGAATTAACCCTAGATCTCTCCTTTTCCTCTCTTGCTACTATTCGGCCGAACCCCCCTCCTTAGGGTGCTTTGGTTTTGTTTTTTCATAAAACAAGGACTTGTGTTAGATCTAGCAATCGCTTGATTCGTTGGTTAATTCGTGTGTACAAAACTGTGGTTGTAAGACACTATTCTTACACCTAATTGGTTTGAGTTGTAAAACGGTAAGGGAGAACTCTTTAAACCACTTCTTTTGTTTTGTTCAAGAGATCTGACATTTGCAAGAGGTACGTTACGCTTACTTTCAGTTAATTATTTATTTGTTATGATCTTAAGTCTTCCGCTGTGTACTCTGTGGTGTCTACATGGTTTTATTGTATTCATGTATTATAAACTTGACACTTTGAATGTATTCAAAGAAAGTGATTGAACTGTATTTATCATTAACACTAGTGGTATATTTATGTTATCACTAAGTGAGTTGAGATTAATGTATATTCAAAATTATCTAAAGACCCGATGAACCAATCATAACTATTTATTTTTTCATCAAAATTAAAAGAAAACCTCACTTTTCACTTCTCTTTTTAAAATAAAATATCTTGTGAATGGCAAATCGTTAATTAAAAAAAAATACGCCATTGCGACGAGTATTCATCTTTCAGTAGACGGACACTTCGATATATTTTTGGCGAACTTTTTTTTGATTTTTTTTCAGTTACGTCTGGAAAAATCACATGTGTTTTCATAAATCGCATGTGTGATTTAATCAATCATATGTGGGATTTCATAAATCACATGTGATTTGTGATACAAATTACATGTGATTTCTCCAAACGTAACTGAAAAAAATCGAAAAAAAGTTCGTCGAAAGTATATAGAAGTGTCCCTCTATAAAAAGATGATTTAATTCTCGCCGCGATGATATGATTTGTTTTACGTAATGATTAACGGTTTGTGAGATATTTTTTCTTTTTTTAAGATGAAAGTGAGGTTTTTTAATTTAATGAAAAAATAGATAGTTACGATTGGTTCATTGAATCTTT
The DNA here is from genome assembly GCA_910596185.1 of Chrysanthemum makinoi. Classification (NCBI taxonomy): domain Eukaryota; kingdom Viridiplantae; phylum Streptophyta; class Magnoliopsida; order Asterales; family Asteraceae; genus Chrysanthemum; species Chrysanthemum makinoi. The sequence continues at coordinate 55,279,505 of OU343221.1, read as the reverse complement.
AATAAATTTTGAGTCTAAATTGAACTTTACTCATCACTAACTTTGATTTCATAATGACATTCATAATAAACATTAGTTTAAAGTTGTTGATTGTATCTAAAATAGTCAGACTTACTTTTGATATACTATCCAAATATTACAAGGACTATTTTTGCCAATTAGGTAAACAAATGTATTATGAGTTTTTATATATAAAGCACTGTTTTTGTCTTTTTCATAAGTGCAGGTTGTAAATTGTAAGTGTGGGCTATATATTTATCGCTTCTTGTGTTTGTTAATTCTTGAATGTTGTAGCGAAGATTTTTTGTTATTTGTTTCCTTGTTTAAGATAGCACTCACTTGAGGAGTATATGTTTCTATTTTTGTATATTGTTTGATTAATAAAGCTGAACTAAAAGTGGTTGGTTGAGAGTTCATTGATACATGTTTCTAATTTAAACATGGTATCATAGCTAAATTCTTTTTGGAAAAAAATTGATATTCTAACTAAATTGCCTAAGTGTACTTGTGCTATAATTTATGTTTTGAAACATAATCAATTAATGAAACTCATGCAGTTTTTGATGGGATTGAATGATCTACAGAACATTTACCTTAAGTTAAAGAGGTTTTTTCTGTTGTCTTTAAAGAAGAGCCCCATAGGCGTATTACTTTTTCTTTCGTGTCGGCTAATAAACCTAAAGTCTCTAGTTTTGTGTCCGAAACTAATAATTTTTCAAAATTTTTTTTATAATAAAAGAAATAATTCAAAAAGAGTTGTGAATGCTGGTTTAAGAGAAGACCTAATCCAAATTTTACTTGTAAAAATTGTAGTAAAGTAGGTCATACTATTGAGATGTGTTTTGATATGATTGGGTATCCTCCACGATGTAATGAAAATGCTCCAAAACATGCTAGTTTAAAATCAAATTTTATGTTTCACAAATGAACAGATTATGAAATTGATGTTTCTCATCAATAATGTGCCTTACGGTAATACTCAAGCTAATATGGCACGTGTGCCTAGTTTTATGAACAATACTGTGTTTCTTTAATATGAACATTCACAAGGCTTTTAATATCAACACAATTATTTTTATATAAGCAAAGTTGCAAAAATCACGAATTGGTAGTCGGTCTGTCTAAGCGGGATTAATCGGTAATTTATCGGATTAGCATTTCCAGCAAGTTTTGAGTATTTTATAAAATTATGGGTATTTCCGGAAAGATTTTCCTTAAAAAACAACTTACAATAGATATGAACAACGATTATAAGTGATTAAAATAAGTTTCCAACGAGTTTATTGTATTTCGGTGAGATTTGTAGGTTTCTGACAGGTTGACCATTGTTGACAGATTTGCACAAGTAAAAAAGGATGGCGGGCGATTAGCACCTAGGCGTTGATTAATCGGCATTGTAGGCTTTTTTTCTCAATATTGAATATAAGTATTTGGTGGATTATTGACTCATGAGCTAACTAATCAGGTGACTTGGTGTTTGTCCCAGATTTTGGTTAAGCTCCCTAAAGATTGTTCAAAGGAGAAAGTGGGGTTATTTCCATTGAGTTTTATTCATCCGCTGATTTAGACTTCGTCATTGAGGTTTTTGGAAAGACATTTGATTCAAGTGATTGAAATTCAAGGGCTCAGATTCTTCCAGTGTTCCAATTTGGCAGGGTAAGATCGATCAACCCAATCGTTTGAATCTCATGATCATATCTAGTTTATGACTTTAAAAAAACTTAGATCCTTAGGTTCAGTGCTAGATGAACCTTTAGTGACTTGATCAACCCCTAACATCTTTGGATTTTGATTTAGAATTTGCTTACTGATGCATTGACAAACAATATCTAAGCTATTGAACCAAAACTTAGGATGGACTTAACTTCATTAAGTTCTTTCCTAAGGGCCTGGTTCTCTTTCAACATCTCAGTATTAGAATGTTGAATTGTAAGGGCAGTAAGTTTAGCTTGTTTCAGCTCTAGCAATTCTTCCCTGCATGTATTCAGTTCTAAAACTAAATTCCTATGTTTTGACATCAGGTTCAATCTTTGTTCTTCTACAAATCTAAGGTCTACACATGCATAATCAATAAATAATTTCCTATCATCATTATCCTCTATTTCTAGAACTTTGTGTACCTTTTTGATCGCGATATCAACCCATTCTCCATATCTTGCTTGTTCTTTTTCAGCAACAACTTTTTCATCAACATCAGATGACACTTCTTCTTCATCCCAATCATATGACTCAACTACAAGCCCCTTATTTCTTGCCTGGGATGATTGAGAAGGCTGAGAGGTTGAGCCACTGGAGTTTAAGACTGCTAGTTTAGCATTGCCATTTTTATATTTAGCTCTGTGGTATTTCTGAACATTTCGTTTAGTTTTACTAAAGGTTTGAGCTGAAGTGATAAGTTTTGGTTGAAATATGTGTTGTTGAGGAGATGGATAAGATGGCGATGATGTTTTTGAAAAACAATCTATAACAAAATGACCATTTTTGCCACACTTAAAATATTTAGTTTTTCAAAAGATTTTGAGCCACTGAACGTGGATAGATTCTTTTTAAAGAATCTCTTAGAGTTGGCTAAAAGAGCCTTTTCCAAAAATATTTCATTTGGGTCATCCATGTACTCTTGGCTACTTCTTATGTCCTCTTCATCAAAGGGATCATCTTGGAAGTCCTGAACAATAGAGTTAGAGAAAAAAGTAGTTGATATGGGGGTGGTTATGGTTAGGGCTTTCTTGGTCTTATGTGCATAGATTTTGTCTATTAACCTTTCTTCATATTTGAATTTTTCATAAAGTGTGGCCAAGTCAATACCTCTAACATGGTTATAGTTCCTTAGACCTTGATTAAAGATCATCCATTTATTTGGAAGGTTGTTAACAAAACCAACATTAATTTTATGATTTAAAACGTTAACACCATCATTCACTAGTTCATTCATAAGAACTTTGTATCTGGTGAATGTTTAGGAGACAGTTTCACCTTCAATATTTTTGAAGGTATTGCCAGTTTTAGACCGAATCTATTTTATTTAACTTTAGAAGATCCCTCAAAGTCTAGAATCAAGTCTTCCCATGTCATTTTAGAATCAAGGTCCCTCAAAGTTTGATTCCATCACATAATCTGGTAAGCATGATATGGTGATACTTTTGAGGCGTTGGTCTTGTTGACCCCCTTTCTTTAATCATTGTTATATTGACCTTCATGTTTTTTAAGACCAACAACTGTTTTAGGAACATATGGACCATCATTAAGAACCTTTATAAGCTAAAGTTCCATACCAACAATATGACGTAGAAACCTTTTCTTCTATTTGGTAAATATGCCCAAGTTTAGGCGCAAGAGTGACATAACTACTAATATTTGAATCTAGAAGTTGATGTACATCAGATGTTAACATGGTAGAAAATTAATTTTATAAACTTTTAAGTAGTTTTTTTTTATTTTTTTTTGTTTTTTTAAAGTTTTATAAATCAAACTGCTTTTATACCACTTGTTGTTCCCTTTAGAGTGATTGTAATCTAAGATAACTAAGTAAAATCACTCTCCATGTCATCAAATGTATGTTTAAACAGTTTAAAGAAAGAATATGTAAAGTAGTTCAAACAAGATACACCACATTGTTTTTCAACGTATGAATTTTTATTAGAAGTGAATCAAAGAATTTGCTATAATTTTTTGCGGAATAACAATCAAAGCTGAATGACAAAGTATAGTGATCTCCTCACTATCTAAAACATTAACCAAAGATGTGTTTGAGTAAGAACTATACTAACATACCGAATTAGTTTAAGGATTTAGTTCTTCGAGGAGTTGCTCTCATAAATGTGTATAACAGTAATTGTAAGAGGGGCATTTACTCATTTACACATTCTCTTTATATAGGGAAAGATCGAGATGGATACCTATGGGGTAATAACAACGTGTTAAGCATCTAACAAGAAAGTTACCGTGGTACCTTACTATATTAAATGCTTCTATTCTTGTAACGTGTCCAAGACCACTTTAGGGAACAATTTTGATAACTCTTTTCCTTTTTCTTCCAACACTTGTAATTCACTAACTTATTTTTATATGTGCCTTTCACTTATTTTTCAAAGAAAGTTTTCGCCTATTCTTTTAGAGACTTAGATATTTTTCTTTATCTATATAAGTTCAAAATGTCTTTGACATGTTGAGAAGATCTTGGGGAGTCAGTGAGTTATTGTCATCACTCACTGACCCCCATCATCTTCTTTCTGGTTTAGGGGCTTCACTTGTTGTGTTCATGTAAACAAGAATCACAAGATACAAAAACACACAGTAAAACACATGGTGAATTGAAAGGATTTGGGGAAAGTTTGTTGGATTGATTAAATTGAAATGTGTTGAGTTACAAAGTATTTAAAGAGGATTTATAACTAACTTTCCCTCTAATTACAATTAAGCTACTTATGTATAGATTACATCCTTTAACTTTACATTATGTACAAACTGGACCTTGGACTTAGCCCACTCCACTACTGCTTATATACTCCCCTTAAGTAACAGTTGTGTAACAGTTGTTGATGCTCCTCAACTCGTAAAAATGTAGTAAAAACATCTGCTACTTGAGCCTTGGATGGGACATAGGATGGATGAATAGCACCTGACTTGACTTGATCTCTGACATAATGATAATCCACCTCAATGTGTTTTGTCCTAGCATGGAAAACAGGGTTTGAAGCTATGTAAATTATAGCTTGGTTATCACACTTCAAATCAACTGGCCCTAAGTCTTTGATTCCCAAGTATTTTAATAAGCTGAACAACCAAGTGACTTCACAACACGTTAGAGCCATTGCTCTATACTCTGATTCTGCTGATGACCTTGGGACTACACTTTTCTTCTTGGACATCCATGAAATGGGTGAATCACCTAGCAGAATACAATATCCAATAGTGGACCTTCTTGTCATTGGGCAACTTGCCCAGTCTGAATCACATTATGCAGTGAGGTGTACAACAGAACTATTAGCCAGTGAAACTCCTTGACCAGGATTGTTTAGATGATATCTTAGCAAATGCTTAGCAGCGTGCATGTGTACTGATGTAGGTTGCGGCATAAACTAGCTTAAAACTTGAACTGCAAAGCAGATTTTAGGCATGTTTATTGTTAGATAAATCAACTTACCAATAAGTCTTCTATAAGATTAAGTATCAGGAAAAGGAGTACCCTAATTGGCTTATAATTTCACATGTTAATCCATTGGTAACTTGTAAGGCTTAGAATTAACTACATCTGCTTCTTGCAGCAAATCCATTGTATACTTTCTTTGTGATATGAAAATGCCATGTTCACTCATAGATACTTCCAAACCCAAGAAAGAACTCAAAGATCCTAAGTCCTTCATAAATGAGAGTTCAACTGAGACTTTAAGGATTGAATATCTTATGTATGTGTTCCAGTGATCAACAGATCATCAACATATACTAGAACTGCAGTGAAAGATGTCTCAGTTTTCTTAGTGAACAACGAGTAGTTTGACTTTGACTGAACATAACCAAAGGATACCAAAGCAGAGGACAATTTTGCAAACAACTGCCTTGGTGCTTGGTTAAGCCCATACAAGGATTTATTTAACTTGCAGACCTTTCTAGACCTAGTAATATCTTGAACAGGCTCCCCTCACCCATATACCCCAAAGGTAGCTTCATATACACCTCCTCAAGCAAATCACCATGAAGAAATGCATTAGAAACATCCATTTGACAGACTTCCCAATTCTTCTTTGTAGCTACAGCTAACAAAGCTCTCACAGTGACCATTTTGGCCACTGGAGAAAATGTCTTCTCATAGTAAACTCTCTTTCTTTGCCTAGTCCCATTGACCACTAACCTTGCTTTCTTTCTGTCTTCAGTACCATCTGCTTTCAACTTAGTCTTGAAGATCCAATGACAGTCAGTTGCCTTTTTGAGTGGTGGTAAGTCTGTTACTTCCCAAGTGTCATTCAACTCTAGAGCTATCCGTTCATCATCCATAGCCATACACCACTCTTTTTGCTTAACAAATTCTTGAAGTAATGACCATGAGTAGAAGTGGTGTATGAGCATGAGTAGAAGTAACTTGATTTGGTCTGGGAACAGTGGGAGTAATATAATCTTTCATCCTCGAAGGAGTTGAAGTAACTCTTGATGACCTTCTGGGATCAGGTACAGATGATGACTGATTGTGACCAGGTTCAACATTTGAAGCATGAGGTGGTGGTTGCACTTCAGACGTCTCATCAGTTGGTGGTACAAGAGGAGTAGGTACAGTTGTTGGTCTAGAGGATACATTAGGAGATGTGGTAGTAACATAGTCATTATACTAGTGGGTTGGTTGAGGTGTAGGAGAAGGTAGAGGATGTAGCAGTTTTAACATATGTGGTTTAGAATAGGGAAAACTTTCTTCATAAAACTGAACATCTCTTGATACAAACTTTACATTAGTAAGAAAGTTTTGCAACTTGTAACCTTTTTTATGCTGAGGATTGCCCAAAAATAGACATGGAACACCTCTTGGGGAGAATTTATCAACTGTTCTATCAGGGTTGCTAACCATAGCCAACCACCCAAACACCCTTAGTTGAGTATAGTCAGGTTTCCTATTAAGGAGAACTTCATCGGGAGTTTTATGCTTCAAAACTGAGGAGGGTGTTCTATTTATTAGGAATGTAGAAGTTAAAACACAGTCTCCCCAATATTTTAGTGGAAGATGAGCATGAACCTTAATGCCCTAGCTACTTCCAAAATATGCTTGTGCTTTCTCTCTACTCTACCATTTGGCTGAGGTCTGTCTACACATGAGGTTTGATGCTCTATCCCTTTATCAACAAAGTAAGGCCAACGTGATCCTTTTAGAAACTCTAAAGCATTGTCTGATCTGACCACTTTAACTGTTATTTCAAACCGTGTCTTAACAAACTTGACAAAAGCAACTAGTACTGATGCATCATCTGATTTTTGAACTAACAAGTAAGTCCAAATAGCCCTACTACAGTCATCAACAATGGTAAGAAAATATCTAAATTTTCCATTTGTAGTGACCTTATATGGACCCCATATATCAATGTGTATCAAATTAAAAGGCTCAATTGCATATGATCACTGTATGAGTATGGCAACTTTGTGAACTTAGCCATGGGACAAGAAAGACAGACTTCAGAATTAGCCTTGAGTTTTAAAACAGAATCACAAGGTACATGTGGAAAACTAGAAGGGGGGGTTGAATAGCTTTACCAATTAAAACGATGTTTTAAAATATTTAGATCAACTTATGTCAATATATTTGAATGTGTATGTTGGATGTTGATAGATAGATATGGAAATGTGTAATGTAAAAGAGAAGAGTAAGAAACACAAAACCACGACACAAGTGTTTATAGTGGTTCGGCTACAAGGACACCTTCCTTGCCCTACTCCACTCCCAGAGTCACCTACTCAAGAGTTCGTAAACATTACACGACACCAACTCCTTATGGCGGAGAAGCCTTCACAACGTCTCCTACTCTTTTTCCGGTACTAGGCTAGACACCGTGTTCTTCCACAAGGTAGAACCACACCTACCAGAACGTCGCCTACCTTTTATTCGGTACTAGGCTAGATAGCGAGTTCCATTACAATGGAGGAACTACTACCCAACACTACACAACACCTAACCCAAAGGAGACCCACTCCTTATTACAACATCATCAAGGATATCAATATCCTTGGATATAACCTATCTCTATTTGTACATCGATGCACCTCATCGATTATACACCCTTGGCATCTTTCACTAATGCCATTTGACTTGACTTCTAGGCACCCTTCACTAATGCCATTGACACGGACGTTTGGCACCTTTCAATAATGCCTTCGTCTTGACACCTTTGGTATTCTTCACTAATGCCTTTGACACGGACATTAAGCACCTTTCACTAATGCTTTCGTCTTGACTCTTTTAGCATCCTTCAATAATGCCTTTGACACAACACTTCTATGGAGGAAGAAAGAATTATCAACAAGAGAACCTCAGTAGTCTTGATGAGGACGAATCATGGCAACTTATTAACTAGAGCTTGCTTGACTTCAAGAGGTGGTGATCTCGCCTTTAAGAGGAACCTAGAGAATCACACAAAAACAAAACACAAACTACATAGAGAGATCCTTAGGATCTGAGGTTAGCAGGTTTACAATACTAGGAGAAAGTATGCGTCGGAGTGGCAACCCAAAATGAAGAAATGGCTCACTATTTATAGAAGAAAACTAGCTACTGTTCCACGGATCCCACGGATCCCTCACTTGAGGGATCCGTCCAGTGTATTCCTGGGGATCCGTGGGACGGTCCTCTTTGCCCATGGGTTTTGGGTCATGGGTCATGGGTTATAGGTCATTGTTCCTAGACTTTGGACCATGGGTATCCAAGTAGATACAATGTATCTTCAAGATGCAATGCATCTAGTCCATGGGTCATGGGTTAAATCCATGGGTCATGGATAATATCCATTTATGACCTATGCATGATGTCATGCAATGGGTTATGGTTATGCTCCATGGGTATGGGTCATGGACTTTGGGTTTTACCCAACCACATTCAATGTATTTAGTCAATGGGTTAAATACTTAAACTTCTACCCATAATATTACCCATTATGATACATACTAGTTATGTATATATTTGCCCAATATGTAAACACTAGTTGTTGTACATATGTATTACAAAATCATAAAATCACTTTTACTTGTTTAGTGTTTTATGTGAAAACGTAAGTGTGTTAGTAAACTATTGGCTCAAACCATTTACGTATTTTATTTATTTCGTTAAAATGATTTTACGTTTGTTATCAAAAAAACATTAGAAGATCGTAAAATATAAATAAACGTTTTTATAGCTTATTTGTATTAACAATCTCCCCTTTTTGTTGATGAAAAAACATAAAATTATTTAAAGGAAAAACTAAAATTCGTAAAAGTTTGAATTGGAGTTTTTACTCTCTTCTCTCCTTTTTTGTCGAAACAAAAAAAAGGTCGAAAAGAAACTAACACATTGTTTTTTTTAAAAAAATATGTAATAAGAAAGAAAAAAAATATAGAGAGCAAGTGACGGGAAGAGTTCTCGTCTTAACTCCCCCTTGACGAGTCCATCCCTTTGTGAGGGCGTCAAGTAAGAAGAAATACTAAACTAGTGCATTGCAACTATGTTTGCAAATGGTTTCGTCTTTGTGACGAATATGCTCCCCCTTGATGACTACAACTTTGCAAAGGGACGTCATGTAACATAATCCTAAAATATATTGCAAATGATTTTGCAATGTATTGCTTTAACACGAAACTCCCCCTAGCTTAGGGTGTCAAAGTCTTCATGTGTATATTGAAAATCTACAAAACAAAGGTTAGAAAACAAGTATATAATGCATAATTTCCTGCAAATAAGACTCAAGTTAGTAGAAAACAAGTCTTCTATTGCACGGATCCAGCGGTTCCCTCCTAGGAGGGATCCATCTAGGCAAAAAGTAGGGATCCGTCTGTCTGAAATCTTAAGACAACAATGGTGATGTAACAAGTGATGTTAACATCAAAGTGAGATATGTATTAAAACACCAAACATATACTCAAAAACAATATGGCATAAAACATGTAACTTCATTCAATAAAACTACGAGAAATGATCTAAAAATCTCTAAAACTAAGAGAATGATTAAACATGAAATGTGATTCCTAAACGATCTAAGTTAAGCTTAAGACTAGGACACCACTTGAATCCTTAAGCTCGCGGTTGTTTAGGTTTGTTGACCTCATCGAAACGTTCGAGGAGGTGATAAAACATGAAACGTTGCTCTTCACGTAGTTCATGTATCAAGCCTTCAACGTGTTGACAATGATAACAATCCTTGTCAATTCTTGGAAAAGGTGGTGGTAAAAATGGATATGCTTGATGTGGAGGATCAAGTGAAGAGGGTTGAGGATCCTCAAATGAAGAAGGGATTGGTGGAGGAACATTCAATGATGGCTCAACAAAGAATGATGGTGGAGGTAGAGAGGTGTCAACTTCCATGTGGTCGGGTGGTTGACTTTGATAATTCCTCGTAATCCAAAATGGACCATTTGAGGGAAATGGAGAATAGGATACCGGTGCAAGTGTTGATTGAACACCTTGGTTTTGTTGCACAATCTTCTCTATTGAAGAGTGTGTCGGCAATGGTGGAGGATGAGATGGACTAGGAGGTAAGTCCTCTAAGTTGTGGAGATGTGTAGATGATTGTGATGTGGTAAATGATATGGCTCTAGGCACCAAAGATGATGGTTGGGTGGAGATGGGTGTGTTTGGTTTAGTAGGAATTGTGGTGTTTGGTGATGATATTTTTGTGGGAACAATCCTTTTGGGGATTGGTTTGATTGGTTGAGTTGGTGGAGGAGAAATCCTAGCATTTGTGGATTTAACGGGAGATGATTCAGTTGAGGAAATTTCGTGTACAACACGAGCAAATTTCTTGGGTGGTCCTTTGGTGGATGAGTTAGCACTATGAGCTTTCCTCATGATAAAATGACTAAGAAGAAAGGTTTCTAAAAGCTGAGAGTTAAATTGTGGTTGATAACTAAGAGGTTCTAACAAGATGACTTATAAAGGGAAGATTTGGGATGTGTATTAAAGACTTAAACCACTAAGATCCTTAGAAATGTGATGATTTGCATGCACAAGGGTCAACTACAGATTTACACTGATCTATGAGTTTAATTAAGACAAGATGGAGTGTTCAAGTTAGCAAGGAGAGCTTGAAATGATTATTTTAGGTAGGATTTGCTAAATCTGCCAGCCGGTTCCCACAGTTCCCTCCAGTGGGGGATCCGTCTAGGCTAATCCTAGGGATCCGGCTATCAGCAGTCAAAAAAAGAAGAAAATGATGTTGGTAGAATCTAATACCTATACATCTTGAGTGTCTTAGTCTTCTTAAGTGTTTTAAATGAGGTGTGACTTAAATAATCAAGGGTAATGAGTAGTGGTAGCTAATGATTGCCTTTTATGGAAGGAAAATGGGACTTTATGACCACCAATGGGTGATCAAGGGTGACACTAGGAATTTTAATAGTGTCAAGTGATGTTAAATGATCCTAGAGATCAGATGGCAACTTGGGATAAAATTTGAAAAATCCTTAAAAATTATGAGAATTGAAAAACTAGTTTTTGACCCATTTTGAGGTAGGGTGACTAAAATCAATTTGCTAAAATTGAGAGATTTACAAAACTAGATGCGTTGACATGTGATAGATGATGTGTGAGTATAAGAGCAGAAGGATGATGAGTTTTGGTGATATGATAAATTAAAAAGTACTTTGAGTGTGATCCTAAATGAGCTATGAGTGAGTGTGAAGCTTACTAATCTTGAAAAAGACTTAAGTGTTCCTAAGGCTTTATGTTTAGCTAGTGTAAAGTGATCTAGTGAGTTGTTTTGATGTGTGGGATTCTGCATTGCACATCTGTCACCACGGATCCCACGGTTCCCTAAAAGGAGGGATCCGTCTAGTATATCCTTAGGGATCCGGCAACTGCAAATCAGAAGCAATACAGAAAGGGATGCAGATTTTGCACTATACTATGTATACTAATTTCTATTAATCTCTACTCTAAAGAACAACAAAACAAGCATGATATCTCATAAACCATATCATAAATAAGACTAGTAATGATAATATCAAAACAACCAAACTAAAGTACTTCACAAACATAAGCATTCATTGTAAATAGATAAACAAAATGTCTAAAAACAAACATAATCCTAATGTCTCTTTTGTCAATATTTTCCCTTCCTCTTTCCCGACTTCACGACGTAGTTAGTTAGACATTGGATCATACCCTTCAATTGTTTGAATTCTGCGGTCTCGTTTGGAAGAATTGGAAGTTGTTGGAAGTAGGTAATGGGGTCCAAGTCGACGTTGGCAGCGGGGTTGACATTTACTTCTTCTTCGTCCGAGGAGTCCGGGAGAGCCTTAGGTATTGCTTCCATTGACCATGAACTGTTTAGAGGGTTGTTTGGTAAGTCGTACCATGACGTGATCGGAAAGGAAATGATCATCGTTGATTGGAGATGGTTGCATTGCACTAACATACTCAAGGAGTCGTGTTAGGAGCATACCATAGGGAAGTACCATGTTGGCAACTTTGAATACCCCGACCTTTCTCTTCACCATGTAATAGGCGAGATTAAATGGCCTTTGGTGAATGAGGCAATATATCATTTGGACAAGACATGCATTTGGATGGTCTTTGTTTCCGACCAAACTAATGACATTTTCCCTAAGAATTTCTTCCCACTTTCTATAGATTGGATGCATTTCAAAGAGTTCCATTTGAAAGGGATCACGGTGAATAAGCTCTTTGTTGCGGTTGAAGCGAGATTGGTCGGCTCTAATTTTGAAAATGGTGTCTCGAACAATTGCGGGGTCATCAAGAGGAGTACGGTAGATTGGTTTGGAATCAAGTGCAAAGGATTGAGTGGATATTGCCCAATCTTGGGAGTACATACAAATTCCTTAACAAGGAATGTGAAGGATTTGAGAAAATGTGTTGAGGGGTAGAGTGAAGTTTTGTTTATTGATGATAAAAGCGATTGATATGCTATCATCACTATTTCGAGTGATACTAATGCTTTTGTAGAATTCAAAGATGAAAACCGGACAAATTTGTTCATCAATATCAAGGAGACAATCAAAGTTGATTGCCGAGAAGACTTGACGAATGTTGGTATTTTCAAGGAAACATTCCTTGACCACACGACCTTCGTGGATAAGTCATTTTTCAAGTCTTTTGAAGACTTTACGATCGGTTTTTGACAACCCCTCTTTTCGATAGTATTTATTGAGGTACTGGACAGTATCATGATGATCTTGTTGGGTAGCTTTAGGCATGGTTGGTCCTAGAAAAACAAATATTCCAATTAGGTAAAATTTGTTGAGATGGGTTTGTGGTTTTGATTTGTATTAACAATGTTGTAAGCACAATGTAATCTTAGTTATGTGAAAACCTTTTCTAGTGATCAATTTTGGAAAACCTAATTTCATCAATTGATTAAGAAAAATTGAAAACCATAAACCCTAGGGTGAGGATGATGAAGACTAGAACATATGAGTGTAATTACTTACAATGATGTTCTTAGAGGAAGAGGCTTGATGATATGAACCCCTATGGAGGTAAGAGCAGTAATTGGGTCGTTTTTGTGTTTTGTAAGGAGAGGGAAAAGAGCAGAATTGGTTTTGAAAAGAGTATGGTTGCTTTTTGTTACACGGTTCCCCCGGATCCCTTGAAATTGGGATCTGGCTAGTACAACTTGAGGGATCCGGCTACTGTGGATAGAAAGAGGGTGTTTGGTATTATTTTTGTAATAAGTTATACACTAGCTTATGGAACAAAAATAGCATTGAGGTTCCTAAATGAGTAGATGTTTGGTCAATGAGATTTGATAGGTTAATTATCAAAGATCTATTTATGACAGCGGGGTTAGTTTGACGATCTTTTTAGAAAATCAAAGAGGAATACTATTCCATATGATGAGTAAGTCGGGAGAGTGGCGAAAAGAGACTTTTTAGAGACTAGCAATTATTAACCAAAAAAAATTATATCAACAAATTCAAGTAGACGTAAACTAGCTAAGGATGAGTGAACATACCTCTACGCTCTTGATATGGTTTATGGAGACCATTAAACCGAAATACTTCATGAGCTTTTAAAATAATCCGTTGTACTTAGAATAAGTATGTTGCGATTACTTTTAGGTTCTTCCTTGAGAGTTTACTTCATTATTCTTTAAACATAAATGAAGATTTCGGAGAGATCTTAGCATGAAGATTTCTTGAAAAGAAAATGTTAGAATAATCTATCATTATCCAGCATAAAAGAAGCCATTTGTTTTAAAAGATTTCATTCTTTGTAGTTTTCAAACATACACGGATCGTATCATGTTTTTAAAGTACAACATACTCTAAGAAACTTGGTAACGAAGCTCTGATGCCAATTGTGGAAAACTATAAGGGGGGGGTTGAATAGTTTTACCAATTAAAATGACGTTTTAAAATATTTAGATCACTTATGTCAATCTATTTGGATGTGTATGTTGGATGTTGATAGATAGTTATGGAAATGTGTAATGTAAAAGAGAAGAGTAAGAAACACAAAACCACGACACAAGTATTTATAGTGGTTCGGCTACAAGGACACCTTCCTTGCTCTACTCCACTCCCTGAGTCACCTACTCGAGAGTTCGTAAACACTACACGACACCAACTCCTTATGGCGGAGAAGCCTTCACAACGTCGCCTACTCTTTTTCTGGTACTAGGCTAGACACCGGGTTCTTCCACAAGGTAGAACCACACCTACTACAACGCCGCCTACCTTTTATCCGGTACTAGGCTAGATACCGAGTTCCATTAAAATGGAGGAACTACTACCCAACACTACCCAACACCTAACCCAAAGAAGACCCACTCCTTATTACAACATCATCAAGGATATCAATATCCTTGGATACAACCTATCTCTATTTGTACATCGATGCACCTCATCAATTATACACCCTTGGCATCTTTCACTAATGCCATTTGACTTGACTTCTAGGCATCCTTCACTAATGCCCTTGACACGGACGTTTGGCACCTTTCAATAATGCCTTCGTATTGACTCCTTTGGCATTCTTCACTAATTCCTTTGACACGGACGTTAAGCACCTTTCACTAATGCTTTCGTCTTGACTCTTTCAGCATCCTTCACTAATGCCTTTGACACAACACTTCTATGGAGGAAGAAAGAATTATCAACAAGAGAACCTCAGTAGTCTTGATGATGACGAAGCATGGCAACTCATGGATTTGAGCTTGCATGACTTCAAGAGGTGGTGATCTCGCCTTTAAGAGTAACCTAGAGAATCACACAAAAACAAAACACAAACTACATAGAGAGATCCTTAGGATATGAGGTTAGAAGGGTTACAATACTAGGAGAAAGTATGTGTGGGAGTGGCAACCCAAAATGAAGAAATGGCTCACTATTTATAGAAGAAATATAGCTACTGTACCACGGATCCCACGGATCTCTCACTTGAGGGATCCATCCAGTGTATTCCTGGGGATCCGTGGGACGCTCCTCTTTGCCCATGGGTTTTGGTTCATAGGTCATGGGTTATGGGTTATGGGTCATGGGTCCTAGACTTTGGACCATGGGTATCCAAGTAGATACAATGTATCTTCAAGATGCAATGCATCTGGTCCATGGGTCATGGGTTAAATCTATGGGTCATGGATAATATCCATTTATGACTTATGCATGACGTCATGCAATGGGTTATGGGTTATGCTCCATGGATTTGGGTCATGGACTTTGGGTTTTACCCAACCACATTCAATGTATTTAGTCAATGGTTTAAATACTTAAACTTCTACCAATTGTATTACCCATTATGATACATACTAGTTATGTATATATTTGCCCAATATGTAAACATTAGTTGTTGTACATATGTATTACTAAATCATAAAATCACTTTTACTTGTTTAGTGTTTTATGTGAATACGTAAGTGTGTTAGTAAACTATTGGCTCAAACCATTTACGTATTTTATTTGTTTCGTTAAAATGATTTTACGTTTGTTATCGACAAAACATTAGAAGATCGTAAAATATAAATAAACGTTTTTACGGCTTATTTGTATTAACAGTACATGTTTGAGATTAACATTTGACATGTATCTTAATCTATGATTGATAACATCAAATTAGCCTGATCTTTTATATATCAAATTCCCGTGTTTATGGCCTCATTTGCATTAATATGGTACTTAATTCTTTCATATTCGTTCATATTTGCATTTCAGGATAAATGAGGTGTTGGAGTGGAAAATAAGTGATAAAAGGCCAAATATATGTTCTGAAGATTGATTTACAAGGGCCTATGAATTCAGTGTGAAGATTACGCCGTAACTCATTAATTATGTTACGGCGTAAATATGATGCTTTGAAGGATACTGCGTAACCAACTCTTAAGGTTACGTCGTAATTATTTTTGTGAAGGTTACGGCATAACATGGTAAATTAGTTACGCCGTAGAGATAATTACGGAGTGGATAATCATGAGCATACGAAGGATTACGTCGTAACTTGGATAATTAGTTACGTCGTAATTAATTACTTGGGCGCAAAGTTTTGAAGTCCAGGGACTGGAAGCGGCAAGTTAATATTTATTCACTTCAAGGACCAAGTATAAATATATCAAGAACGACGAGGGGCTGAAACCGTAATTATCTTATAAGTATTATTAAGGCTTTTGGACTTAATTTGAATCAGCGCGCTACTTCAGGGGCTAAAAGCGTCAACTAGTGCAATAAAGTATCATGAAAATTAAAGGATGAGAAAAAGTACGTAATTCAATTTATGGCGTAATTACATTGTTTAGTTACGCCGTAACTTAGTTACGACTTAACTACATAATTTAGTTACGACGTAATTTTTGGAGATCCGGATTTCATTGCGCCGTCATTAGTTACGGCGTAATTTGCCCTTAAGGTTACGCCGTAACCATGTCGGGGCCTATAAATACAGCCCTAAATCTGCATTTTTTAGTATCTCTCTTCACCCCTCTCCTAGGGGTCGATTAGGGCACCACTCCAGGGTATTTTTCAGTAGTCCAAAGCCAGTTTTGAAGGAAGAATTCTCTCGCAATCATCATCATTATTAGCTCTGCATCAAGTAATTTGTATCAAACATTTTGTTCAATTCAATTCATGATTTATTCATTTTTGTTGGTATGATTTACTATATGTTTGGCTAAGCACCCTGGTGCTGGCCTAGTTATGATTCCTTAATTGTTTTGTTTACGTTTACATTGCTTTCGTATAATTATTTCTAAGTGTATGCATGCATAGTTTATTGGTAGCTACCCTTGTTTCGGTAGTTTTTAATGGCGGTAGAGGCTAGTTGCTTAGGAGATATGACCAACTGACCCTAAGTGAGTAGACTGAGACGGGAAGGGTAAGATTTGACCAAATGACGACCCTTTCTACTTGTGCGATTTGACCAACTGATCACCTACCGTTTGGATGAACTTAAGAATTAGGGGGTGAGTGTTTAAGTTGCTAACGCCCGGGCACTCACTATTATAAATCTAGCATGTAGCGGTACTTAATGACTTGGCTTAGGGGACCAAGAACAACAGGACTTATGAGGGGACACCTGACTTCTCTTGTGGTGGCATCTTTGCTGATAGGTTAGGGCGAATTGACCAAATGTTGTCCTCTCGACTTTGACCCCACCTGAAGTAATTGGAAGTAAGTAGACGTAGACATTACTAGCTAGGACGAATAAATAGGTTAGCACCTCTCTCCTTCATTGATCGCATCTCTTGCCTTTATCTTCTTTCTTTTATTTCCTTGTTTTATTAGTTAATTTATTATTTCTATCTTAAAAGCAATTAAAATCGTGACATAAACTTAATTTAATTTCCAATCCACGTAGCTCTTGGGACGACCTCGGTTTTACCGAATACTACACTACACACGACCGGGTATACTGCCCGTTAGTGCATTAGGGTAGACCATAGGTATAACGAGACATTATAAATATTAAAACCTGGTCAGTAAAACCTGCATCAAGTTTTTGGCGCCGCTGCCGGGTAGCTATTTAGGATTTTAATTTGAGTTTTTCTTTTATTTTTGTTTTAGTTTTCTTTTCTCTTCTTTTCTGTTTTGTTTGTTTTGATATTTAGGATATGGAAGATTCAGATTTTGACATGCTCACTATGGAAGAATATATTGCTTTGACTCAAAGTAACCAAAGATCGGGCATCGTATATCCCGAGTTTAATGATGACATCGACTTTGAGATCAGCTGCCAGTTCATGAGGGAACTTAGACAAAAGCTATTCGCGGGAACTAATGATGAAGATGCCCACCTGCATGTGCGAAGAGTATTGGAGATCTCAGATCTTTTCCACACTCCAGGAGTCACTCAAGATGCATTAATGCTTAGAGTGTTCCCAATTACACTCACTGGCGCAGCCAGAAGATGGATGAAGATGCTTCCTGCTGGGTCGATCAATACATGGAATCTTTTAAAGAAAGCATTCATTCGGAGATATTGTCCTCCTTCAAAGATTGCCATGAAGATGGAAGAAATAAGGAGTTTCAGACAGAAGATGGATGAAACGCTAGATGAAGCTTGGGAAAGATATAATGACCTTCTTTACAGATGCCCAACGCATGATATCAGCAACCATCAGATGGTCCTTATTTTCTACAAAGGCTTAAACATCCCGTCCCGCCAA
This sequence comes from Chrysanthemum makinoi, assembly GCA_910596185.1. Lineage (NCBI taxonomy): Eukaryota > Viridiplantae > Streptophyta > Magnoliopsida > Asterales > Asteraceae > Chrysanthemum > Chrysanthemum makinoi. Next base: position 55,261,230 of record OU343221.1, on the reverse strand, counting down.
ATGCTCGATTCTCAAGGACCTATCCCTACAATGCCACCTGCACAAGCCCTTAGATCAATTGAACAAATGACTGACCATTCACGAAATTGGTATGATGGAGCAACCACTTGGGGACAAGTAGCAAAGGCATGGACGACATTGGTAACATCACAAAGAAAATTGATAAGATTGGATGTGATATGAATATGGTTAAGGAAAATATTCATGCTATACAAGAGCATTCTCTCCATGAAGAATGCAAAACATATGAGCAGGTCAGGTATATTGAGTCATTGGAGGAAGCCGTCAAGAAATTCTCAGATAATTTAAAAAGGATGCACGACTCGAAATGACGAATGGATTAGGAAATTCAAGGAGGGCGCGGACTTAAATTTAAAAAATCTTGACGCTAAGAGGAAAAGTTTGGAAGCTAAGCTTGAATAATTAAACCAAAAGGTCCTGGAAAGAAAAAAGAATGCGGTTGGAACTATCAAGGCAACGGTGGGAAAGATGAAAGAAGTCAACAACGAGCCGGTTCCTTATATCAGACCTTATGTCCCACCTATCCCATTTCCAGGACGTTTGAAGGTTGTGAGAAATGAAGAAACAAGCAATGATCAATTGAAGAAGATGGAAGCATGGAGCTTACAAGATGATGAAGCAATGCCACAAGCTAATGTGGAATCAACTACAACGCAAAATGGTAACACTTCTAACTCTTCTTTTATTACTAACAATCATGCTAGTTTTCCTATACAGGTTGCTGAAAACATGGATGAAATTGCGCAACCCTTGACCTCACAAACCTCGCTTGTCGCATCACCCGATGATGGCTATGTAGCTCCTGCTACTGAGTTAATTTTAGTTGATCTCGCAAAGGAATTAGAGGACAAGATCTTGGACACTTCAGTGATTAACGAGGAGACATACGAGCTAATTGATCAGCCACGTCACGAGGTGAACCAATCATTAGTGCCATCAACTAAAACGGGTAAGGTATGGAGGGAAATGACATCTCCTTTCAGGTATGATCGTAATTTATCATTTCCCCATCGCATAGCAAATTCACACCCTCATGGTGTTTAATGCTATTTTCACCCGCACTTGATTTCAAGTGAGGGGATGAACACCCTTTTACTTAGTAAATAAGGGTGGAGTCAAGCTCGTGCCTCGAACAAAAACAAAGCCGTGGAGGCACCCCATGCCTATCTTTTCTTTTCCATTTTATTAGTATAGTTGGGTTTTGGGTTTTTAACCATTTTGCAGGAATCGAGAGAAGATTGCAACTTGATAACTTAACGGACACGACTGTCCATCATTCTGGCGTAAGTCATGCCAATGACTACGCCGTAACACATCACAAGTAGCGATTCTCTCCGAGCATTACCAATTCGGGTAATCCCATTCGTGGTGCGCGTAGCTATTCTCCAGTAGCAAATTGCGGGTTTGCCACAATTACGGCGCAACTCTTTTATTGGGGTTACGACGTAATTCTCCTGCTGTTCTAATTATTTCCTATATTAGCACAATAACCTTGTTTTAGTATTAAATGAACTTTGTGGGTATGTTCCCGGTAAACCCTCACGAGACTACACTCGTCCACTTGGGACACCAGGTGGTTTAAAAGGCTTGTTGCATCCGCTAAATGCAACCGTGATTCCTACGAAAGTGAGTTAGGTTTCTCATTTTCTTTTATTTCTTGTTGTTTTTCTAGTATGATGCATTTGGTTGTCTTAAGTGAATTCAGGTTATTAAAGTTTGCTCATAAAGCTCAAAGCGGGACACGTTTACTCGTGTGTCTTCGATCATGCCGAGCAAATCCAGGGGAGTTTTCTGTTCCAATTCTAACCCTTCTTATCTTTCATTTTTATGATTAAGTATGACCCAAGTGGGGGGAAGGGATTAGACATAGACGCCCACTTGATTTTACTTGCCCTTATTTTTCTAGTTTTTGAGGAAAAGTGTTTCATTAATAAATTTTGACATGTTTTTCATTACTTAACTGGATTAATCTAGACTGAGCACACCTACCCTATATTTCCATTGTGTGAGGATAAGCCTTTCCGTTTCCCTTATACATAATACCATAAAAATGAGTGTGCCGGTGGCTGTAGTAGACTTTAGAACTTGGCCTTGTATATCTTTTCGAGACCATTATCATGAGCATTACACTGAGGTAACTTGGTGTGATCGGTGCAGCTAGGATATAAGGCAATTTTAGGATTAAACCCAAATAGCCCATATGTGTATTGTGTATATTGACTCTTCACATTGATCAGTCAATCCCCATATTAAACCCTTTTTGTTGCACTCACCATTAGTGCAAGATACCCCTAGATACACCCTTCAGAACCATCCCTTTCATTTTTTTCACCCAATATATGTTGTTTCGTTACACCTATCGCCTAGCCTACCCTATAGTTTCCTTATGTCCATGGTCCAGGCGCTGTTAGTTAATTTTGGTTCCACTAGTGAAAGTCGCGGGTTTTGAATAAAGGGTTTTGGAAGAAAATCGGGTTTAGATGATAGTTGATCTCAAGTGGGGGGATACATTTTATGTTCGTATCGTTTATATTCTTGTATACCTTGTCTTGCATAAAAAATAAAAAAAAAACATGCAAGCAAGTGTTTATGATTAGTATTCTCGCCTTTTTCAACTGGCGCAAATTTTTACAAATCCGTTTTGTCTTACGGATAAAATTAGAAACCCGAACATTTCTATCTCGCCTTTCAAATTTTAATATTCGTACAATGGGGACATTGTACATTTCAAGTGGGGGGATGGGAGATAGAAATGGTCGATTTTGATCGAAATATGTGCTAAATTGACCCAAATTTTAAAATTTTTTATATAGTACATTCTTTTTTCATTGATGATGAAAGCCGAGTTAATGCATCTTAGTTGCCTAGATTATGGAGTTTATGAGGCGCCACATTACATTTATTATGCATTAACTCGTGTATTGGATTATTGAAGACCCCTTGACTCTTGACCCTCGATTTTTGCTATGGGATTGAATGCGACTAGTGGTGGGATGACTGTGGACTTAGGAATCTATTTGTTTCGTGTATTTTTATTTACACCTATTAAAATTTTCCCATCCTTATCCTACCCTTAGTCATGAATCGAGTTTAGGTGAGGAAGCGTGCAATCATTGGTGTCTTGGCCATGGATTTGGTCATGTATCATTGGTTTTGTCCCCTTTGCCGTAACTCGTTAGTAATGAAAAATTAACCCCTAAGCCTATGTTGTGTCAACCCATTGCCTTTTAGAATAGCTGCATCTATAGACTCTAGTGGTGGAGATTAGTATCTTTGCCAAGTCTATGATAGAATACTCGCCATGACTGAGCAGTTGAGTGATCACCCCAAATATAAACACGTGAATTATGAGAGAGAGTGTGATTTCAATTCCTTTTTCGTGAGGTGCTGTGTTTGAAAATTTTCTAGCTTATGTAATTTTTAAACTCATAACTTCCAATTAATCCTAGTAGATATCTTGTAAAGAATTATTTAAAGGGTCTACTTGAGGACAAGTAGAGTTCAAGTGGGGGGATATTTGATAACATCAAATTAGCCTGATCTTTTATATATCAAATTCCCGTGTTTATGGCCTCATTTGCATTAATATGGTACTTAATTCTTTCATATTCGTTCATATTTGCATTTCAGGATAAATGAGGGGTTGGAGCGGAAAAGAAGTGATAAAAGGCCAAATATATGTTCTGAAGATTGATTTACGAGGGCCTATGAATTCAGTTTGAAGATTACGCCGTAACTCATTAATTATGTTACGGCGTAAATATGATGCTTTGAAGGGTACGGCGTAACCAACTCTTAAGGTTACGTCGTAATTATTTTTGTGAAGGTTACGACGTAACATGGTAAATTAGTTACGCCGTAGAGATAATTTCGGAGTGGATAATCATGAGCATACGAAGGATTACGGCGTAACTTGGATAATTAGTTACGTCGTAATTAATTACTTGGGCGCAAAGTTTTGAAGTCCAGGGACTGGAAGCGGCAAGTTAATATTTATTCACTTCAAGGACCAAGTATAAATATATCAAGAACGACGAGGGGCTGAAACCGTAAATATCTTATAAGTATTATTAAGGCTTTTGGACTTAATTTGAATCCGCGCGCTACTTCAGGGGCTAAAAGCGTCAACTAGTGCAATAAAGTTTCATGAAAATTAAAGGATGAGAAAAAGTACATAATTCAATTTATGGCGTAATTACATTGTTTAGTTACGGCGTAACTTAGTTACGATGTAACTAAATAATTTAGTTACGACGTAATTTTTGGAGATCCGGGTTTCGTTGCGCCGTCATTAGTTACGGCGTAATTTGCCCTTAAGGTTACGCCGTAACCATGTCGGGGCCTATAAATACAGCCCTAAATCTGCATTTTTTAGTATCTCTCTTCACCCCTCTCCTAGGGGTCGATTAGGGCACCACTCCAGGGCATTTTTCAGCAGTCCAAAGCCAGTTTTGAAGGAAGAATTCTCTCGCAAACATCATCATTATTAGCTCTATATCAAGTAATTTGTATCAAACATTTTATTCAATTCAATTCATGATTTATTCATTTTTGTTGGTATGATTTACTATATGTTTGGCTAAGCACCCTGGTGCTGGCCTAGTTATGATTCCTTAATTGTTTTGTTTACGTTTACATTGCTTTCATATAATTATTTCTAAGTGTATGCATGCATAGTTTATTGGTAGCTACCATTGTTTCGGTAGTTTTGAATGGCGGTAGAGGATAGTTGCTTAGGAGATATGACCAACTGACCCTAAGTGAGTAGACTGAGATGGGAAGGGTAAGATATGACCAATTGACGACCTTATCTACTTGTGCGATTTGACCAACTGATCACCTACCGTTTGGATGAACTTAAGAATTAGGGGGTGAGTGTTTAAGTTGCTAACGCCCGGGCACTCACTATAAATCTGGCATGTAGCGGTACTTAATGACTTTGCTTAGGGGACCAGGAAAAACAGGACTTATGAGGGGACACCTGACTTCTCCTGTGGTGGCATCTTTGCTGATAGGTTAGGGCAAATTGACCAAATGCTGTCCTCTCGACTTTGACCCCACCTGAAGTAATTGGAAGTAAGTAGACGTAGACATTACTAGCTAGGAAGAATAAATAGGTTAGCACCTCTCTCCTTCATTGATCACATCTCTTGCCTTTATCTGCTTTCTTTTATTTCCTTGTTTTATTAGTTAATTTATTATTTCTATCTTAAAAGCAATTAAAATCGTGACATAAACTTAATTTAATTTCCAATCCACGTAGCTCTTGGGACGACCTCGGTTTTACCGAATACTACACTACACACGATCGGGTACACTGCCCGTTAGTGCATTAGGGTAAACCATAGGTATAACGAGACATTATAAATATTAAAACCTGGTCAGTAAAACATGCATCAATGATGCCAAAAAGAGTATGAGTTTGAGAAAACCTTAGCATAATGTTTATATTGATTGATAGAATTGGAAAAAATTAAAAACAAACTACAATCTTCCATTGTTGTTACCACCATAGACTACAGCTTTGAGTGAATTTGATCAAGAAGAATATTGAGCAAATGATAAACGCCATTCCTTTTCTTACCCAAACCCAGAACCTTCCTTGTTGTCAAGTCCTGGATGACACGGAATTTTGGATACAAAGAAACAAAACGATTGTTATCTTATATCAATTTTGTCACATATAGAAGGCTAAACTTGAAGTTTGGAACCACTAAAACATCCTTCAATAAAATTCCATTTTTAAGCTTGACTTTCCTATTTGAGAAATGTGAGTGGTTTGACCATTAGGTAGAGTTATTAAGGACTTAACATTAAGCATAAAAGCTCAAATAACTCTGTAACTACTTGGTGTCATGTGGTATGTTGCCCATGTATCAATAATTCACCCATGAATGACTACTTTAGAACATGACAAACATGAGTACTGAGATATATACCGTCAACAAACTCATTGTCAAGTTCTTCATCAGCATCAACAAAGTTCATCAAATCCGCAAAGTTAAATTGGGGCAAATTCCTCATTAGCTGTTCAAATTTCTTGGAAGTAAACATGATGTGACCAGAGGACTCAGTTGCACCTGCTGCAGCTGTTCTTCTAGGCTGAAACACTGCTGGTTTAACCACACTTTTTCCCTTGTTCTTAGCCTGACTTTGCTTGTACTTATAGTGCTAAACTGGATAGCCAATTTTCTCCCAACACTTATCTGATGGATGCCACTTATAACCACAAATTGAACACTTATCTCTACTCTCAGCCTTTGTATACAGAGCAGTTGTTTCAACTAAAGAATCCAAAGATCTACCAAACACCTTCATTTGTGAAATAAGCAACAATGAATCCTTTGTGCAGAATAATGTTCATCCAGACCATTCAAAAACTGAAAGAGCCTTTGTTATTCTTTTTGAGTATTAATGGCGTTCAAGAAAGCAGTGATCTCAGCAGTAACATTATTAATCCTAGGCAAAACATTCATTGAGTCTAATTCCTCCCAAACACACTTCATTCTTGTGTAATAATCCCTTATTGACTGCCCAGACTTCACAATATCATAAGTTTACCTATTCAACTTATACTTTCTTGACCCATTACTTAATGCAAACCTCTTTTCTAACTGAATTCAAATCTCATAAGCACTCCCAATGAACATTATTGACTAAGCAATAGACTCAGAAACAGAAGCCATTAACCAACTTATCACCATATTGTTACAAGTTTCCCAATGTAAAGAGAAAACAAGATGAGAAGATCTAGGGACACTAAATCTTATGAACCCTAATTTCCTCTTTGTTGACAAGCCAATCTCCACATACCTCCTCCAAGAACGATAGTTCTGAGCACCTACCAGCTTTTCTTGAATAGCAAGCGATCCAGGACCATCTCAAGATGCAAGAACAGTGGATTTTGAATAGAATTGATATCAACATTACCCTGTACTGAATACTAGCAGCACTCATCTTTACTTTGTGGAAGCAAATTTACAACAAACACACAATCACACTTGAAATTGAATCAATTAACACAATAATCAATCAATTAGACTGATTTTAGAATCAAGAATTGATCTCAAGAATCAACCTAACAACTTATAACTGAATTGAACACGTATTTAGTGATTCAAATGAGAGTGAATCTTGTTTAAACTCTCTGATACCATGTAAACAAGAGTCACAAGATACAAAAACACACAGTAAGACACATACTGAAATGAAAGGATTTGGGAAAAGTTTGTTGGATTGATTAAACTGAAATGTGTTGATTTACAAAATATTTAAAGAGGAGTTATAACTAACTTTCCCTCTAATTACATTAAGCTACTTATGTACAAATTACATACTTGAAGTTTACATTATGTACAAATTGGACCCTGGACTTAGCCCCACTCAACTATTGCTTTTATAGTTTCCTCTAAGGAAAATGTGAGACTTTCTTTAGTCTTTGAAGAACTCTGGAGATAACTCCTTGAATGTTTTATCATTCAAGAACATTATTTTCACTAATGATATTTTATGTTTAAATCCTAATAAAAAATCATTAAGCTTTGAAATGGTCCAACAAAAATTAACCTCTAAACTTATTAGAGCATGTCCAACCATCACGCCCCAACGGCGTTAATAGCCAAACAACGCCCGTTAGTGGCGTTATCCCCTTGGAAGTGCAACTTTATAACGCCGTTAGTCCCTGGGCGTTACAGGGCTAACGCGCGTTATCCCTTTATTAAAAAAAATTCATTTCACCCCCCTAAACAATTTCAAATAAAATTTCACTTACACCCCCTCAACCTATTCAAATTCAAATTTAAATTATACTTGTCAATTCTTAGCGGGATAAATTCAAATTCAAATTTGAAATTTAAAAATCAAATATGAGCGGGATTTATTCAAACTCAAATCAACTCTGCCTATATATACAACTCTACCATAGTTGTTTAAAACACACAACACACACAAGTAGGGCTGAGCAAACGACTCGAACGGACAGGACCGACCGAAGGACCGACCGAGACCGGACCGGACCGACCACATTCGGTCCGGTCCTCGGTCTCGGTTTTTAGGCTAATTCGGTCTCGGTCTTGGTCGGTCCGGTTCGGTCCAGACCACAAACCGGCTATTTTGCCTAGTTGGACCGGACCGACCGATGGACCGATCGAGACCGGACCGGACCGGACCGGACCGACCACATTCGGTCCGGTCCTCGGTCTCGGATTTTGGGCAAGTTCGGTCTCGGTCTTGGTCGGTCCGGTCCGGTCCGGTCCGAGACCGATGCTCAGCCCTACACACAAGTTACACACACAACTCACACACAAAAAATGTCTCGCAAAGATTTTTCTCAGCAATTCCCAAGTCCAGAAAAGTTGCCGGAAACTAGCTCTCGAACTATACTAGAACCTGAAGTTTACTCTACACCACCAGAAAATGTCTTTCCGGTGGGTTTTGAAAACATCCCGTACCTCCCAATTGTTCCAACTCCACCTGTGAACAGTCCACAGGCGGATTTTCAAAACCACCCATTGCAAGTTAAATGAGGCTTCCCTCCGGTAACTGGAACAAGATGAATAAAACGTTAGGGAGATTATGGAAGAGCAGGCACGTGAAGAGGCTGCTCGCCGTGAACAGGAAGCACGGGGAAGCTCAGTACCTCCAAGACAACTATTTCGACATAATGGAGCGTCGATACTTTAATGGGGAGTTTAATTCTCCAGTAACCACGATTCTGAGGGTTGGGACTCAGATGATTCGTTTTTTTAAGTTTTAGTAGTTTTATTTTCGTCAGTATGCGTTGTATCTTTAATTTTTAATGAAATTCGTGTTTAACGTTTAATGTACTTGGTGTTTAAATGTTATATGTGATATGTATTTTAATAAATGAAGTGTTTGTTTTAGTTTAGGGGTTGAAATTGAAAATATGAAATGTTATTGATGTTATTGGGATGTTATGGTTGTGGGTGTTTTTTGAGGATGTTAATGTTAAATGTTAAAGCTGATGTGGCGCTGACGTGGACGATGTTATTGGTGTTATAATGTTATGATTGTGCATGCTCGTAGACTATAAGTTTTAACATCCAACTAACCCATTAGAAATTTGTGTCCATCAAATTAGGATACGTCACGTGACTCAGTTTTAATGGATTATTTGGGTTTTAGCTTTATCTACAAATTGTTCGTATACTTATTATCTTATGACTAATGTAAAAATCTAACAAGTAATTTTGGTAAAAGTTATGATCTCGGCTTAAAAAGAAAAACAATGTCTGCTTAAACCCGCTGCAATGAGCGGGCATTAAAAACTCGTTTTATACTAAACACAGAAGGATCCATGCAATTTGGCAATAATTAATTTGATATGGTTGAGATTATGTGTATTTGGATTGTAAGTTTTACCGTTATATTCATGTCTTCCTCATTAAGATACCAAATAAGTATGAATGAGTCAAAGATAAAGCCACATTCATTTGTCAAAACGTAGTGGTTAGAATTGGACATCTTGCCTAATGACAGAAATTCTCGTATCAACAACCTTTTAATTAATAATATGATATTAGTTTACGTTAGACTTTAAAGTGATCACTGAAAATTAACCACTGGGAATTAATCACGTCACCCGTCAGGCCGCAACCAATAGCTAGAGCGGGTGTAAAAACGTTTGGCGGTGATGGTGTGGTCGGTGCTACATCTTCGCCAAATCAACGTCCACTTTCACCATCAAATGAACCACAAACTCTGTCATAATTATTAACACCAAATTCATCACATAAACATATATCGGTTAAATACAAATATATCCCACAACACACACATACACAAAATAAAAGTAAGTTTCGTTTGATTGACGCCCTAATCACTAAACCAACACAAAAATTCACCCACCACATGTGATGATTATGGTCTAATACATATCAAGCATAGTCATGCATGATCACAGATTCTTGTAGTGGTGCGTATTATGCATTTACGCCCGATCTTGAGGACTTAGAGTTCATCTACTCTTTTTTTTATATCAAATTTCTACTCCTTATATGACTTGGAGTTCATCTACTCTTTTTTTTATATCAAATTTCTACTCCTTATATAATTTTCATTAATATGTAAAAGTTATATATTAGTTTTAGGCTATAACCTTTTAACTAAGGCTAATATGTATATGTAAAAAGTAAAATCAATTCTTGTAATTAAAGCTATTAGGCTGAACACATTGGTGACCTAGGTCACCTCTGCCACATCAGCTTTCTCTCTCCGACGACCTGAAGACGACTTAGTTGCCACATTGGTAACCAAGTTATTTTTTTATTTTTTTTAATTCCCAAACAATACAAAATTTGGAGCTTTGTGTGTTTCCAAATCGGTTGCCAAGCCGAAGTAGGTTGTGGCTTTGTTGATGCTCGACCGAACCCAACCTTTTGTCCACTGTGGTGTCGAACCTAGGTCGATCACCGGACCAAATCAACCACACAAACCGATGCATTGTGTTCAGCATTATATATAAATATATAATACATGCATGTCAATAAATACGTGCATACGATCATTTTTTTACTAGTTCCGCCACTATACATATATCATTTTTTTAATATATTTGTTGCAATACTTATGAAAGTGTTACGAAAGAAGCAGTGGCGGAGCTAGAAAATTTTTAGTGGGAGTGCCGGAATAAAATGAATTCCGGAAAAACATTAAATGAGAAGGCTGTGATGAAAAAAAATTTAACACATAAAATCGAGAATAAATACACTAACGGGCTTAGGCCTAGGAGGCCGGGATCCTTCCCGGTCTCCGCCCTTGGAAAGAAGGTTGGTACTCATATGGCCTAACGTCGATCCATGGGATAATCTCATACACAAATATGTATACGAACCACAGCCACTAAACTATGATTTAGTGATCATGTAGTTAACCAACTCAATGCATAATGGATCAATGATATTATTGTTAATGTGCATATCGCATACGTTCGATATAAAATATAAATATAGTTTTAACAAGTAAACTATGTTGACTAAACCATTTGTTATCCCAACATACACCACTACAATCAAACAGGGGTCAAATCTCTCATATAATAACAGATGATACAAAATACGAAAAATAATTCTTTTATTTATGAATGTGAAAGCTCAATTTTAAAATTGAGCACCCTGATTGGTAAATACAAGAGAAATTAGCTTTAATTTAGTTAAACATATCTAAATTTCATTTAGCCAAGTAAATATGTATAAAACATATGTGTTGATTTTGTATAAAAAATCTAAAAATAAAGAAAGGTACTTAATAAAACCTTAGTTGCTAAATTGTAAATAAATTATATACTTAAGTAAACTTATCGGTTATTATGTTTCAAATAACCTTGTAAATTTAATAAAACTCCTAGGCTTTATATATTTTATAAAATAAAACACTTATAAATATTATTACCATTATTTATTATAAACTATATATAACCCGCGGGTTTCGCGAATGACAAAAAAAAATTTGTATTAAACATAACATATTGCATATTATGATAGAAAAAGAAAAAGAGTTTAGCATGTCTCTAATTGTTAAATATTCTACATATATTAAATAAGGAAGAAAGGATGAGTAATCTTAACTATAAGTTTGTCTTATAATACTAACGATGATTAAAAGGAGCCCGCCGCGTTGAGGCGGTGGTATTTGTATTTTTTTTAATCATCGTTTGGATGTGGACGATTACATTATCACACGAAGCTATATATTACGTTGTATCAGATGTTGTTTACAAAAGCTATATGTTTTAGAGCTGGTGGCGTGAAACACGGCAAGTCCCAGCCTGATGGATGTACAATAGGTGCAAAAAGCAAAATAACTTATACGAACTTGACCCCGACCATGTTCTAGAATACATTACCCGTTTCCCAATTATGCTGACCCGTCGTCTATTTTATGACAGGAACAAATGGACAGCAGCTGATAAAGGTATGTATTTGTCCTTCTCCTTTGCCTTTTGACGAAGCGTGAATGCCGAAGCCATGACCATTGCTTTTCGAACTCAAATGTTGTACCTCTCATTGAAATCTTTTGATCAACCCCCTTGAACCGCAACCCCTGAACCAAGGTCCAGAAACCACAACGCCATAAAGTAAAGCTCGTGAACCACACCCCCTGAATCACATCCCTTGAAACATGACCCCTGAACCATAACCCCTGAAGCACACCCCCTGAACGATATCATCTGAATCACACCCTTTGAACCATACCTGCTGAATCATAACCAAGCACACATATTAAGTCAAACCAAACACGCCCTCAAGTTATCTAAATTTGAATATATGAGCCGATTGTTATTTTTTAGTGTAGCACTAACTGGAATGAAATTTAATATTTAACATAAGACATATAGACCAAATTTATTTTTAACTCCCATGTAATTTCAGAGATATTCTCATATATTTCCTCTGCACTCATGACTCTGCCAATGGTATGACTCTTTAAAGTAGCGCCAAACTACATAAATAAGCTGGATGAGGTAATTACATATCACAAACCTGCACGTGCAGCTCTGTTGGTGTAGTTGGTGCAACATCTCTTCTTGGAAGTGATACGGACATGCTTCTTGTTCTCTGAACGGTCTTATTGGAGGTACGGCTTGTGAATCAGGTGTGCCTAAAATGACAGTAACATAAAAGATTTGATAACAGGCAATCCGGAACATACTAAAGTTTTAGAATGTACATGTACTTCGCGTTAAACAAAAATGACGCAAGCAGTCGGCATATTGCATTTCAAATGCCTAATGAAAGTAGCATAAAAGGTTTAACAAAAAGGCAATCCTAAACATACAATAGTTTTAGAATGTACAGGTACCTCACATTAAACATAAATAAAGCAAGGAATCAACATATTGGAATACAAATGACTAATGAACGTAACATAAAAGGTTTAACAAAAAAGCAATACAAAACATGTTAGAAAAAACGGAATTCCAAACACACAAAACTTTTGGAATGTACATGTAGTTTCCGTTGAGTAAAATCAAACTAAAGAATTGTCATATTACAATACAGATCACCAAAACAAATGAATACAACAGATTAGGTCTTGGATAAGGCTAACCTTGGCGCGAAGCTTCTGGTTTCACTGTCCCTTCATCGTTTGTCATTGGGAGGCGTGTGTGCGAATAAGGGTTACCTAAAGCTACGATAAGGTAAAATGTTTAATAAGAAGGCAACCGAGAATATATCAAAGTTTTAAAACATGTGTATGTTAATATTAGTAGCAACCTGTCCACGGTTGGTTGCAGCTCCTTTTGCGAACATAAGACATTTTATGCTAATTGGTTGTTATTTGAACGATTTCAGCAGCATGTAGTTACACAGGTAAATGAACGAAAAGCTAAAACAGTAGCTGACAGCAAAAGGAGACGTACCCGAAGGTAAAGTAAAGGTTGTCCGTATATTCATACGCGGGGTTAGGTTGCTGCTGCCCGTGCATTGTATCTGTAACCAAAAAACAAATACCAAAGAAAATTTAGAACTTGCCTTCACATGTTCTGGATTTATATATTAAAACATGTGGATTTCATTCAATGTAACAACATCATATTACCTTTCACTGGTTGTTTGACTTTGTCATATGTGAATTGCTGCCTACGTTTCGAAGTACTTGGGCGAGTGTCAAAATCCTGAACATTTTGCACGTACCTGGGGATTCCAATTTTATCAGCAACCAGAAAAAAGATATCCACATTTTCTACCTTTGTTATTTGGAAAGGTGCATGTAGAAATACCATAACTGCTATTAAAAGTTCCTCGCTCCATAGTAATAGACGCTGCAAAATGCATCAAAGAACAACAATTAAGATATATCAATACAAATATAGAACCAACATACAGATTCAACAATATACTTATGTGAAGGCATAATGTTTTCATCGGCTCTAGCCGATGTATCCCGAAAAAGGAATAAGGAAATGGCCATTAGTCTTATAATCTAAAAAACATATACACTATTAACTAAGATAGCCTAAACATCGGCATACAATTGTAAATGTCTCAAGCATAAAAGGTAAATGATTTTGGGTACTTACAGCCATCTGTTTACCTTTAGCATTCTATCCAATATGTGCATAGTGCACTGGCAATTAGAAGTAAAAAACGGTGTTAGACTATTATTTGATCTCTTTATCTTCATGTGTTCATTCACCATAGAGAGTTGTTACAAACATAAATGGTACACATCAATAATATACAATTTAAATAAATTTAGGGTTTATATAAGCTAAAAGTGTTATCTGTTTTCAAATAATGTTAGTGGTTTTATGGTGATGATACATTACTTTCACTGTAATGTTTGAAGACACCTGTAAAATGCTTACACTCGCTCGACTGTCAATGACCCGATTTAAAAACAAATGAGTCTATATGACAACCTTATCAAGATATAGTAATCAAGAGACTTTGATAAAGCTCACCTGTGCGTCCGTACAAAAAATAAACTGATCAAGTCCTAATCAACGGCATGAACAACACTGTCAACAATCACGTTGCTTATTTATATAATTCAATTCCAGTTCTAACATATTTGAAAACATATTTGGGAAACGAAAACATAAACACCAAGTCACTCACACGTAAATATACTGTTGTACCGGTTACCTATATCAGAATCAACAGGAGGACTTCCCAACGAAGACGGTTTGTTCCTGGGTGGGCCACCACAACCCTTTTCTGTTCTTTTATTGAAACCTGCGATAGCGAAAACCATCAGCGTATCAATGTCAGCTTAAGCATCAAATACAAACACATATATTTTATACATGTCTATCACATCCCAAGCTCAAAGTCAGTCAAATCCAATTGTAAATACACGTAGCAACCCAAAAGTATTTACCTCTTTGTCAGTCACCCAACTTTACTGTTGGCAATCATAACAGCCTTTTCATTACCCTACTGTACATTAGTCTTCGCACCCAATAAAAGTGGTTGACAAAGAAATAAACAGATTGTAGTCTTTCTAAACGGAAAACAAAAAAAATAAAAATAAATAACAAATTTAACTCCAAAAACCAACTTTCATATAAAAAAATTCCAATTTCCGTACCTGAAGAACCAATATTTTCAGCCTGACGGACTGTTGCGCAAACCTCAAAACCGTTCGTCAATAACTTCTCCATAGCGCACCCTCAATTGTTAAAACATGTAAGTGAACCTCCTATACTGCTCCTGAAAAACTGACGATACATAATCAACAATTATGAGTCATGTGATCCTCAATTCCTGGGAGTTTTGATTGTTGTTGGGAAGAACGAAAAATTTGAATATAATTGAAGATCGAAGAAATTTTGATCTTGTGTCTAGGGTTTGCGTGTTATTGAGGTATGTATATGTTCTGGAAGATGTGGATAAGAAACCGATTGTTATACACGAATGCCGGTGAAGAAGTTAGTATAAAATTCTAGTACATGGCCGTTTGACGAACAACGTATTGGACTCACATGTGGCCATAACTGTAAAGAGAGCCCAACGTACTGTAAGAATAAAATAATACTACATCCGTCTCATAATAATTGTCCACTTTGATTTTTTGAAGTCTTTTTTATTCAACTTTGACCATAAATATTTTTATTTGCGTAATATAATACTTGATAAAAAACATATGAATATATTGGGTTTTAAATATATTTTTATTTGATATAATTTTTATCAAGTATTATATAACACAAAATAAAATGTTAATGGTCAAAATTAAATAATAGAGATTAAAAAAAGTTATAGTGGACAATTATTATGGGACGGAGGGAGTATAGTTTTGGAGAGGCTCCCTCCCATTATATCTTATATCAATGTGTATTACTAAGACCTTCTTTAGAAATTACAAATTACAAAAGCAATATATGAATGGGCATAAACCTTCATTACAAAGTCATCCAATAAAGACAACAATCACACACATATAAACTAAAACAAAACCTTTATATAATTTATCCAAAATAGTTTAAAGTTAAAAAGGTTCACCAAACCAACAGAAATGAACACGGAAACATAATAATATAGTTAGAATGAAGGATTAATTTCATATATCATCTTATTTTCATGATTAATTTCATATATACATAAAGTGCAATTATTGAATGCATAATGTACAATGTTTTTAAGCATACTTGGGTATATATGGATTTTTCAAATTTTACAATGGAAGGTATGAAATTTCCCCTAAATGAAAATAAACAAATCCTACATAGTATTGCTTATTTGAACATGCTTGTAGTGTCTCATACTTCTTGAAGAACTTAAGGATAAAAAACATTCATGGTAGTATTACGAACTTTTCTATTGTTGTTGTATATCAACAGCTTCAGTCCTTTGGGACTTGTGACCCTTGAGACAATAACATATAGCTGACCATGTGTAAAAACAACTTTAGGTATATATATCCCACTTTCAAAAGCGAGTGTCCTTCACTTTTTTTGATAGTAATTACAAAGCATACAGATATCTGAAATTGTGTTATATTAATCTGCAAAAGTACTTTTTTGAAAAGGATCAGTTAGAATCTTGCAAGTGAAAACATTTCACCATTTTTCCATTCCAGTCATAATTTCGGCTTTGATAGAACATTCATTGTGTTCCGTAATACGTAATCTAATTATATTGCATAATCCTGCTATGTGATCAATGTTATGAAGCAACATAATCGGTGCCCCAACTTTAATTACTAACTTGTAATTTGATATTCCAACTAATTTCATACCATTCAACACGTAAAAGAGAATATAACAACTCTTAAAATTGTAATTCATACCTTCAGATTCACATATGCTTTCTAAAGGTATTCTTTCTCTACGGCTGCTTGCAAAATAGTGGCAATATAAGCAGTCTTCAAACAATGAAAAAATATTTAATATCCATTAATATTAATAGAAGTGATAAACATACATGTTTTGGTACTTAATGTAATATGGAGGATAACTTAAAATATTCCAAACAAATATAAATGCATAACATTCATAAAAATATATAAGGATAATGCAACATATGACCAACCAAACACTTTCACGCCTGGTAATCAAGAGTCAAACCAAACCTGTCATAAAAGAGTCAAGAAACATGTGGAAAACTAGAAGGGGGGTTGAATAGTTTTACCAATTAAAACTTCCTTTTAATCTATTTAGATAGACTTATGTCAATCTATTTGGATGTGTGTGTTGGATGTTGATAAACAAGCATGTAAAGGTAAGTAATAAAAAGATAAGAGTAAGAAGCACAAAACCACAACGCAAATATTTATAGTGGTTCGGCTACAAGGTCACCTTCCTTGCCCTACTCCACTCCCCGAGTCACCTACTGGAGAGTTCGTAATCACAACACTAATCTCCTTATGGCGGAGAAGCCTTCACAACGTCGCCTACTCTTTTTCCGGTACTAGGCTAACCACCGGGTTCTTTCACTCCAAGGTGAACCACACCTACACAACGTCGCCTACCCTTTATAAGGTACTAGGCTAAGTACCTAGTTCTTTCACTCCAAGGTGAACTACACATTCACAACGTCGCCTACCCTTTATTAGGTACTAGGCTAAGCACCTAGTTCCATTGCAATGGAGGAACTACTACCACACTACACCAACGACTAATCTCAAAGGAGATCAACTCCTTTACAACATCATCAAGGATATCGATATCCTTGGATCTAATACTAGTCTATCTTGTACATCGAAACACACCATATCGAATGTACATCTAAGGCACCTTTCACTAATGCCTTTGACTAGATCTACAAGACACCTTTCACTAATGTCTTGTGTCTTCACTTCTAAGCACCTTTCACTAATGCTTCTTTGTCTTGACTTCTAAGCACCTTTCACTAATGCTTCTTTGTCTTGACTTCTAAGCACCAATCACAAGTGCTTATCCTATAGACGATAGATACCCTTCACTAATATCTTCGTCTTGACACTTGAGACATCTTTCACTAATGTCTTCAACACTACACTTCTTTGAAGAAAGAAGGAATCATCAACAAGAAGACTTCAGTAGCCTTGATGATGAGGAAGCATGTCAACTCATGTACTTGAGCTTGCTCGACTTCAAAGGTGGTGATCTTGCCTTTAAGAGGAACCTAAAAGATCATAGATCTCTTGGATCTAAGGTTAGTGAGATTTAACTCAGGGGGGAAGGTGTGTTAGAAAGGGATTGAAAGGGATGAGAAATAATGAAGAAATGGCTCACTATTTATAGACAAAAAATCCTACTGTTCCCCGGATCCCACTGATCCCTACCACAAGGGATCCGGCTAGCACAAAGCTAGGGATCCGTGGAACGCTCCTCTTTGCCCATGGGTATTTTTGGTTATGGGTCATGGGTCATGGCTTATGGGTTGATCCATGGTTTTCTTTCTAGATACAATGAACTTGGTTAAGTGGTATAAATAAAACCATGGGTTATGGGTCAAAACCATTAGCTAGTTTTTACCTATTTAGTATACACTTGTTTTTACCCATTTTAGTATATACTTGTTTTTACCCATTTTAGTGTATACATGTTTTTACCCATTTATGTTACCCAATATACTACATACTAGTTATGTGTATATTTTATCCAAATATGTAAACACTAGTCGTTGTACATATGTATTACTAAATCATAAAATCACTTATACTTGTTTTAGTGTTTTATGTGAAAATGTGAATATGTTAGAAACTATTAGTTCAAACCATTTACGTATTTTATTTGTTTCGTTAATATGATTTTACGTTTGTTATTGACAAAACATTAGAAGATCGTAAAATATAAATAAACGTTTTTACGGCTTATTTGTATTAACAATCTCCCCCTTTTTGTTGATGACAAAACATAAAATTATTTTAAGGAAAAGCTAAAATTCGTAAAAGTTTGAATTTGTAGTTTTTACTTTCTTCTTCACCTTTTTGTCGAAACAAAAAGTGTTTAAAGGAAGGCAACACATTGTTTTTAACAAAAAACATGTGAAAGAAAAAGTAAAAAGAGATAGAGAGAAAATAATGGGAAAGGATCTCTTCTTTACTCCCCCTTGACGAGTCCATCCCTAAGTAAGGGCGTCAAGAAAGTAATACTAATCTAGTTTGTTTGCAAATAAGTTTGCAAAAGATATCGTCTACGAGACGAATATTCTCCCCCTTGATGATTGCAATTTTTGCAAAGGGATGTCACGAAATGTAAACCTAGTATTGCAAGTAATTTGCAATGTATTGCTTTAACATAAAGCTCCCCCTAGCTTTAGGATGTCAAAGTCTTCATATGTAAATTGAATAACTACAAAACAAAGGTTAGAAATCAAGTATAATTCACAATTTCCTGCAAATGTGATTCAAGTTAGTAGAAAGAAAGCTTTCTGTCTCACGGATCCCGCGGTTCCCTCCAAGTAGGGATCCGTCTAAGCAATTCTGAGGGATCCGTTTTAGCTGTTAAATTTCAGCAAGGGTGATATAACAAGTAATGTTATCACAAAAATGAGATATGAATACAAGGTAATCATATTCTCAGAAAAATAGCAAGTAGCATGTAATTCCATTTAATAAAACTAGAGTTATGATATGATATACATGACTCTAAAAACTAAGAAAATAAGAAAATACATTACTAGGAATTTCTAAACCAACTATCGCTTGATGCTAGGACACCACTAAAAATATTCTAGCTCAAGTTTTGTTTAGGTTTGATCTCGTCGAAACGTTCGAGGAGATGATAGAACATGAAACGTTGGTCTTCTCGTACTTCATGTATCAAACTTTCAACATGTTGACAATGATAGCAATCTTTGTCATGGCTAGGTAGCGGTGGTGGAAGAAATGAAATGGCTTGATGCGAAGGATCAAGTGAAGCGGCTTGTGGAGCTTCAAACGATGGAGGGATTGGTGGAGGTGCATTTGAGAATGACTCAACCAAAGATGATGGTGGTGGTAGAGAAGTGTCAACTTCCATATGGTCGGGTGTTTGACTTTGATGATTTCACATAATCCAAATGGGATTATATGATGGAAACGGCGAAAAGGAAGCCGGAGCAAGTGTTGACTCAACACCTTCATTTTGAACCATTATTCCTTCCAATGAGGAGAATGTTGTCGGCGGAAGCGGATGAGATGGCCTAGGAGGCAAGTCCTCTAAATTGTAGAGGTGTGGTGATGATAGTGGGGATGTAAATGAAATAGCTCTAGGAACCAATGGTGATGGTTTAGTGGAGATGATATTGTTTCGCTTAGGAGGTATGGTGGTGTTTGGCATAGGTAGTTTTGTGGGTACTATCCTTTTAGGAATTGGTTTGATTGGATGATGAAGAATTCTATCATTTGTTGGCTTGACGGGAGATGATTTGGTTGAAAAAATTTCGTGTATAACATGAGCTCTTTTCATGGGTGGTTCTTTCGTGGATAAGTTACTTCTTGGGGTTTTCCTCATGATGGGATGATTTCAAGAGGTTGCAAGAGCTGAAAGTTAGGATGAGAGTGATGACTATGGAGGTCCTAACAAGGTGGTTTATAAACTAAGAGATTTGGCAAGTGCGTTTAAGCCTTAAGCCACTAGGATTCATTGGAATGTGATGATTAACATGCACAAGAGTCAACTTCAGAGTTTGCATTGTTCTAGGAACTCATTTAAGATGAGATGGAGTGTTTGAGTTAGGAAGATGAGTTGAAATGATTGTTTTAGCAAGATTTGACCTAAGCTATCATCCGGATCCCATGGTTCCCTCCTCAGAGGGATCCGTCTAGGCTAATCCTCGGGATCCGGCTCTCAGCAGCTATGAAAGAGTGGAAATGATGTTTCTAAGATCTAAGACCTATATCATCTTGAGTGTTTCAGTCCTCCTAAGTGTTTTAAATGTAGGGATGCTTGAGTACTTGAAGGTAATGAATGATGTAGCTAATGATTGTCATTTATGGAAGGATTTGGAACTTTCAAGAGTACCAATGGATGAGCAAGGATGACACTATAGATTTAGAGTGTCAATTGAAGCTAAATGATCCTAGAGATCAGGTTGTGTATTAGGATAGTGTTTTGGAAAATATCCTAGAAGCTTTGAGATGAGAAAACTAGATTTTGATCAATTTTGACCAATTTTGAGGTGAGGATGATTTATGATCAATTTTGCCATAATCGAAAGATTTCTAAGACTAGATGTGAGGGATCAAGTAAAAGATGAAGTGTGAGTTTAAGAGCGGAAGAGTAGTGGATTAAGGACGAAACGGTAGATTTACAATCGTCTTAGAGTGTGATCTAGGTGAGTTATGTATGAGTAGGAAAGATCAACCTATCTTGATAAGGACTTAATTTTGCCTTAAGGTACTATGCTTAGCTTAGTGTGTGAGGTATTCTAAGGATATGTTTGAAATATAATGCTTGCAATTGCATTTTCTGTTTGCCGGATCCCACGGTTCCCTAAGAGTAGGGATCCGTCTAGTACAATCTTTGGGATCCGCCCATCTGCTCAGCAGGACCTTTACTAAAGGTATGCAATGATCTTGACAATGCATTATATCTCAAGGATAGTCTAAAGAGAGTTCTAATACTAAGATATCAAATGTAAAAATGTTTTATTTCATGAAAGAAATTGGATTACATTGATAAAGCACGAGTACAAGAGATTTGATCCTATTTTGGAATACTATTAGTTTCCTTGAGTGTTTTCGCTAGGAGGATCATTATGTGATTGATGAGTGTTGGTGGAATCAAGAATGAAGAAAGTCTTCATGAGGGATATGTTTAGCGGTTCCATCATCTTGTTCACAAGTACGTACAACGGACTTTGAAATTGAGGATGCACTACAAGAAAAGTGGCTTTTTAGGACCCCCATAAGCGTCATAAAATGGTACTTTTTAGGACCTTTCATTTAATAGGACCAAGGATGAAAGCGTTTCATGTAAGGCGGTTGTAATAGGTCCAAAGCGTCCTAACCCTTATGAAACCAAATTTATGGTCGTATTATATGTCTATGAACAACACAAATAGCGTCCTAATAAAAACATATTAGGACACTTACAATGTTTAACATGTGATTACCTACTTTTAATCTTTTGAGACATAAAAACGTCCTTAAAGTATTGTTAGGACGCTTATGATGTAACATCATAGCTATTTTAGCAACCAAGAAAAGGGTACTAATAACTCAAATAAGATTATGATACCAATTTTATGGTCGCATTTTAGGTCTATAAACAACACAAATAACGTCCTAATAAAAACATATTAGGACACTTTTCTAATGTTCTAACATGTGGTAACCTACTTTTAATCTTTTGATACATACAAGCAAGTCCTTTAATGTTAATTCTTAGGACGGTTATCATATACCATTATAGTTACTTTAACACCAAGAAAAGGGTCCTAATATCCCAAATACGATTATGAAACCAAATTTATGGTCGCATAATATGTCTATGAACAACCAAATAACGTCCTAATAACAACATATTAGGCCTACCGTTATTTCAGATTCGAGAAACCAACTATATTATAAATATGATGATTAGCTGCAGTTGTAATAAAAAAAATTGGTGAACAAACGAATGCATAGATTCTACGAGGATTAGATGTGTCGTTAATACGTACCACTAATTTAACATGATGAGGTTCAAGTAAAAGATACGTAGAATGAAACGAACTAGTACTCAAGGCCTCGGAAGCCAAGGAACCTTTATAGTAGACCCGCAACCAAGAAAGATGTACACCAATAACCTTTTCAACAAGAAACATAACCATAAAACATTGATTTATCTGAAGGATTTCGTTTCAACTTCCAACTGAACATCATCTCAATTCTCAACTGAAATCATGATACTAAAAGTATTATTTCAATAACATTTAATAAGTAGTAAGATTTCAATAACTAAAAGTAGTAACAATAACAGCTTTTAATAAGTAGTAACATTTGAATAACTAAAAGTACACAATAACAGCGATCCGGTTTCTTATAAAACCCTCTATTTTATTGGTTTTGATATATCAAAAGGCAAAAATACAAAATCATTGACATAACAACTTTTATATTGTTGGATCTAAGTTAGTTATAAAAGCAATTGACTTGTGTACCTCTTTGGAGTGATGAAGACATTCAAAAACTCGTAACATATTCCTTTGTTCCCTGTTATCCCCCATCCAGACGCCATTGATTATTTTGATCTTGTTTTGAGGAATTTTTTGACCTACGAAATGAAATGTTGATGACGAGGGTTGATCCCGGTGTATGATGGGCCGGGCCAGCGTTGTTAAAAGGTCATGTGTAACTGTTTGCAAATTTTCATAAAATAGCTTACACAAGGATAATAGCCCACTGCGTTGCAGCGGGTATTATAGTTGCAGTTTACGACACAGGTAAAAGCAACTTTTTTGATGATCATAAACATGCCGAACAAAATTAGCAAAATCCTACTCTACTTAAAGTAGGGAATAACATAAGCGTAGATTACGTAAGTTTGTGTGTTAGGTTTATACAAACAACTGCTACTGATACAAATTTAATTACTGTCAACAATACGCAAGCACCATTTTTTCCTCATTGACAATTGAGAAATCCAATATGCTGCAATGAATATGTTCAACCTGAATGGTGTGAAAAATATGGATCAATTCGTGTAACCTTCACTCGACGTCTCTTGATAATTTGGATAACTAATTACGGCCATTAATATACCCTGACCAGATCATTTCGACGTGTCTTGATAAGTTGTTTAATCATGGCCTGTTTCGATAACTTTTTTTAGTATCTTATTAAAACGGTAACTATAACATAAGAAAAAACAATGAGCAATAGTACCTGCCTTGAGTTGATAATGTCAATTGACTGCAGCCAAAAGCACTGTTCCAGCTCTTAAAGCCACTCGTATTTAAGCTCAAGTTTCATCAATTGTTCGATCATTAGTTTTATAATGGAGTAGCATAGCCATTCCTAGCTTCAAATCTTTGCTCGGCCCCTGAATCAACATATAAATAGACATTAAGAAGCTATGATGGATGTTTTGATCACTTATTTTCTCGGTTTATAGGCATGTATATTTGATAAGTATTTTAGATTTGACCTAGTTGACTGATAAGTTTTGTAATCAAATTTACAAAAGTAACAATGTATAGGTATTTTGAAAGATAAGTGTTTAAAGTTGATTAGTTGACTGATGTTATAGATAAGTGTTTAAAGTTGATTAGTTGACTGATGTTATGATCACAACTATACATACTTTTATGCAGTGCACAATAGCATAAGATTAACATTGTTTCCTGTTATTATCTGATGTTATGGTCACAACTATACATACCTTTATATCCCGGGCTATTTGAAGAAAACACAGCTTGAAAATTGCCGCCATTTGACGCCAGTAGTTTCCATCCCTTCAGTCCCTTTGACATGCTGTTTCCCAAAGTTCAGATGCCAATCTTTCAGATGTAACCTGAAACATATGTATATAAACATGTTACCTGTACATAAATGCGGGTACAATAATCCGATAGAAATACAATCTGTGACACATATAAGAAAACTATGTCTATAAAGACGTAACGCCTAAAGCCTGAAATACTCGTTAATACCAGGGTTCAAGTTTTGTATGGAACAATTCCTCCTAATGAATGGTACGTGTATCCGCGTTAGCACTAACAATCTATATATCACATCTCGAATAACTTATTAAAAGCACCATATTTCAGTCATAAAGCATCCCCTGTGACTATCAATTGTCCGTGGTACTATGGTCGATAGTGTTATCTATAGGTAGATTGAAGGAAGAAGATCCATATATTTACAGATAAAATCAAATTAAAATCTTAAAAATAGCTAGAAATATGCATATGTATAATTGCTGGTGTTAAAAAAACATTTTCAGTACCTCTCTTGCGTGAGGATTAGTAATTTATAACACGCCTTCGATCTTATACTGCATCCAAGCCTCCTGAGCCAACTAAAACGATCTTATAGGCACCACATATTTATGTGTCGCCATCTTCAAACGCAGACTAAATGCAACCTACAGCCATGACCGAACAATTCAAAATCCAGATGACATATATTGCAATTTTTATATCACAAAAATAAAGTACTGTTATATATTGAAAGCAGGCAGGTTACTTTATTTTTATATTGCAAAATCCAGATGACATATATTAATCATGGCCATATAGATTCTGGCAATGAAGATGATCAACAGCAATCAACTACTACACCAATGTTTATGTTCCGATGAGTGGTCTACGATAATTATAGACAGGATTTATTGCGTTTCATTCACAAAATGGTGCTGATATTATGAAGCTAATAAGAATGGAATGGACTGTCAGTTAGTCTTCTTACCTTGTTAGCGAGTCCTTGTGAGAATAGTTGCACGATTTGTTGCGAGGTTTGTTGCCCGATCTGTGTTACTCGCCTGAAATCATTAGTTGATCAAAAGATGTAAGTATAAATTAGTAAAATAAATTCAAACGTATTCAAGAATCGTAATAAAGGAAAAACTAAAGAGCCTTAAGAATGAGAAAAGTATTATTGTATGCATATGTATAGTAATACTCATACCCTGAGCACGCTCTGTTTGAAAACCTGAAACACAACAAAAACATATACAAATATGAGTATATGATATGCTATTTCATACAACTAAAGTAAACCGTATTCATACCATAAAAAGTGTATGGTTTAAGCCTACTTTACAAAAAAGTGCATGACTTAATTCCAGTTGGCAAAACGTAACCTGGAGCGAAAGCTTTTTGTGATACCTGACTTCACATGCTCCTGTCTTCATCAGGAATGTCAACTCGCCAATCGTTGCCCCTAACGACGTCATGGCAAACGTTTGGTTATAAGCGCATATATTTCCTACAAAATGGGAGTCAGAAGTAGTTGTTGTATAAGAGGAGGCCAGTCTCTGACTGTAAAAAGTACGACCCTTCCTTCAAGGCAACCCGACATACAAAGGCCCCGTCACGAACTGGAGTAGCTCGGCTCCTCATCCCAAAACATTGCCTTGCAATGGCAAGATACACGATTGCAAGGCTCGAGGTTGCATATATCTGCTGGTGGACCGTTCAATGATATAAAAAGGATAGGTCAAACAATCACTTTTAAACACCGAAAGATATCACCAGTTAATGCAACAGCTATGTAACGTTAACCTCTTCCAGCTGAAGCTCTGCGGGTCGGCCTACACGAACAGAATACATAAAACAATAGTTAGCACCTTTTTACAAAACATGATGCGACAAAAGGGTGATGCCACATACTTTGCGAATACTTAGGACGACGCCTACTTTGAGAAGACGAACCGCTAAAGTTTCCCTGGTGTATACCTATAAGAGAAGTAAAGATTTCGTGTGAGACAACTGTTATAGCACTGACAGTAACAGACAAATGCAGATAGTTATATCCGAAAGCAGCAACTATTACTAACCATCAAATGTGTTTGCACCAACATCAGCCATTTCAACTTACCATTTCATCAAACAATTGGTTGTTTACTCGTATCAACAAACATAACTATGTGTATCAACTTACCTCATATTGAAATTCCAAAAGTGATTGTCCAAAATAAGCTGATTGCAATACCTGTACTCTTCTTGCCTAAAATCGCCAACATAAATTAAAGAGGAGTAAAAATTAGACAAATTAAAACATGGGTTAAGAAGAAAGAAGAACATAAGACAAATCTGATTAGACAAATTTGATTTCAAATCACCATAAAATCAATCCAACTCCATGTGTCAGCAACATCCGACGAAGAAACTCGTTATTATCTGATTTGAAATCAGATTTGTTCTTGGTTTGTTTGGAAGTCGGTTGTGGCGGGAGAAGAAACTCGTTATTATCCGGTAGAGAAAGTCGGTTTTGTACCTCGAATGTATTTGGGGCCGGGCTAACCTTTAGATGGACCAAAAAACGGGCCAGTAGCTTAGAAGCCCAAAAAAAAGGGAATATTCCCTTGGAATCGTTGTGTTTTAGTATATAGATACAATAAATTGAAAGAAGAACGTGTTCAAAAAGAAATTGAAATAAGAAGTAGGGAGGGCGTGTTCATCGGTTCGGTTATCGAGTTGTTCAATTTATTCGGTTTAGTTATTTTGTTAAATTTTTTAGTAAAACCGAAAACCAAACTGAACTAGAATTCAACCGAACCTAACCAAATCTAAATTTGAATTAGCTTCGGTTTTCGGGTTGACCCGAATTACACCATTTATATTTTTTAAATATTATTATATAGATTTTTAGGGAAAAGAATATTTCAAATATGAAAAGTGTTTTTTATATTAGAATAAAATTTTAATGGTATTTTCTTATATAGAAATATATAAAAACTATATATTTATATAAATTCGGTGTTTGATTGAAATAGCCAAAATCATGTCCATACAAAAAACTGAATTTTTTGTTCGATTCGGTTATAACTTTGGTTATGTTTTGATCGGTTCAGTTCGGTTTGATTTATTCAATTATTACCCAAACAATGCACACTCCTAAGAAGAAGCGTCATGCATCATGTAAGTTTATAATGTCAAACTTTTATGTACCGCCATGCAACAACTCGATAGGTATATTTTATAACCCTGCGACGGATAACTTTGTAAAGTTTGAAATCCACAAGCTCAAACTTATCGATGATATCAATGTCACAAATTGCTATCTAGCATGCGCTTTTACTTAATTTGAATCAGAATCACTATTTCTAATTAGAGTTAATTACAAATGGTCACAGGGTTTGGTCATTCTTTCACTTTCAGTCACTAAAGTTTTTTTTGACTGGTTCGTCATTGTGGTTTGCATATGTTACGGATCCAGTCCATATCCGAATGAAATGACCAAAATGTCCTTGTCATCTTCTTTTTCAAATCTTTTGACAATTAAGTAACGGCCGTTAGTCCTTTATACTTTCATTCATTTACACGTTTCGTCCGTTTTTACACGTTTTCGTCCGTTTTTACACGTTTTCGTCCGTTTTTACACATTTTCATCCGTAGTTTACATTTCGTCCAGTATACACGTTTTAGTCGGTTTTACATCGTCCGTTTACACGTTTTCATCCATTTACACGTTTTCGTCCGTTTACACGTTTCCCGTTTTCCATTTCACACGTATTCGCACGTTTTATCCGTATTTACACGTTCGTCCGTTTTACACGGTTCATCCGTATTTTTTGTTTTTCAACCGCATTTTTTACACGTCTGTTTCACACATTTCATCTGTATTTACACGTATTCTTCCGTTTGTACACGTTTTGTATGTTTTACACTATTTCATCTGTATTTACACGTTTCGCCCGTTTCATCCGTATTTACACGTTTCGTCCTTTTACACGTTTTCATCGTTTACACGTTCGTCCGTTTATACACGTTCATCCAGTATTTATGTTTCATATTTTCGTTTTTCATATTTACACGTTCGTCCATTTTTACACGTTTTCATCCGTATTTTCACGTTTTCGTCTGTTTTTACATGTTTTATTCCGTTTTTACACGTTTTGTCAGTTCACGTTCATCCGTATTTAACACGTTGCCCCGATTACATGCCATCGTTTTTACACATTTTCATCCGTATTTACACATTTTGGTCCGTTTTACATGTATATTTTTTATCGTTTTCATCCGTATTTACATCTCATTGCTTTTACACATTTCATCCGATTTTTATACGTTTCATCCATTTTACACGTCATCTGTATTTGCACGTGTATAAACGGATGAAAATGTATAAAAACAGACAAAACATGTGAAAACAACCGAAAACATGTAAAACAGACGAAATTATGTATGAATGGACGAAAACATGTAAATACGGATGAAAACGTAAAAACGACAAAAACGTAAACACGGAAGAAAACTGTAAAAACTGACGGAAACGTAAAACGGACACAAAAACGTGTAAAATTGGAGGAAAACGTGTAAATACGGATGAAAACGGGTAAAAAGAGATGAAAACGTAAATACGATGAAAACGTGTAAATACGGATGAAAACATGTATAAATGGACGAAAACGCGTAAATACGGATGAAAACAAGTATAAATGGACGAAAACGTAAATATGGATGAAAACGTAAATACGGATGAAAAATGTATAAATGGACGAAAACGTGTAAATACGGACGAAAACGTGTAAAAACCAACAAAACGTGTAAAAGCGGACGAAAATGTGTAAATACGGACGAAAACGTGTAGTTACGGATGAAAACGTGTAAATACGGATGAAAACGTGTAAAAACAGATGAAACGTATAAAAACGGACGAAAACGTGTAAAAACGGACGAAAACGTGTAAATACGGTTGAAAACGTGTAAAAACGACGTAAATACGGATGAAACGCGGTAAAATGGACGAAAACATGTAAATACGAACGAAAATGTGTAAATACGGATGAAAACGTGTAAATACGGATGAAAACGTATAAACGACGAAAACGTAAATACGGACGAAAACGTGTAAAAACCGACGAAAACGTGTAAAAACGAACGAAAACGTGTAAATATGGACGAAAACGTGTAAAAGATAAGGACAATACAAAGACAGATAACCCATACATAACTTCCAAAAGATTGAGACATATAACAATACAAAGACAG
Organism: Chrysanthemum makinoi; assembly: GCA_910596185.1. Lineage (NCBI taxonomy): Eukaryota > Viridiplantae > Streptophyta > Magnoliopsida > Asterales > Asteraceae > Chrysanthemum > Chrysanthemum makinoi. The sequence goes on along the minus strand of OU343221.1, from coordinate 55,231,696 downwards.
ATAACAAGTGTCCTATTATGGTGTATCAAGTTTTGATACCCAAGTATCAAGTGTCATACTAATTAATGTTTAAATAAAACTTTTGTAAATAAGCGTTCTAAAAAACTGATGTTTTATGACTCAAATAAAGGAGTGTTCTATTATGGCGTAGGATAATAAAACCGCAACAAATAAGCGTACTATAAAGGTTAATGTTGAAAGACACAGTTGTCAAGGGTCCTGTTAATTTTTTTCAAATAAAACTTTTGCAATTAAGCGTTCTATAAAACTGAATAAGCGTTATAAAAAGCGGATGTTTTACGACTCTAAAAGATGTGCCATATTGTGGTGTATCATAAACAAACCATTATGAATAAGCGTTCTATAAAGGTTAACGTTATAAGACGCTATTGTCAAGGGTCCTATTCACTTTTCTTATAAAAAACGTTTGCGAATAAGTGTTCCATAAAACCGATGTTTTATGACTCAAATATCAAGTGTCTTATGATGGTGTATCAATCTATGGGACCCAAGTGTCAACTGTCATATTAAGTTATATTTTAATAATACGTTGCGAATAAGCGTTTTAAATAATTAATGTTTTATGACTTATATATCAAGTGTCCTATTATGGTGTATTGTAATAAAACCATAATTAATATGCATCCTTTAAGGGTCCTATTAAGTTTTGTTATAATAAAACTTTTGCAAATAATCATTTTAAAAAAATGATGTTATAAAACCATTGTACATAAGCGTCCTATAAAGGTTAACGTTATAATACCCACGTGTCAAAGGTCCTATTAAATTTTGCTATAATAAAACTTTTTGTGAATAAGCGTTTTAACTAACTGATGTCTTATGACTCAAAACTCAAGTGTCCTATTATGGTTTATTATAATACAACCATAATGAATAAACGTCTTATAAAGGTAATTTATTAGGATCCATATTTTAAGTGTCATTTTAGGTTATATGATAATAGGACCCCAAATCATCGACCATCCTATTATATACCTTTTTAGGACATCGCCTAAGTAGCAAATATTTAAAAAGGACCCTAAACGCTCATATGTCCTATTAAACAGTTTTTTAGGACTCCATTATCATACCGTCCCACACAAAGGGTCCTAAAAAGCCACTTTTGTTGTAGTGATGGAAGTGCATAACATTATGATAGAGGCGTGTGATTCGTCTGTAAAGGCTTAGGGGTATTGTGTATGGATAAAACCTCAATATCGATATCAAAAATAATCACGAAGATAGATTAAAATTCCTTTAGGAAAAATAATAATAAATCAAATCCCGTGTGTGATCGTTGATACGGATTAGTCAACCCGAATCGTTTCCCAACGAGGCGTGAATTGCCAACGTCGTTTTTGGTTTGGAATTTAATGCTCGATGTTTTGATTTGTTTGATTTGATTTATTAAACTACGGGAATAGGGGAAGTAATTAAGGGAACTCTAATCTACGGGAAATCCTAAGTGCAAAATTAACTAAAACGTAATTAACGAAACGTAATTAAAATGCAACTACGTCTAAATTATATCCTAAAAATGCCTAAAATTACTTTTATGCTAAAATGATATTAGAAAATTATTTATGAATTAAAACTAATTTTTAGGATTTTTCTTGATTTTATTCTAATTAAAAACTAATTTTTAACTATTAAAACTAATTTAAAATACTAAAAATTATTTAAATTAAGGTGAAAATTATGAAACTTATTTTATAAAATCTAAAATACCATAAGAGAATTTTCAAAACTATTTTTTTATTTTTCTGATTATTTTTCTATTTTCTATGAATTTAAAACTATTTAAATCTAATTTAAATTTTGAAAAATACCAAATAAAAGGGAAAAAATAAGGAAAAATATTTTTTATGCTTTTTATATTTATCTTAAACTGGGAAAATTGAAAAATTATTTTTTGGAACTTTTTCTGAATTAATTGCAATAAAAGCTATTTAAAAATGCCTAAAAACTGTTTTAAATTGAGAAAAATAGCAAACAGTGACCAAAAATTATGAAAAACTCATGAAAATTCTAAAATATAAATCTAAATCTATGAAAAATATAAAATCTATAGCTTATGTGGAAGAAATAAGAACTGTAGTACAAACTGTTACCAAATAAGCTAATGAAATTAAGCTAAACAATGAAATAAACTACCAAACAGTAACTGAATCTATATTATGCTAAAATAAGTCTAACTGATTACACCTAATCCTAACAAGCCACAAGCTCTGACTAATGATTTAAGCAAACTGCCTAGTCTAACCAAACGTTCTTGACTCTCTACTTTTGAGCTTATTCACAGACTAATCATAAGAGCTTGTGTGAAAACCAATTATGCAGTCCTCAAGACCACCTAGCAAGCTATAACTAAACCAAATATCAGGCTCTAACTCACTGAAATGAATCCAATGCAAAGTCTGCAAGTTAGCCTGATTCACACTCGTTGCTGAGTGTGAACAAGGCAGAATAAGCTAATTTGAATAGCTGATTTAAAGATTTAAAAGACTTGACAAAAAGCAGTTTCCAATACTAGACCAATTGAATATTGATTATCCAAAATTTGAAACACTTTCACTCAGAAATGAATCAGTGATTCATCATCAAAGTTTGATGAAAAACTGATTTGACAGTTTTGACTTTTTATAACAGTTTTGAAAATTTGACCAAAGTGAATTTTGAAACCAAATTATGAACTGATTATGATGATTTAGGTTTAAACAAAACTATATCCAGCTACTCTATTGATATCAGACCATGATTCAAGCTTTTGAATCAGAAAATTCCAACAGTCATGTGAATCAAATCTGATCAAAAGTAATTTTGACTATATGAGTGTTTAAATGCAAATTGAAGATTTAAATGACTTAAGTGACTGAAATAGAGATTGAATATGCAATTCCCAAACACAAACCAAAGCTTACTCACAAAAACTCAAACTGATCCAAACACTAAATATAGAACAGATAAGCAATCTACTACCAGCAATCCTCAAATCTGATCCATACTAACTATCAAATCAGATCTCAATATCACTATAATACCTAAATGATGCAAGGTCTAATACTATAACTATCAAACAGTAATTAATCTACTTATGTAAAAATTGACAGTAATGAAACAGAATTGCAAATAAGATAACACTTACATAAGTCCAGCCACTGTGGCTTGCCAAAAATCAAATGACCTCTATCCTAAACCTGTTTATACCCCAAATCAACCCATAACCATCACTGATTCAGCAATTCAGAACCACTTCTGCAGCTTTGACTTCCATTGACCAATGAGAATTTTGAGTTTGAAACAACAATAAGCTCACTATAAGCTATATTAAGCTTAAATGAACCTTTGTGAACAGTAGCTAAGTGTGAATCAATCCACAAAACAGATTGATATGATTTTTTTATTTTTCAATGATTTTATCTGATTTTTTTGTATTTTTGAGTTAATGAAGAATTTAGCTAAAAACAGATGTATACTAATGAAATAAGCATTTAAACAAAGATAATAAGCAGATTTAAAAGCATAAACAATTGAACAATTACTTGAGAATGAAAAACTGAAATTTATTAATCTAAGAATTTGAGTACAAAGAGTAAATTACAAAAGCTTATCAAAACTTAAAACATTTAAATGAAAATACAACTAACTATGCTACTGGAAAATTAAAGAAAAAGAGATACATCCAATGTGAACGAATGAGGGGTCTTAAATAGGTGAGCTTGAGGTCTCTTGAGGCTCTTGGAAGGATCTAGAAAGCTGAAATCTGTGCTTCTTTGATTGCTTGTCATCCATTGGATCATCATACACCTCATCCCATTAATTTCAACCATTGGATCATGAATACCACGTAGCTTCGACCAATAGGAGAGCAGAGATTGGGAATGAGCACACGGATGGCTGACCTGTCATTCCCCATGTGTCATGTCAGACGAAAGTACATTTTTGCCCTTAATTACGGTAATTTTGACCAATTTGACGCGGGGGTAATTAGGGTTCTTATATGCCTGGGTAAATTGGGGCTAAAAAGGGCTGGCATTTTTTATTATTTGTTTGATATCTTTGACCGGGGTTTGGCGTTGACCGGTTATAAACCGGTTGGATAAATTGTAACGGGTAAGATATATTGGGCGGGTTTGGTTGGGTATTGGGTTAATGGACCTGTAATGTTTTTATTTGGGCCGTGGAGTTTTGTTATTATTTTGGGCTTAGGACTAGAAGTGTACCCATTTAAGCTTATGCAGGACTAATATAAATGCAAACTGAAACTTCAAGGTCCACAAATGAAAATCTGAAAATCTCTTTCAAGGGCCTTTCTTGTCACTCTTCAATAAACAAGGGGTTGATTTTGTAAATTCCAGAAACTTGAGGGGTCATTTCTACCAAATACTCAAAGTTCAGGGACTAATCTTGACATTTCTTCAAACTTGATTAAAACTTCCAAAAATCATCCTCAGAATAAAAATCTTCCAAAATGCACAATCCCGACCTTCCGGCTCAGCTCAAACTCTCTTGATCTCTCGTGCTCGGGTTTACGTCTGATTTGGCTCCTTTTTGTGTGTTTTTACATATCCATACCTGCACAAGCACAAACTCAAGAAAACCACAAATATTAGCAATAAACGGCTCTTTCTTGGTTATTTTGGTCAGTTTTGATAATGAAAAGGTATGTGTTTTAGCACATACCAGCGTGTCAGAGGTGTGTCAAGAACATTCCATAAGGGATGAGTTTATTCTTGGAGCCTTGAAGATTTGCAATTCGCCTTGCGAAGAGGTAGGCGAGATTGTATGGTTGTTGTGGTAGCAAACAGTACAACATGTGAGCACAACAAGCGGGAAGGATTTCTCGATTTCCCCTAAGACTCCAAACATTTTCACGTAGGATGAGTGCAAGAGGCTTGTACTCTTCTCGGATATCCCTTTTAAAGATAATGTTTGGATCGGAATAATATGGTCGAGGTTTGCATATTATGCGATTTAAATCTTCCGGAGAGGGTATGTGCGAACAATATGGACTATTTTCTTCACGAAAGTTGATGAGAGAATCAAGAGACCAATCTTCGGTGAAGGCACATTGTCCATGATTTGGAATCCGGAGGATGTGAGCAAAATGCCTAAGGGTTAGAGCGAACTTTTGGTTTTTGATATAAATCCAAAGAGATAGAGAGCGATCCTCGTTATGAACGAGTTCGACTTGACGGAAGAATTCCATTATGAACCTTGGACATATCTTCTCGTTGATTTCAAGAAGACATTCTAGTCCTATGGCTCGGAAGGAGGTATTGATACCTTATTCGAATTGTAGAGAGGTGTCTACAATACGTCCTTCGTGGAAGTGACGGTTTTCGAGATTATTGAACCCAAGGACATGATTGCCAGGCGTGTTGGATTCGAGAGAGATGTTCGGAGTGTAGACGCTAGTGAGTGAAAAATCAAACTCATATTCATGCGTCATAGTTGAACCTATAGAAATGACAAGTTAATAAAAGGAGATGTTTGTGGTCAACTTATGATAATCTAATGTTTTACTAGATTTTTATTAACAATGGTTTTTAACAAAAAATACACTTAACTCACTTATGGTTTTGACATACAAGTGGAGTATTACTCTTCGAAGAAAAGAGGTTTTTGATTTGCATGAAAACTGTTTTCCAGTAGGACGGATCCCACGGTTCCTTTTCAAAAAGGATCGGCTAGATAACTTCCGGATCCGTGGATCTGTAGTAACAGAAACAGATTTGATAAAACATAGATTTTACAGTTTTTATACCACGAAATATATTTTATCCTACATTTTCCTTTAGCATGCATACATGACTTCTAATGTATCACGAAAGAATATAAAACATATAAATCAAAATAAGTGACAAAAACATTATGATAAAAATAACCTAGATAAACTAGATTATTAATAATATTGCATTTCAATACTAAGGATGATACAAAGGGTTGGGTATATGATCCCAATGTATATTAACAACACAAAGTAAATGTCTCCATATGTGAACTTCATCATAGGGAACACAAGTGCGATGAGTGTTAGAGCGATGAGCACGACGATGCGATGTAAACCATGTTGATGATGGATCTAATTGGTTTCGATTGAGATGGAATGAGGAGGAAGATGAAGTTTTTGAATGAGAGGAAATTTTTTTTTTGAAATTGGAAGATTTAAAAAAATGAGGGTTTGATAAGATGGTCGACGGTGGGAGTATTTATGGGGAAGGAGGAATTTTGAGATTTGTGTTTTGTTTTATTAGAAGATATGATTTTTGGATTAAGTGAGATAAAACACAATTATTATAAACCATGATTTCTAGACGGAGGAGTGACACATATGTGTGAGAAAAAACTTCCTAATGAAGCTACATGTAAAACATGTGTAAACACGAAATCTACTCAAATAAATGCCTAACAAATAACACTTATTTATTAAACTAATATCATTTAGATATAAGTTGAAAGTTATACCTCGAATGCACTTAGGAATGTCTTTACAAATGACACAACAAATGTCACTTAGACGATTCCCGTTCCTTTGCGTTTAAGATACCTTCTTAAGGAAGGTATTCTTGTTACCTAGCGACTCCTAAAGCTTGGTGGGTATGAGCTTTGACTAATCAACATGACAAGGAAGATTAGTACAATTAAATGAAAAAGAAGATAAGAAAAATGTTGTTTATCAAGTCAACATCCAAACATATACTTTTGAAAAAACATGGTGTTGCTTTATGAAAAACCTTCTTTGTAGTTTTCAATTAACCATGGATCGTATCAAGTTTTCAAAGTACAATATATTTCAAGAAACTTGGTAACGAAGCTCTGATGCCAATTGTGGAAAACTAGAAGGGGGGGGGGTTGAATAGTTTTACCAATTAAAACTTCCTTTTAATCTACTAGGCGAGTACCCGCGCCTGGCGGCAGCGGTTCCTAGTGGTAGACAATTATTGATATGCGATATTGTGGCAAGTGTTTTGTTTAACATTCAAAATACAACGTGAAAAGATGAAAATGTAATTGCAGTAATAATGTAATACTCATAACCAAAAGTTAATGATTTAAAATTACAGTAATAAACAAAGAAATAATAGTAATACTTATGAGCGTACTTGTCGGTAGTATGATTGATAGCAATGTTTTTAAACCCGGGTTAACCTGGCCGGTTGAACCGAGAACCGGCTCGGACACCGGGCCGGATAGGGCCGGGTTTTTGCTTGTTTGAGAATCGGATTGAATCGCCGGTTTTTTGTTGACCCGGTTTTTTAAACCTGGTCGGGTCATGGTTTTTTAATAAAAAATTTAACAATATGAATTTTTGAATTTTTATTAAAAAATGTAACAATATGATATTTTCTTCCATTAACTTTTCTAAGTTTAATTAAAAAGTTGAAGTGGTGATGGCTAATGTTTGTTAAAATTATGTAAAATAGTAAGTATTTTTTTTAAGTTCGCTACATTAAAGATGATGTTTTGACAAGTATAATGCATTTTCAAAGAATTAGCCCATCATTAAATATAGCCGAGTACCCGTGCATAGCAACGGGATTTTATAGCGGCATATAGTTGTAATAATATTTTGGTTAAGTGTTTTGTGTAACCAAATATCACTACAACTATTTGCCGCTATAAAAAACCGACCTTGGAGACTAATCATGTCCTCACACATTGCACCCAATTTGTAAATCACCAACATTAAGTACGATAGATGACATTCTAATTCAACCTAAATTAAAGTTATAAACATTAAGTACTACACATATAAATGAGTGTTCTGAAACATAAACTAATTTCCTAACTAATAGTAAAATTAGAATTTAAAAATGTGTCAAATGTTAGCATTCAAACCACTGAAATACATAGACGTGCAGACCCATAATTATTCACCAGAATGTCAATTATTAGTTTGTCTCATTACCCACAATATTTAGCAATGAGAACCATACAGGTAAAAGCATTGTAGGCTGAAGAAATTACATCTTTTGTTTCACTTTCACTCTTGAACAGAATAGAAGCTATAACTTCGTCATTACTGGTATTTAACCTATTTACCGGGTTAAACCCTTGACCCAAAAGAGCTAATAGGTATAGTAACCCAAGTCAAAGCTTTCAATATTTTTAACTCCTTGATTGCAGTTGTAGACTCCCATCACGTATGAAATCACAAACTTCAGCCTACAAAAATAAAATCAAGCACATGACTATAACAGTATAAGTGTTGTTTAAAAATCAGGTCCACTTTTTAACTTAACTTACATCCACCCTTAAATAAGCCGCATATAAGTGCAAATAAATATATAATGTTGCAAACTGTCCAATAAGAAACTATATGCATTTTAGAGGATATACTTCAATCAAAACCAAAAAGTCAAAAACATTGGGCGTGATGTTGTCAAATTTAGTTTTATTCAAGGAAAACAAAAAAAAAACGGTAAACATATTACATTTATGGCTGGTAAGTATGCTGCTGCCTCAAGTATGGAAATGAGATTTCTATTTCATAAAAGTTTATCAAGTATGGAACAAAGAAGCTACGGTTAGTTGCAGTACTGATTTTTAATGCTAGATTCCTCACCTCAACTATATTGATAAAACCTACAGGACCTTGTTACAGGTTCATCATTAGTACCCTTCGCCACCCTCTTAAGCCAAATGCCACTTTTTCCCTATCATTCATTACATTAGAGGAATGCCTGGTGGCAATAATATCACCTGTTTTAAATGCATCAGATATCATATTTCGGAAAAGGGTTAATCAATTACATTAATTAAGAGTTACACACCTCGTTGTGATGAGTGAAGTAATTGTTTGAAATGGTCATTGGAGTTGATCCCATGACAGCATCCACGAGTCCATCAACGCAATTAGAGAATTGTGATCAACCCATACATGGGTTGACCCAAAGATGGAGATAGCGTCACCATCAGCCATTGTCCGCCAACCCATAAAGCAAATTTTGTCCATACAAGTTTATTGATAAAAAATATACTTGTCAATGAAAATCAACTTATATTAAAGAATGAGATTTCCAAAATGAAGATACATAGAATGCTCATGTCTCACACCTTGGTAGTAGCTTTCCACAGGTGCTTTGGAAATCTTTTTACAGAGTTTGAATCTATTAAGCGGAAAATCTGCATCATGTAAAATACGATACATACCACTAACGCAAGGGAGATCACTAACGCAATGTCAAATAAGATATATCAATTTATTTACCGTACATGCCACCATTCGGGATCCTGATCACTAACACAAGGGAGATCATTTACACCAAAAAGTTCAGGAACCCTTTCAATTCTGAGCAAAGCATCATCATATTCAATCATATGTATGTAATGAATCACCTAGAGCAATAAAAGCTGCATCAGGTATAGTCGTATACTCTGTATAAGAACTTGAAGCGATAAATCAAAGGATATGTTTAGACATCTGAAGCAAGAGTGGAAAATGTTGAATGAGAATAAAGTAAGGTATGTACCATTACAGGTATAAATTTAGAACTCTTGCGGAAGCACCGATGGACACTATTTGTGGCTTAATTCGCCACTTTGCCACACACGTAGTCCCACCCGGTACAATCGCCATGATAAGAAACTCCCTACAACCAACCATATAAAAGAATTAAATAAATAAAATTCAAAATTACATTCTCATGTTAATAATTCGCAACAAAATTACATTATCATGTTAACCATCACAAAAATGCAACAGAATTTAAACAAAAATGTAACGGAAACTTAACTGAATGTCATAATAATTCGCATCAAAAACGAAAACTACTACCTTAAATCCCACATCAATTTCTCTCGCTCTCCTCATTCCAACCTCGACTCTTCATCATCCCGTCATCTTCCCTACTATGCTTCGTAAAAAACACGCAATCTCGAAATTCATATCTGATAAACATAAGCATAATTCCATAACTTCATATAATACGAAACACACAATTAAATCAATTTACAAACAAAAATTATCTTAAACCGAGACCATCTCCTTCTTGACTTCGCTTCAAGTTCACAAAAAAAGGTTTTCGAACTCCTCATCTATCCTGTTACAAAAGAGCATAACACAATGATGATAAAGTATTGAAACCCACAATTAAATGTAAAATTGAAACCTTCAAAAGAAATCTATTGTAAAAAACAAAAGCTGAAATCGTAAAACAAAATTAAAATACAAACTTTCCACAGTATATTTATTCCAAAACACAGTATATTTATTCCAAAACACAGTATATTTATTCCAAAACACAGTATATTTATTCCTATAATGAATTATTGTTTTGGATTACTCCTATAATGAAGAATGGAGCGGCGGCATCCACACAGATTCCGGCAAGATTAAAAAAAACACTTAAATATATAATTAAAAAAATACATATAAATCAATAAATAAAGAACTTCAAAACTAAAAAAACAAACAAACCTCAAAGATCCGGCGGCGGCTACACAGATCCGGCAGCGGTATTTGGTATAGATCTTTTTTTTATCATTATTATTATTTTTTGAGTTGTGGGAATGGAAAACTTAGGTTTTGAATCGGTAGTTGAATTGAGATTTGTGTATATATGTGTTTTTGAATGGAGGTGTTTTTGGATCGAATGAGTGTGAGAGAAGTTTTGTGTTTGATTTTATTAAGAGATGAATCAGTGGTATCATGTTTTGGGAAGAAGGTATTGAATGAGGTGGTGTTAATGCTTAACAAAAATATAGGAGCGTGTTGGAGAAGAATGAATTATACAGGAAGAAACTTGTGAGTTTTCAAAACATTGACTTTGAATATTCAATTTTCAACTTTTCACATTTACCTTTGACCCTTTTTCCATTTAAGATAGTAGAGATTTAGATAGACTTATGTCAATCTATTTGGATGTGTGTGTTGGATGTTGATAAACAAGCATGTAAAGGTAAGTAATGAAAAGATAAGAGTAAGAAGCACAAAACCACAACGCAAGTATTTATAGTGGTTTGGATACAAGGTCACCTTCCTTGTCCTACTCCACTCCCCGAGTCACCTACTCGAGAGTTCGTAATCACTACACCAATCTCCTTATGGCGGAGAAGCCTTCACAACGTCGCCTACTCTTTTTACGGTACTAGGCTAACCACCGGGTTCTTTCACTCCAAGGTGAACCACACCTACACAACGTCGCCTACCCTTTATAAGGTACTAGGCTAAGTACCTAGTTCTTTCACTCCAAGGTGAACTACACCTTCACAACGTCGCCTACCCTTATTAGGTACTAGGCTAAGCACCTAGTTCCATTGCAATGGAGGAACTACTACCACACTACACCAACGACTAATCTCAAAGGAGATCTACTCCTTTACAACATCATCAAGGATATCGATATCCTTGGATCTAATACTAGTCTATCTTGTACATCGAAACACACCATATCGAATGTACATCTAAGGCACCTTTCACTAATGCCTTTGACTAGATCTACAAGACACCTTTCACTGATGTCTTGTGTCTTCACTTCTAAGCACCTTTCACTAATGCTTCTTTGTCTTGACTTCTAAGCACCTTTCACTAATGCTTCTTTGTCTTGACTTCTAAGCACCAATCACAAGTGCTTATCCTATAGACGATAGATACCCTTCACTAATATCTTCGTCTTGACACTTGAGACATCTTTCACTAATGTCTTCAACACTACACTTTTTTGAAGAAAGAAGGAATCATCAACAAGAAGACTTCAGTAGCCTTGATGATGAGGAAGCATGGCAACTCATTGACTTGAGCTTGCTCGACTTCAAAGGTGGTGATCTTGCTTTTAAGAGGAACCTAAAAGATCACACAAAAACAAAACTACAAACATAGATCTCTTGGATCTAAGGTTAGTGAGATTTAGCTCAGGGGGAAGGTGTGTTAGAAAGGTATTGAAAGGGATGAGAAATAATGAAGAAATGGCTCACTATTTATAGAGGAAAAATCCTACTGTTCCCCCGATCCCACGGATCCCTACCACAAGGGATCCGGCTAGCACAAAGCTAGGGATCCGTGGAACGCTCCTCTTTGCCCATGGGTATTTTTGGTTATTGGTCATGGGTCATGGGTTATGGGTTGATCCATGGTTTTCTTTTTAGATACAATGTATCTTAAGGATACAATGAACTTGGTTAAGTGGTATAAATAAAACCATGGGTTATGGGTCAAAACCATTAGCTAGTTTTTACCTATTTAGTATACACTTGTTTTTACCCATTTTAGTATATACTTGTTTTTACCCATTTTAGTGTAAACATTTTTTTACCCATTTATGTTACCCAATACACTACATACTAGTTATGTGTATATTTTATCCAAATATGTAAACACTAGTTGTTGTACATATGTATTACTAAATCATAAAATCACTTATACTTGTTTTAGTGTTTTATGTGAAAATGTGAATATGTTAGAAACTATTAGTTCAAACCATTTACGTATTTTATTTGTTTCGTTAATATGATTTTACGTTTGTTATCGACAAAACATTAGAAGATCGTAAAATATAAATAAACGTTTTTACGGCTTATTTGTATTAACAAAACAGACCCAACATTGTTAAGCAATCGAATTTGTATCTTATACCTACGTTAAGTACATTTCAAATGTTAGGGAATGAAGGGATTAATATTGAGATGGAATTCACCTATAAAAAAATCCGTATACTTCTCTACACAATTTATTTTCACACAAAACCTTGTCCTCTTCTTAACTAGACTCGAGTTACCATCAATCTCATCCACACTATCAATGTTAACACCAAAGTTGTCAAGCTCAACACCATAAATACCACCATCTACCTTATTTTTCAAAGAATTTAATTATCCTAAAAATAATGATTCAAAGTTATCATAAGTATAACATTTTTAAATTCACTTTTTCTACATTTGTTAAGAACTGATCACAAACTGAGATGGCTGCTGTTACACCAAGGATTCAGATATTTTATTATTTAATATCATTGTATCAGTTTGACTATAATGTTGGTGTGTTTGAAAACTTATTATGATTGGTTAGTCAATAGTGAAATTATATATAAGTATTTGGCATAGAAAGTTATTTGTGACCAAAGTTAAGAAAATAGGACTTAAAGGACTAAAAGTGCCATGTTGAGAAAATTGTACCAGATTTTTGTAAGCTAAAACTTCCCATTATTCTAAATCTGTATCTTATACCTACGTTAAGTACATTTCAAATGTTAGGGAACGGAGATTAATATTGAGATGGAATTCACCTATAAAAAATCCGTATACTTCTCTACACGATTTATTTTCACACTAAACCTTGTGCTCTTCTTAACTAGATTTAAAAACAAATGAGTCTATATGACAACCTTATCAAGATATAATAATCAAGAGACTTTGATAAAGCTCACCTGTGCGTCCGTACAAAAAATAAGCTGATCAGGTCCTAATCAACGGCATGAACAACACTGTCAACAATCACGTTGCTTATTTATATAATTCAATTCCAGTTCTAACATATTTGAAAACATATCTGGGAAACAAAAACATAAACACCAAGTCACTCACACGTAAATATACTGTTGTACCGGTTACCTATATCAGAATCAACAGGAGGACTTCCTAACGAAGACGTTTTGTTCCTTGGTGGGCCACCACAACCCTTTTCTGTTCTTTTATTGAAACCTGCGATTGCGAAAACCATCGGCGTATCAATGTTAGCTTAAGCATCTAATACAAACACATATATTTTATACATGTCTATCACATCCCAAGCTCAAAGTCAGTCAAATCCAATTGCAAATACACGTAGCAACCCAAAAGTATTTACCTCTTTGACAGTCACCCAACTTTAATGTTGGCAATCATAACCGCCTTTTCATTACCCTACTGTACATTAGTCTTCACACCCAATAAAAGTGGTTGACAAAGAAATAAACAGATTGTAGTCTTTCTAAACTGGAAAACAAAAAAAATAAAAATAAATAACAACTTTAACTCCAAAAACCAACTTTCATATAAAAAAATTCCAAATTCCGTACCTGAAGAACCAATATTTTCAGCCTGACGGACTGTTGCTCAAACCTCAAAACCGTTCGTCAATAACTGCTCCATAGCGCACCCTCAATTGTTAAAACATGTAAGTGAACCTCCTATACGGCTCCTGAAAAACTGACGATACATAATCAACAAGAGTCATGTGATCCTCAATTCCTGGGAGTTTTGATTGTTGTTGGGAAGAACGAAAAATTTGAATATAATTGAAGATCGAAGAAATTTTGATCGGTGTCTAGGGTTTGCGTGTTATTGAGGTATGTATATGTTCTGGAAGATGTGGATAAGAAACCGATTGTTATACACGAATGCCGGTGAAGAAGTTAGTATAAAATTCTAGTACATGGCCGTTTGACGAACAACGTATTGGACTCACATGTGGCCATAACTGTAAAGAGAGCCCAACGTACTGTAAGAATAAAATAATACTACATCCGTCTCATAATAATTGTCCACTTTGATTTTTTGAAGTCTTTTTTATTCAACTTTGACCATAAATATTTTTATTTGCGTAATATAATACTTGATAAAAAATATATGAATATATTGGGTTTTAAATATATTTTTATTTGATATAATTTTTATCAAGTATTATATAACACAAAATAAAATGTTAATGGTCAAAATTAAATAATAGAGATTAAAAAAGTTAGTGGACAAATATGGGACTGAGGGAGTATAGTTTTGGAGAGGCTCCCTCCCATTATATCTTATATCAATGTGTATTACTAAGACCTTCTTTAGAAATTACAAATTACAAAAGCAATATATGAATGGGCATAAACCTTCATTACAAAGTCATCCAATAAAGACAACAATCACACACATATAAACTAAAACAAAACCTTTATATAATTTATCCAAAATAGTTTAAAGTTAAAAAGGTTCACCAAACCAACAGAAATGAACACGAAAACATAATAATATAGTTAGAATGAAGGATTAATTTCATATATCACCTTATTTTCATGATTAATTTCATATATACATAAAGTGCAATTATTGAATGCATAATGTACAATGTTTTTAAGCATACTTGGGTCTATATGGATTTTTCAAATTTTACAATGGAAGGTATGAAATTTCCCCTAAATGAAAATAAACAAATCCTACATAGT
This sequence comes from Chrysanthemum makinoi, assembly GCA_910596185.1. NCBI lineage: Eukaryota > Viridiplantae > Streptophyta > Magnoliopsida > Asterales > Asteraceae > Chrysanthemum > Chrysanthemum makinoi. Next base: position 55,216,568 of record OU343221.1, on the reverse strand, counting down.
ATTGCTTATTTGAACATGCTTGTAGTGTCTCATACTTCTTGAAGAACTTAAGGATAAAAAAACATCATGGTAGTATTACGAACTTTCTATTGTTGTTGTATATCAACCTTCATACTTTGGGACTTGTGACCTTGAGACAATAACATATAGCTGACCATGTGTAAAAACAACTTTAGGTATATATATCCCACTTTCAAAAGCGAGTGTCCTTCACTTTTTTTGATAGTAATTACAAAGCATACAGATATCTGAAATTGTGTTATATTAATCTCCAAAAGTACTTTTTTGAAAGGATTCAGTTAGAATCTTGCAAGTGAAAACATTTCACCATTTTTCCATTCCAGTCATAATTTCGGCTTTGATAGAACATTCATTGTGTTCCGTAATACGTAATCTAATTATATTGCATAATCCTGCTATGTGATCAATGTTATGAAGCAACATAATCGGTGCCCCAACTTTAATTACTAACTTGTAATTTGATATTCCAACTAATTTCATACCATTCAACACGTAAAAGAGAATATAACAACTCTTAAATTGTTAATATACCTCAGATTCACATATGCTTTCTAAAGGTATTCTTTCTCTACGGCTGCTTGCAAAATAGTGGCAATATAAGCAGTCTTCAAACAATGAAAAAATATTTAATATCCATTAATATTAATAGAAGTGATAAACATACATGTTTTGGTACTTAATGTAATATGGAGGACAACTTAAAATATTCCAAACAAATATAAATGCATAACATCCATAAAAATATATAAGGGTAATGCAACATATGACCAACCAAACACTTTCACGCCTGGTAATCAAGAGTCAAACCAAACCTGTCATAAAAGAGTCAAGAAAAAGACCCAACATTGTTAAGCAATCGAATTTGTATCTTATACCTACGTTAAGTACATTTCAAATGTTAGGGAATGAAGGGATTAATATTGAGATGGAATTCACCTATAAAAATGTCACACCCCCAAATTACCTGTTTTGCAGCGGAATGGAATTCCTGTGGATTGACTGTCATAGCATCACAATCACAGTTATATTGAACGACCTAAAGTGTCGTTTGAAAAGAACATCGTTTGATTTAATAAAACAATCAGAGTTTACAAAGTAGGTCCCAAATGAAAATCAACTTGTGCGGAAATAAGTTTGTTACAATTCAAACGATGTTTTAAAGTATGTAAAACCCAAGTGAGACGCGTCGTCATCGCGACTCCATGATGTGTCCAAATGCATGCCATGAAGTGAATGCCTTAGATACCTGAGATAAAACATGCTAAAAAGTGTCAACACAAAGGTTGAGTGAGTTCATAGAGTTTGAGTTGAAATGTAAGGCCTTTCAAAATCGTTTATGCAGCAAAGGCATTGTAAATCGTTGAAATGTAAACACTTTCAAAATCGTTTATGTAGCAAAGGCATTGTAAATCCACTCAGTTCCAAGTTCCGCACATACAAAACTTGCACACTTGCTGTTCACAATCCTTTGCAGAATATGTAGAGTTAATGTTCAAGTGCATGATGTCAAATGAATTCACATAATAGTGCATGGCTCAATGTATCGAAATCGTTTATGCAGTAAAGGCATTGTGAATCACTCAGTTCCAAGTCCGCCCATACAAAACTTGCAACCTCTGTGTTCACAACCCACTGCCAGAATATGCATAGTTTATGTTCAAACAGAAATCGTCAAATGAATTCACAATAGTACCCAACTCGACGTAGAACAATAGCACATAATCAATAGCACTTAACTCGTCGTAGAACAATAGCACATAAACAAGAACAATTAATATAGTACAACATTCGGTTTTAAAACAATGGTGATCATGATAGAAATATCTTAATAATATAAAGTACTTGTGAAAAATAGTCGAACATGTATCTTCCCCAAAATAGTTTCAAACAATTGAAAATGGGGCTATGAAAACTCACAGTAATCCTTATAAAAGTTAAAGTACTTGTGAAAGTAAATGAAAACAGTTTGAGCATGTATCTCCCCCAAAACAGTTATGAAAGCAAGTAAAAGTAGGGGCTACGAACTCACTTGGTCAATGATGCGAAGACAAAAGTGAGTACACCGAAATGTAGCGTGATACGTAAATCTTGACCTATGATGAATGATATGACATGTAATGAGTTGCAATGTAATGTTATGCATGCATTTCGTATGTTATTTATACCATTTACGAGTTTTGAAAAATATTACTTGTCATCGAAAAATACTCGTTTGACGTCTTGACCAATCAAAAATCACTTTTCAAATTTTTACATCAATATGTCATCCTACAATGGTTTAATAATGATTTTTGGTGAAATTCCACTTTTCGTCGCAAAACAATGTCGTCGGAATTTTTATGAAATTAACAAAGATGGCTTTGGAAAACCAGCCGTAAACGGTGTACGTGATCGTTAGAGAACGAACTCGACGGTTTTGGAAAGTTTGTATCGATATCTAAAAGTTCAGTTCAAGGAGGTTTCGTCCAAAAGGTCTCGATCATAAAGATATTAAGGGTTAAAGATAGTGATTTTGGCTAATTGTTGTGCAGAAAATAATAGTTACGGCAAGTTTATGAAAACGTGCATATCTTTGTCGTTTCAAATCCGTTTTCCACGTTTTATATGTCCTTAGCCTTGTATCGAAGTAAACTAATATATTTTTGAGAAGTCGAAATAATTTGTGAAGCTTAGGGCTCATTTTTGACCCAAACAATGTAAAAACAGTTTGCTGAAAATTCTGAAAATAATATATTCGGCGTTTCAAACTTGTAAAATCCATAACTTCTTCGTTATAAGTCCGTTTTCATCCGTTCAAGCGGCCACGGATTCGTTTTAAAGTATATTTTCTAAAAATCAAGGCCAAAGTTTCGTACCAACTGTCGGTTTTTCCAGAAAAACAAAACAAGGACAGAACCTCTTTTATACGTATTGAAAATAGTTTTTCTCGGACAAAACCTATTCTAATCCGTTCAAATCAACTCCAAAACTAATCTACTCTACCATACACCTTCTTAGGGTGTCATGGGTTCCTAATCATCATCAAGACCAAAGAATACTGGGGAATATTTATAGGATGACCAAATATATATATAAACTCTAAAATCATATAAAATGGTATAAACAACATATGTCTTGCATGTTTGTACTAAAAATGAAAAGATGAATATGAGATGATAAAGAAACATGAAAAATGAAAGAAACATGCTTACAAGTATTATGGTGAGGTGATTAGAACAAGGATTAACCTAAACACCCTAGGTTTTTATTTCAAAACCTTTAATAAGAGTGTAACTAGAGTGTTTATACTTGATCTTGGAAAAATTTTATGAATCTTCTAACTCCTTAAGTAGAACCGGTTTGTAGAGGATGAACAAAGAGAGAAAAACACTAACTTGTTGAATTATTTGTGATGAATAATTGAAGTGAATGAAGTTTGAGTACATATCTATACAAGTAGAATTTTCTTACCAAACATTAAATGCAACCCCACTTGGTCGGCCAAGGGGGAAGCATTTCACCAAATATATATTTTTTGTTTTATCTTTATACATTGTGTAAGTATTTGTTTGTAAGAACAAAAAGTTAGATTAAGGAAATAGGTGTAAACTTGTATATAGTTGTGAAATTAGAGTAACAGGATACAAAAAAAATAAGTTTTACTGGATCAAGAGAATATACTAAGATCATAAAGTTTATTAAAAATACATTTCCGTGTGAAATTGAGTGATATAAAAATTTCAAGTGTGTTTTAGAAAAAACGTAGTAATAATATAAACTTTAACGATTTATATACAAAAATAAATTTAAAACACTAGGTAAAGTCAAAAATATAGTTTTTTAAACTAGAATGTAAGTTTAAAATACAGGGATTCATTGAAAGTACGATTAAATAGTACCAAAATAATAAGCTCCCGCGATAAAAGTTTTTAAAATATAAAAATTCACGCGGGGTTGAATGTGATAATGATAAATGTCGTTGATGCAACGAACGTGATGCAAATGATATCAATGGAATGGTAGAATAAATCTTAGTCCATTAGAATGATACGTGAGGCAGGATCCATGAATTCGCCGCTAAACCCTTAAGGCAGTTACGCGAATTACGGGTTGGGAACAAGATAAAACCTAAAGTGTACATAAATGTTTGAAATAGGAGGCATGAAAATTGTGTCGAGAAATGACCTGGAAAGTAGCGTTGTCACATCCGTCCCATCCAAAAAAGTGAATTCAGATCCCTGAAATCAATCGTGTGGTCTTCGGGTTATGGGTTGAAATGTGGGCAAAACTTTCCCATCTCACGAGGCAAAATACTCAAAAGACCGTTTTGGTAACCGATTTTGCTTAATCCACAAATGCATTCAAACAAGAACGTCATACGATTAGGTAAATCGGTTTAGTAACAACTGTTCTAGCTCGATCTTTGGCAACTCTCAAAACAAGAACTGTTTAACACGGATCAATAGGAAACAAGTGGTTTGAAGAAAATTCTTTTGAAAAATTGGCTACGATTACAGGAATGGCTTACACAGATAAGCCTTACTAATCCATTCATGCATGATTCTCCTTGAATTAGACATAGGTGATCATGGGCTATGTATTAATTTAGGGAGTAATATGCATGCTTTGGACCTAATCGACTCAGATATTGATTTTGGTGTTGAGTCAACCGGTGTAAAAATTGTGATAGGGAAGACAAGGAAATTTCGTCCATCGTT
>OU343221.1:55154743-55211750 GCA_910596185.1 Chrysanthemum makinoi | reverse complement strand
AAGCTTCTATTTTGGTTCACGTGGTCTTAATACAGATGTCATGACCATTAGGGTCATAACATTGGTTTCGGGTATATTTGGTTGGTTAATCGGTTGGCGAGATTGATTTGAGTTGATTTGGGATTGAATTGTGCTATTATGACTTTTATTTGGACTTGATATATATATATATTGTCAACTTTGAGCAACGTCGGTGTTACTTTGACTTTTTAGTCAATAGTTGACTCGACAAGCTGCTGTGGGACTTTAGTATAATTTGGACTATCGATTGATTAAAAGCCGAGAGGTCATGACTCGTGCTTGTGGACTCGAAACGAATAACAATATGAAACTAATATTGGAATTTGACGAAATGTATATATGAAAATGCTAATAAACTATGAAACATTAATAATAAAAAGGCTTTTGTACAAAAAAAATATAGATAACAAGACTTATCTTGTTATTTACTATTTTAAATGGAAACTAACGACTAAAAATAGAAATGTTTTATAATAAATAAGTAATTAATGTTTCGAGTGCACGTTTATCGAAATATGCCAATTATGGGCATTTAATACTAGTTTCAAGTATTTATTTACTTAAGTTGTGTGCATGAGTTACGGATAACCTAACATTAATAGTGTTGATCCACGTGGGTAGTGGACTTATTAGGTTGACGAATCTAATAAGAGCCCGCTAGGTATGTTGGGTAACCTTATTAATAAATTATCCTTATCACTCTTTAGGATGCGACGGTTTATGGGATAATAAGCGACACGAATAAATAATTGAGTTTATCGAGTTAGTGAATTCGATGGTTTACTATTAGAAACTTATGGACCATGGAGCTTATCACTTAGATGTCTCATTGTGTTGCATTGAGTCACATATTGGTTGTTTGAGTGCATTCATGGCATCATATTGAGTCGATACACCCACATGAGGATACCAAACACTAGGACTAAACGGCGAAACAAGACATTTTTAGAAATAACGAAATGGAATACATTGGGGTAGATAACGTTGATTTTGGGAAATATATATTAAAATTTGTTTACATTAATAGGTTGTGCCGAGTCGATAGTTGTTGAGCGGTGATTACGCATTTAATCTTAACGCTGAGTGTTTATTTGTGCGTTGCGGCAGGGTGGTTTTAGCGACGTTTGGACGTAGCGATACTGGTAGCAACAATTTTCGACATTGGTTGAGACGAACGGTGGAATGCGGATGGTGATGTAGAGTTTAGGATTGATCACGGTTTGTGATTGATGTATATCTATCTTAAGTGTTCGCATAGCAAATCAACTCCTTCAGGTCCACTATGTTTTATTGAATTTAAACCTATGAACTCACCAGCGTAAACTAACCTTTTAGCATGTTTTCTCATTTATTTAAATGATGTTTGGAATACGTGTTCGGTAGAAGCTTGGCAAGGAGGCATGGTTCAAGGATCATATTTGACTCTGATAATGTCACAATTCTCAATTTCAGGTCAATTTACAAACTTTGAAATTTTTACTATTCATTTCGGGAATTTACTATTCATCGATTACTATTCATCATTTTTGAAGTCGATATGATATTTTGAGAGGTTATTTCAAAATTTTACTATTCACAAAACACTATTCATTCCAGGAGAAAAAATTATATTCATGATTTTTATTCATCATTTTTCGTAAACTAGGTTTACGAGTATCAAATTCGCGTAACCGTGAGGGTTAAGTTGCGTATTCATGGAACATCATTGAGAACATTTCATATAGACTAGAGTTAGTCTACACATTATCAGTATCATCATTTTCATATTATTTCATGCATGGGTTTGCATATTTCATGAACCTATATTTATCGATTAAATAAACGCTATCACACGATCATTTATTTTGAATAATTGATCCGACACTTCCGAAAATTGTCCTGATACATTTTTATACTCATTTTAAGACTATAAAAATTATATTATTAGTTTACCCGATGTTTTGAATTTATTTTGTATATAAATTGTTATATATATATATATATATATATATATATATATATATATATATATATATATATATATATATATATATATATATATATATATATATATATATTTACGACGGTTTTCGTCAATTCAACTCGATAATTATTTATTCACTCAATTATTGCGAGAAATGTATTTTTATAATTTTTGTGACTTCAATATATTTTATTTTGTTCCGCTAAAAATAGATTTCTAGCTAACGCTACACTACATAATTAATTAAATGTACAAAATACACATAATACTTAACTTTAACTACCATTAGTCATCAAAATACATCAAATCCTTCCACTTTATCCCCATTGCCGCCCCCTAGTCATCAAGGTAACCAAATTGATTTTTTCTACCTAAATGTACACCTACACATTTTTATATCTAGATATTTGTTGAATACTAGGAATATCTAAATTAAAAACACATAGTAACACATACTTACAAGGTGTAAAGAAAACAAGAAAACTCTTCCTTCCTTTGTTAGTGGTCGACCAAAGCAAGATCAAGAGGAGAAACCATTGATTTTTCAAGATCAAGTGATTTACTAAACCTATTAGTGCTTCTAGTTAAGGTTTTGAAATAAAAACCTAGAAATAGTTAGTTACCTTGTTACAAAAACCTCTTCATCAATCAAGTAAGTTATTAATAATTTTCCTACTCTTTTAAACATTTACTTGCTCTATTTTTATGAATCTATTAGAAAAACACGCAAATATACTATGATCCATACCATTTATATTTGATTTTTCTACTTATAATGAGTTTTAAACAATCCTATTAATATTCCCATGAACCCTATCATTTTTGGTGAAGTTTAGGAACCCATGACACCCTAAGAAGGTGTATGGTAGGTTTAGAATAATTTTGGTGTTGATTGGAAGGGTTTAGAACAAGTATTACGATAGAAAAATCATTTTCGACAACTTATAATTAAGGGCTGTCCATTTTTGTAAAATCTGGAAATTTTGACAGGTCATGGCTTATTTTGGTTTATATTTTCAGAAAATATACTTTAAAACGAAACCGTGGTCTCTTGAACGGGTTAAAACGGGTTTATAACGAAGAAGATACGCTATTTTCAAGTTTAACGACGAAAACTATTTTCTGAAATAATACTTGCTGTCAAGGGATTTTCAAGGGGCAAAACCGAGTTTTGAAAGTAATCTAAATGAGTCGACTTATCAAAAGTATATTAGTACATACTAACACGAAACCGAGGATATATAGAACGTAGAAAAAGGACCTATAACGCTAAAGATATACACATTTGAAAACCGACGTTCACAACTTATTTCCTTCAGCTTTTACTAAAATATTTCTAAGTGTTGAAATTGTCTTTTCAGTTACTCATGTTTGGAGCCGTTTTTCTCAATGATCGAGTTGGTTTTGGTAAAATAGTATCTCGAGTAAAGTTAGTTCACCGGCCTATTTTCCAAAATGTCAAATTGTTCGTCAAACGGATTTATAATGAGTAACTTATGACCTCTCAAACTTTCCCGAAAACTGCCCAGAAACTGTATTTTTAGCCCGACTACCTCACTTCACCATCATTTTTATCTAGGATCAATGTTGCAAAAATCGTGAATCGGTAGTCGGGCGGTCGACCACCCTGTAGCGAGTAATCAGTCAAGTCGGGATTAATCGGTGATTAATCGGATTGGTATTTCTTGCAATTTTTTGGTATATCTGGAGACCAAACTAAAAATCTTAACCGATTCCAAGCCTGCTATGTTTCCAAACCTCAATAAAAGGCTCAAATTCTGATTATGATGCCCATTGTGCGTTATAAATGAAATATACGATCCCCAAATTAAGTAGAATGCCTAAATTATTTTTTTTAAATGACCGATTTGACCGATTTGGCCGATTTTGTGACCTCGACCTTTCCGGCCGATTTGCCGATACCGTACTTAGTTTTGATTTTTTTCCTAGGCCGATTTTTCGACCGATTTTCAAAAATCGACAAGGTACTCGGTCGATTAACGATTAATCGGCGATTAATCGGTCGAGTTGACCGATTTTTGCAACATTGTCTAGGATAGAGACTCGTATGGACAAAAGTTCAGTGTTACGACTTTTAGATAATATTACAAGCATTCCAAAACCGCTGAGTTTGTTTCCTAACAGTCGATATTCACTATTTTACGACTAGCTTTTCGAGGCCACTTAGCCACTTTCACGAATTATCAAAGTACATTATTTTGCGACAAAAACTATAATTTCTTGATAAATCACTAAACGACTATCGTAGGATGTCGTTTTAATGTAAGTACTTGTAAAGTATTTTATAACATGACGAGATGTCATAAACATATATTTTGACGATAAACTTCATTTTCAAAAATGTACAAGTGGTATGGATATCATATGAGTTTGCATGCACGACATTGTTTCATGGCTTACGTTAGAACATATCATTCATATTAGGTTGCTGATAGAGATCGCACCTCATTTCAGTGTATCTACTTTTGTGTTGGATCGATATACTTTAATCAAACTAACTTAACTAGCTTGTTAAGGTTTAACAACCTCGGATAAATCCTAAGTTATTAACAAAGAAACACTGAGCAATCTTTATCAAGTGTGCGGAATTTACTTAACAAAGCTAAGAAGAATAACTTTTATTATTAACTCTAAATCTGCTTATTATGCAGATACTCTAAACAACTCTATGATTATCGAACTTCTCTCTAAAACTCTAAATAACTTGTGAATTTGTAAACTCTAAAACTCATAGACTCTAAAACACCTCTGCCAATCTAGGAGTCCTTTTATAGGCTCAAGGATATCCTAGTCGGTTTACAAATTGTATCCTTGTACGACAAGTAATCTAATACAGAACATTCTAGAGTTACAATACTTTCCATAAACAAATATAACAATTCTTTGTTCTTGCAGTACTTTGACTTCGTTGTGCAGTACTTTGACTTTCTCTTTAGCAGTACTTTGACTCTTTGACTTTTTCCAGTACTTTGCACTTACAGTACTTTATCTTCAGTACTTTCATCTTCACACTTTCATATCCCAACAATCATCCCCAACTTGAATTCTACTTTTGAATGTTCCTGTGTATCTTTAGGCTTCATCTTTAAAAGATGTTGTTCTTAGTCTTTGGATTGTAGCTCGTAGTTTCTATGCTTTGTCAAATACCTCTAGAATATTAACAGCAGCATCCATCAAGCTCCATCTACAGCAACCAGCAACATATGACAATTTGTACATTAATTCAGTTTAAGTTGCATACTATTCTCATCACTTATAGGTGTGTTAACTCCTGTGAGAGGTGAATCATTGAAAACTTAATGGATTTAGATCTCTTTACCAAAGCCATTAACTCTGGAGTAGCCAAATGTTTTGGTGTGTAAGACCATGGTACATTGATAACCATATGATTTTTAGCAAATCACCAGATATCAACAGATTTGAGTTGTCTTTACCAAAAGTTGTACCCTTCTGGACTAGTTAGTTCTTCTATCAAATGGTGAACTAATTACCAATAATGGTTTTTCCACAGCCTTTACCACAAGCCATTTTCTTGTGAGCTAGCCAACTCTTCACATAAACTGATATGGTGAGTTGATTACCATACAACTTATTAGCAAGTTGTCAACTAAAAACGGATTTGAAATATCTTTACCAGAGCCGTTTGCTCATGGATTAGCCAATCCTTTTGTAGCCATGGTGGATTGATGACCTATTGATGTTGTCATCTCAAAAACCTTTTATTTTATCCAACCTTTGTTTTCAAAATATTTGTTACTTAACAAAAGATTTCTTCCAAAAAGCACTTAACTGGTTTAAAAACTGCAAGCAGTACTTTGATGAAAGTACTGTTTGATCAGCAATACTTTGAATAAAGTACTGATTTATCAAAAATAATTTATTCAAATAAGATTCATACCAGTCAGTCATCCTCATCAGCAATAGTAGTCCAGTTGATAAATAGATTAATAACCATGCAAGCAGTTTCATTATCCTCTTCTACTTCCATTCCATGTTCTAGCATCCTTCTCATAAGCTCAACAGTAAGAGGGTATCTTCTATTTACAAACATGTGTATCATAGTACCATTTTCCAGCTCTAAAACATGAACACCAGACTCTTCAAAGAATCTCCAGAAGACAATTTCCCAATTCTCTTGATTCTTCCAAATATCATCAGTGCTCTCTTCTTCAGTTTCCCATGCAGTTGTGAGATCTCCAAGTAAAACTAAGCCAATCCCTTCTAATGGATTATGTTCAAAGTAAGCTTTAACCACATGATATAAATAGAATAGATCCACTCTATCTATAATGTGCAATAAATCCCATAGCCTATTGAATACTCTGAAACTTTCATCTTCTTTATGAAACATCATATAGCTTCCTTCTTTGGATTTCACAACTTCAAAAGCACTAATCTAAGATCTGTTCATCTTCGTGTGCATCTTCTTTTGAATATTCAAAATCTACTACTCAGAGATAATTCCTTAGTTCATCACTAGTCTCAGATCTTAATTCACCTTTTTCTTTCTTTGAGAACTGAACATCGTAACTTCAGTTTTCCTTTTCTTTTAAACTCTTCTTCCTTTGCTTCAGTCAATTAGCTTCTTCTAAAATCTTTGATGCTGCAACATCATTCTTATAAGCCTCTTTCGTCATATAGTCTTTTCATATCAACATAATTCAGCTTCTGCAATCCTTTATATCCTCGACCTTTCAAATAAGCCATTATAGCATTCCTATCTTTAGCTAAATTAGGTCTTCTTGGCATATATCTAACAGGTAGGTGACTGTATTCAGCAGCTTCACATCTAATTCATCTTGTAACTTCTTAGCTGCTTCTCTACTATGAGCTTCTTCACTTCCTGAGCTTCTATCTTTAGCATTTAACTCTTCTTGAAGCTTTCTAGATGCAGCTTCATTCCTAGCAACTTCAATTGCTCTAAGTTCTGCCAAAGTTAGCTTTTTCATCTTAGTTTCTACCAGAAACACCTTTCCTTTATCTTTAGGATCAATTATAGGTTGAGAAGCTCTTGATTCCTCTTGAACTTGAAAAGTAACACCACCCCTTGGTTGTGATAAATCTTGCAAAATTACAGCAATGAACTCATCATCACTTGCAGAATGGATGGGTTTGAGTGTAGCTTCCTCCTCTTGTAAAACAGTTGAGGGACCAACAACTTCTTCATGTACAGTTATTGAAGGACCAGCTTCCTCTTGATTTTCAGTACTTTGAACTGGAACTTGAACTTGCTCTTCAGTATCTTGAATGTTCTGTTCTTCAGTCTTTTCATATTCTTCAGTACCTTCAGGTTCTTTCTCCTTCTCATCTTCTTTCAAATTCTCTTCTTCTAAATTCCTCCCCAATTGGACAGAAGAATGTTGGTGAAACTTTTGGCGTTTGCTTTTCCTAGACTGCTTTTGCTCCTTCTTCTTTGATTTAACCAGATAAATTCTTGAACTAATGGCCACACAAAAGTCTTTAGCCTTCTAAACTTCAGTTTCAATTTCTTTATTTGCTTGGCTTGAGCCTCAGTAGTCTTTTTCAACTTAACCAATTCCCTTGTCAAAACATAATTATCCAGTGTTAATTCTTCAGGGGTAATATGTGAATCATCTCCTTAAATTGGTGAATGTTCCTCTGATTGAGAGGTGGAATAACTTGGAGATGGAGAAGGTGAAACTGCAACATCTTCTTGAACTTCAGTACTTGGGAGCAAGTTACCTTGTGGAGATCACGTACCTTCTTTTGATGCAGCTTGTTGAAGCGGTACTTGCAGTCAGATGCTTGCAGTGCTGACTACTTGCAGATGCAGTACCTTCATAGCTTCATTTTTCTTACGGCTGAACAGCCTGAACAACTTCCATCATAGAAGTAGTTAAGGGAGTATCCCTTCCAGTGAATTGATCACTCTTCTTAGCCATAAAAGTGAATATTTTAGCTTGTTGAACCACAATTAAAGATCTGTTGGCTTAGGAACATCAGAAAGTTGCTTATTGAGAAAGACTTGAACAAATCTTGGATACATAAGCCACTTTGAACCATTTGTGATGTGGGAAAGCATTCCATCAAGAATGAGCCTTGAAAAATTAAAAATACGATTAGTAGCTAAACCCACACATAGATGCTATATTTGATCCAAATATTCCCCATGAAGTACTCTTTACTAATACAGTGAAGCAACACATGTACTAAAAACTTCCAGTGAGAGGCAAAAAGTTGTTTCCTAAATGTTTGTTCATTCAAAGAGCCTTCATAACCAATATGTCGAAAAGTATCCAAAATCAACTACTTATCAAACGGATAGCTCCATCGCATCATTGAACAATAAATCTTCTCTTATGGAGGCTTTAGTAATCTTACAGTTCTTCCAGCAATCGTAGCTGAATAAAATTCATCATTTCCATATTTTCCTAGCAGTAGCCCAAAATTCTTGAATCCGGGGCTCAATTATATCCGCTCCACACTAAAAGAGCATAACTGATTGGCGATCCATGAATAATCAATGATATCATGAAAGAGTGTATTCGCTTCAGTCTTATCTAAACTTGCCACCATATTGTGCTTTGAAATAGTTGGACGATTTGCCATTGTTGAATATGTGAGCACAGAAGAGATATAATCGAATAATATAGAGGTGATGAGAGAATTATGGAAAAGATTTTAATGTATCAATATGAGAGGGAAAATCGGAGAGTAGTTATTTATAGGTGAGATTTAAAAAATCGACCATAAATACAAAGTTCCGTTAGAATTAATTACCCCTCAATATAACCGTTGGAACAGTACTTTAATACGACAAACAGTACTTTTCACGTATCAGTTACCAAGCAGTACTTTCCAAGCGGTATTTTCATCAAAAACAGTACTTTTCCAAATTCTTCTGTAAACGTATACATAAATATCCTCCCCTCAAGCAATGCAGGACTATACTAATACTAAATAGTCCTCCTTAAATGTAGCTCATAGTTAATCATGCCAATGCTCACCAAGTGATTGAATCTTGAAACATCAAAGCCTTTGGTGAGTAAGTCAGCTACATTATCATCTGTGTGAACCTTAACCACATTAATGAGCCTTTGCTCATAGCAATCTCTGATAAAGTGATGCCTAATCTGCATGTGCTTGGTCTTGGAATGATAAACTGGATTCTTCACAATACAAATGGTACTCTCATTATCAATGTTGATAGGAGTATTCTTGAAATTGAATCCATAGTCCAAGAGTTGATTCTGCATCTATAAAACTTGTCCACAACGACTTGCAGCTACCTATTCACTTCAGTAGAGGATGTTGCTGCAATTGTTTGTTTCTTACATTGCCAGGAGACTAACCTTCTTCCAAGATATTGGCATCCTCCAGTGGTTGATCTTCTATCATAGTTATCACCTGCATAATCACTATCTGAAAAAGCTTCTAAGTGAAAAGGTGACTCTTTTGGATACCACAACCCCAATTTAGGTTGTTGCTTCAAATAACAGAAGATTCTCTTCACTGCATTCATGTGAGAGATCTTTGGTGAGACTTGATATCTTGCACATAAACAAACTGCAAACATGATATCAGGCCTTGATGCAGTGAGATACATAAGAGAGCCAATCATTGATCTGTATAACTTGACTTCAACAGGTTGACCATCTTCATCTTTGCCCAATGAGTTGATAGATTTAATAGGTGTAGTAACAGTCTTCATATCATCAAAATTGAACTTCTTAAGTATGTCAGTAACATACTTGTCTTGACTGATAAAAATACCTTCCTTTGACTGCTTAACCTGAAGTCCCAAAAAGAATGTTAACTCTCCCATTGAACTCATTTGAAATTCCTTCTGCATCAGCTGCTCAAACTCTTTAACCATGGACTGTTTGGTAGCCCCAAAGATGATATCATAAACATAGACTTGAACTAACATGATATCTTTCTTGTCTCTCTTGATAAACAAAGTCTTTTCAATAGCTCCCCTTATGTATCCATGTTGCAATAAGAATGTTGAGAGTCTCTCATACCAAGCTCTAGGTGCCTGATGAAGGCCATAAAGAGCCTTAACCACCTTGTAGACTTTATTTGGGTGTTTAGGATCTTCAAAACCAGGAGGTTGTTTGACATAAACTTCCTCTGTAATCTTGCCATATAAAAGGCACTCTTGACATCCATCAGGTAAACTTGAAATCCCATATAAGAAGCAAAAGCAAGAAATATTCTAATAGCTTCAATCCTTGCTACAAGAGCAAACACTTCATCATAATCTACTCCTTTTCTTGTCTGTAGCCTTGTGCTACTAACCTTGCCTTATTCTTGATAACATTACCTCGTTCATCTCTTTTGACCCTAAAACCCATCTGGTTCCAATAACTCTCTTCCCATCTGGAAGATCACATAAAACCCAAACTTCTTGAAGTTTCAATTGAAGAAGTTCTTCCTGCATAGCTTCAACCCAGCTTCTTTAGTCAAAGCTTGAGCAATATTCTTGGGTTCCTCTTGAGAGATAAAACAAGTAAATAGGCAGGTTTGATGGTCCTTATGATTTAGCCTGTTTTGTTTATACACAAAGCTAAGTAAAGCATTGTTAGGTGTAGAAAAAGTCTTAGCTCTGTGTCTAGTCATTACTCCAAAAGTAGAAGGACCAATAATTTGATCAGAAGGATGATGCTTATGAATTCTTAAGCTCGGAGACTGTGGAACTCCATAAGTATCCTCAAATTAGTAACATCAGCATCTTCATTGGAATCTGAGAAAATACCTTCATCTTCAAACTCATCATCATCTTCTAATCCAGGCATGGTAGGATCATCCAAATCATCTAAATCTTGTCAACGGTGCAGCAGTACTTTGGTCAAAATCTTGTCCAAATTGTGAGAGTACTCTGCTGTGATCTTGTTCTTCTTTGCCTCTTCATAAGCTCTCCTTTGTTCATCAGTGTAAGAATGTGCTAAAACATCTTGAAGAAGCATCTGATTAAGTTCCTCTTGAATAGATTGATCCTCAGCAGACAATGAGGATTGTGATGCAACAGTACTTTGCTATGGAGCAACAGTACTTTGTTTTGGACTAACAGGATCTTCATCAGGAACATCATCAGGTCTAAGATGAACTCCATGAACAACATATTGTAAATCTTCTCCACTAGTTGATTTTCTTCTCTAACAGGTACATAGTTCATTGAAGGAGTTAAAACCTCGAGATCAAACATCCAATCAGGTCCTTTACCTTTCTCATTGTGTTGATCTTCTAAAAACTCAACATGAAGACAATCGTGAACCTTCTTAGTGACTCTGTTGTATACTCTAAAGCCCTTACTGTTAGTGCAATAACCCAATAAGTATCCTTCTTCTGACTTGCCATCAAACTTCTCCAGATTATCAATTGTATTTAAAATGGTGAGAGGGCATCCAAAAGGCTTCATAAAACGAATGTTGGGTTTATTGCCCATCAGCAATTCCTAAGGTGTCTTCATCTGGGTTTTATGGTGATACTGTTAAGCACATAGCAAGCTAACTTGCTTCACCTAGAATGAATAGGTAGATGGGAATCTGCTAGCATTGTTCTGGCTGCTTCAATCAAAGTCCTATTTTCCTTTCGCAACACCATTCTGCGTGGTGTTCTTGCAATACTAAATTCCCTCTTTATGCCTTTGTTTGCACAAAATTCATTCATAAGCTTGTTCTTGAATTCAGTTCCATTATCACATCTAATACCTCTAACCTTGAGTCTCAATTGGTTTTCAAGTGCTATTATAAGAGTCTGAATAGCATCAAAAGTATCATCCTTAAATCCCAAAAAGAAGACCCAACTGAATCTACTGCAATCATCTGTAACAACTAAGTAGTACTTTTTCTTGTTTAAACTTGCCACAGAAACAGGTCCAAACAAATCCATATGTAACAGCTCCAAAGGTTCTCTAATAGATCTCTCCTCAAGCTTCTTGCAGGAAGCTTTGTGTTGTTTACCCTTCTTGCATGCCAAGCATGAATGATCATTCTTATAAGTCTTTGAAGGTAAACCTCTAACTAGATTGCCTTTGACCAGTTTGTTGATATTTTTGAAATTAACATGGCCCAATCTTCGATGCCACTGATGTGCCTCTTCAGATGTTGCTTTAGCTATCAAACATGTGGCTCTTCCATAAGAATGTAGACTCTTCATGTCTAAACTATACACATCATTTGTTCTTGGTACTCTAAGTACTACCAAGTCATCATCAACAGGCTTAAAGTCAGAGGAAAGGATGAGACATTCTGTGTTAGTGACTAACACAGGATGCTTTTATCACAATTTGAGAACTGATAATAAGTTGAACTTAAGCTCCTTCACATATCTAACATTCTCAAAATCTATAAGCCCACCTTTGATAGTTCCTTTTCCAGTAATCTTTCCTCCATTGGGATCATTCCCAAATGCAACTCTTCCTCCACTAATATGTCTAAAATCAGACAGGATCTCTTTGTCTCCTGTCATACTTCCAGAGCAACCACTATCTACAATCAGATGATCTTTAAGCTCATCTTCCGGGTTGCCCTGCACACAAAGAAAGAGTTAGTGATTTTTAGGAACCCAAGCCATTCTCTGACTTGTGTTCCCCTTGTGGAGTTACAAACTCAAATTCTTTGAGTATGTAATTTTCACTATCTTTCAAAACATGATCCAGAATTATCTTTTGATTTTTAGCATGTGGATTTTCAAAACTTTCTGGTTTTTCAACACAACTCTCTGTTACAAGATCATTTGCTTTTCTTGTATCACAAAACATCAGATTCACTTTTGGTTGAAAAATACTGTTTGTCCTCAGTGATACTTTCCCTCTAACCCATTCTGTTTAACACGTGGTTCTGTGATCTAGATCCCTATGTGAATTGTAATACCTTCTAGGTTGATAGTGAGATCTCCTAGGACTCCTACTCCAAATAGTGTGATCGATTACCTTGTTTTAATTGAAGTACTTTGAGAAAGTCTGGTCGAGTTCAGTACTGGAAAGTCTGTGAGATCTGATGGTTTTGAAAAAGATCTTCTCGGTGTGGGTATCTATGATCCGGTGAAATTTCGTGATTGACCCTATTTGAATTATTCCAAACGGTTTGTGTTCTAGGTTTGGTTGACGACTGTTCTTTGGAAATTTGCTAAGGTATTCTTAGTGATGTTCACAATCCTTGATTAAATGAGTAGGACTAAAACACACAAAACACAGTTTTTGACCCATACTTCCAATGTGACTTCTTCTATATCTATGCCCAAAATTATTTTGCCTTCTTGGTGAATGATTAAACCTGTTTTGACCAAAGTTATCCTAAAAAGGTTTAGCAGTCGCGTTTTGAAAAGGTTTTGAGAAGGTCTTGCTTGTGGGCAGATACTTTGATTTGAAGGTACTGCTTGATTTTGAACAATATTTTCAACAGCTTCTTTGGGTTTGCCAGACCTAGATTGAGCTACAAGCTTTTTCCTAAACTCTAGACGCTACTCCAAAACGAGAAACATCAGGCCTAGGGGTTGATGAATGCCGATGAGGATAACTGCATGATAACCATTATCTTTCTTATATTCAGGAGGTGAGTCACTTATTGAAACCTCATTACTAGAGGTATCTACATAATTAATGAGTTCATCATCACTAGTGGTTATATCCTCAAAATTACCTTCATCCTGATCACTAGGTTGGTTTTCATCTATGTTACTAAAATCCATTCCAAAACCTAATCCAGTTTTAAGGTAGGCTCTTTTTTGTTTTTGAACCTAAGTAACATGTGACAGACCGACTTCACCCCAAGCAGCAAACTTAGCTAAAAACTCATCTCTTTCCTTAGTCAATTTCTCAATTTCAACAATTTTACAGTTTAATTTCCATTCACTTAGTTTTAACGGTAATCTGTTGTTGTTCATATTTTCAGCCCAAGCTACTTCATTAGTTTCATGTGCTAAGATTTTGGCTTTCATAGATTCTAAGGTTATTTGATAACCAGCTACCTCAGACCTAGCCCTAACACAATTATCTCTTTCAATCACATAACTGCTAAGTAATTTTTTATAAAAATCATAGCAGTTGAGCATACCTAGAGATAGGAGACGGCTTGGTGAAGTAGCCACCATTGCAAGAAGAACAAGAGATCATCTACTTTCCTTGCTCTAATCAAATCCTCCAAAGCCATCATCATTCCAAAGCAGCATGTTCGGTTCCTCATCAGCAGTGCTCCATCCAATGCTTCCAGATTCTTCAACTACTTCTTCCCTTGCTACCATACAGTAAGTCACGGTTCATCATCAAACTCTTCACTCAGTCAACCGATAACTTCTCTTGAGCAACCAAAGCCTTTGTTTCAGTAATTGGAATTTCTTTGAGCCTAAGTTTTGGCTTCTCGGATGTCTGTTTATACTTAGCAAACTGCACTCCCTTGCAAAGTGACCAGTCTTTTGACAATTGAAGCATTCAATTTTAGATTTGTCAAAAGTTATTCCCTGTTTTGGTTTGAAATCAATGCTTTTGCCTGTCTTCTTCATATACTTTTTGATCCTTGCAGTGATCATAGCAACTTGCCACCTGATATCAATTTCTTTAAGTGCATCTTCTTCAATCTGTGCTAGATCTTCTTCATAAGTGACAGTAAACTAGCTTGCGTGCAAAAAATGAGCACACAACTTCATCCGAGTGCATAGTGGTAGTTGGTGGGGCTTCTGAGCATATGAGGGGGTGTAAACAGCAGGTACTTTGATAAACAGTACTTTGAGGAAGCAGATACTTTTGATGGAAGTCTGCCCTTCTTCGAGATGATAGAAAAGCAATCTGTGAGACTTGGAATTTGTTTGACCCTCATCTCATGCTCATACACCTTCAGTTGATGATAGAGATCATCAAAGTCCATGAGATCCAAACCTTGTTGTCCTCTGATCATTGTAGCAATCACATGCCATGTAGATGGCAGACTCCTTAGAAACTTCAAATTAGCATCCTCAACTGATACTTCGCCTTGTATAACTCCAACATGTTGAGGAGATTTTGAAACCTATCATATGCAGCATCAAGACTCTCTCTTTCACCAACCGTGAAAGTTTCAAACTGTTGCTTCACAAATTTCGTGCATCTTCTGAAGCTTCATTCCTCCTCAAATCGCTCTTGAGAAGCGACAGAGCTGCTTAGCATCTTTAGCATCATGAAATTTGAGAAGATGACCATATGGAATGGCAGATAATAGAATGTTTAGAGCCTTCTCTTGATTCCTTAAGGTTCTCGCTGGTAAGACTGGTTTAGGTGCTTTGGTTTGTCCAGAACATCAATGGGTTGGAACTACTTCATTGGCATTAACAATTACATTCCATAGATCATGGTGCAGTAATGGCAATATCTGCCTCATCTTCATGCACCAGAGATCATATTCTCCCTTCTTGATAATTGGAATTCTGAGTGAGGTGATTGAAGGTGGTGCAGCTTTAGTCGACATCTTGAATATTGTTGTAGTAGGGTTTCTTCCTAGTCAGAGTTTCCACACAAGCTCGATACCACTTGTTGGATCGATATACTTTAATCAAACTAACTTAACTAGCTTGTTAAGGTTTAACAACCTCGGATAAATCCTAAGTTATTAACAAAGAAACACTGAGCAATCTTTATCAAGTACGCCGAATTTACTTAACAAAGCTAAGAAGAATAACTTTTATTATTAACTCTAAATCTGCTTATTATGCAGATACTCTAAACAACTCTAAGATTATCGAACTTCTCTCTAAACTTCTAAATAACTTGTGAAGTAACTCTAAAACTCATAGACTCGTACCTCTAATGCCAATCTAGGAGTCCTTTTATAGGCTCAAGGATATCCTAGTTGGTTTACAAATTGTATCCTTGTACGACAAGTAATCTATCTGAGAACATTCTAGAGTTACAATACTTTCCATAAAACAAATATAATAATTCTTTGTTCTTGCAGATTACTTTAACTTCGTTGTGCATTACTTTGATTTTATCTTTAGCATACTTTGACTCTTTGACTCTTTCCGTACTGCTGACTTCATTACTTTCTTGATGCTTTCATCTTGACACTTTCATATCCCAACATTTTGTCATCATAATCATTGCATCAGGTGAGTTCGTAGCCCCACTTTTACTCGTTTAATTGTTTTATAAACACTTTGGGGGGAGATACATGCTCAACTACTTGCTTTTACTTTACACTTATATGAACTTAAATAACTGTTGTTTCACTAGTTATGTTAGTAAGTAGATTATGCCCGAACTAAATTGATTACTATGCTATGAACACTATTATTTGAACCACTTTCCTTGATTCTGAACTCTTCGACATATATATTTGAACTCGAACACTTTTAATATGATTTGGATCTTTGATATATAGATGTGAACAACTTTAACTTGATTTAATCTTTTTGACATATATTTAGACATTTTAACTTGGTTTAATTCTTTTGACATATAACTAATCTCTTTTAACTTAATATTGAACCTTTTGACTATTTTGAACTTGTTTGACTTTATATTGAACCTTTTGACTATTTTGAACTTGTTTGACTTGATTTTGGAATCCTTTGACTATTTTGAACCTTTTGATATGTTTTGAGCTCTTTGACTGTTTTGAACTTTTGAACTCGACTTAAACTCTTGAACTTAATAACGAACTTTTGAATGGAACTCTTGAACTTAAATACGAACTTATGACTTGTTTGAACTTATTGAACCGTATGTGCTATGACCTAAAAGTCTCCCTATGTGAACGGAGCAATACCAAGTCTCGCCTTATTGGTGGAGCGTTCAAATTCTCCCATGTTCGGTGTTCTTAATGTATATAATAGTTGTATGATGTACCGTTCGTACATTCGCATTGTTAGTCTGCTAACAGTAGGTAGTATGGATAGCGCTATTAGAATTGGCCAACCTCTCGTTCACTATGTTACAGGCATATTATTTATTCTAGGGGCTTTACGGCATACATTATTATACGTGGTGCTATATTGTGAACTATTATGATAACGTGTGCGTGACTACTAGACATACTAATTTTGGCAGTGGGTTGTGAACACACAGGTTGCAAGTTTTGTATGGGCGGAACTTGGAACTGAGTGGATTTACAATGCCTTTGCTTTGTGTACTATTCTCAATGACCAAAAAATTTGCCTTTGCTGCATGAACGTTCTTTAAAAGCTTTACATGTTAAATAAACTCTATGAACTCACTCAACCATTGTGTTGACACTTTTTAGCATGTTTTATCTCAGGTATCTAAGGCATTCACTTCATGGAATGCATGTGGACTTATCATAGTGTCGCGGTGTCAACTCGTCTCACATATATTTTATGCACTTAACTATCGTTTGATTGTAACAAACTCATTTTGGTACATTGAAAATCTTTTGGGACCTATGCTTTGTTAACTCTGATTATTTTACTTAATCAAACGATATTTTCAAAATGACACTTTAGGTCGTTCGATATAACTGTAACTTTGATGCTATGACAGTCATCCCCCAGGTATTCCATTCCGCTGCAAAACAGGTAATTTGGGGGTGTGACAGATAAATTATGGGGACCTATTTTATTAAATCATGTTTGGGGCCTAATATTTATACTTTTGGATTAATGTTTTGAATATTTAAATTTGAGATTGGTTTTGAATGAAAATGACTATCTTGTTTGCTATACTTGTGTGAGATACCAATCCAGTCGTAACGCCCCGAAAACTTGATTAAGTCTTTTGCTGTACCGAGATTTGGGGGTGTTACATGATGCATTTTTGGACAAAAAGGAGTGAATATATGAAGAAAATAGCTAAGTCAAGATCAAGACACTCAAGCTGCTAGAATTACACCTGACGGCGTCCCAAACAGAGGGCGGCGCCGTCCCTCTTTATGTAATTGAATTTGTGACGACTCAGTAGCGATTTTGCTATTTTACACCTGACGGCGTCAGGATTTAAAGAGTAAGGGCTAAGACTTTCCTTCTTGGGCCTAGATCCGATTCGCCACGACGGCGAAGGCGTCTGGCCACAAAACGTGGCCGTCCCCGATGACGGCCAAGATGAAACCCTAATGTCGGCGATCTGACGGCGTCCCAACTATAAGGTGACGCCGTCGCAGTTGTAAAATTATCTATAGAAATTGAATTTTCAGAATTTTAAGAGGTAGATTTGTGGAGTAAAAACCTAAAACGATTTTGGTGGTTTGGGCCGATATCTTAGGGTTCTCATACCCTATTTTACATCAAGATAAGTAATTTACTTCATTGATTTCACTATGTCTTCGATTGTATGTGTGTGCATGTTTAACATGTCCGGCTAAATTTCTTGTGTGTTTGTTTAGATCTATGAAACCTAGTTATTAATTATTGATTGGTTGTCTCTTATCTTAATTGTAATTGACTTAGGAGTGCAATAGGCCATAGTTGTGTTTTTAATGCTTGAGCAATCTTTGTGAACCTTAGTTTATAACCACCTAGCGTAACTGTAGACTAAACATACAAAGATAACCTTAGGGTTAGTTTATGAATCCTATATATTTCGTAGGCAATAACCTTAAGGTAGTCTCAAAGAGTTAGGGATAAAAGCATACCCTACGACCTTAGAAAACACAACGCGTTAAGAATAAGGACGTGACAATTCAACCACCAATAAAAGATAACTTGAGAGTAATAGTATCTAGGTAGACACATTTTTAATCATCATACGAGCATACATCAAATAGACATAGACTACCCCGAGATTTTACCATTAGCTTTATAAAAAATATAAAAAGATGAAAAATAATCTTCCTCAATCTCAAACCTTAGCGTAGTACATCTCTCAATAGCATTCCTATTCCCTTAGAGAACGATATCAATACCCGAGACATACCCAATACTACACTACAACGATTAGGTTCACTGTCTAGAGTGTTGAAAAACTTGCTCGACGAAAAGAAAATTTCCTTTGACCCCGAACGCGTTATACACGCATCAAGGATTCCTTATTATACGGCGTATAAGAAGCTTTTTTTTTAAATAAATAAAAGGGGTGTTTCAACTGCATAGGTGGCAAGACAAGCAAAACGACGACCAAATGTTTTGTTCAAGACAAGCAATACAACGACCAAATTTTTGTTCCCATACTTGGAAACAACACTCTAATGACATAACACACAAGCATGATTCACACGAGTTGATCAGATATGAAATAAAGAACATAAGAAATTTTTTAATATGAAAATCACCATAAGCATAAACTCAAAAAAATCACTTCATCGGTTTTCTACGAAAGTTTTCTCGTTAAGCTTATATATGTACAGTTGTCAACTATCTCATCTAGGATGCACGGTATGTAACTTTTTTGGGAGAGCTTTCTGGAGGTAGTCCCTTTTACCTTCGGGTAGGGGTGTGACTGTCTATATCTCACTCCCGCATACTTCGCTCAAGAAGGATTGGTTTTGTAGTTGTTGTGCGAACACATAAGGCTAGCCCCAATGAGGGCGATTCACACTCGATCTTAGCCTCAGGCGATCGATTTGAGTCGATCGGCCTTATTGTGGCTCAACTCGATCGCTTACAATTTTTAGCAAATGAATCGCATGCACGATCGAGACAAAAGGATGTTTATTACCGTGCAATGTGTTGTTGAGTTATTGGCTTCCATGCAATGTGTTGTTGAGTTATTTGAGTATATGGGGTACGTACTCCATTCTTATCCTTCATTGTTTTCAGTTTATCCTTCATTGTTTTCTGTATATGTAAGTGGAAATATGAAAAAGGTGCAGGAAATGTATGATATCACCACAACTGGAAACATGCATGTATGCAACGTGTTGTATAAATATGACTTGAAACCATGCATGTATACAACTGGAAACCATGCATATGACTTGAAAATCAAAGTGTAAATATACATATGACTTGCGTTTAAAAAAAAAAAAAAAAAAAAATGAACACTGCAGCCCTACTTGGGAGCACTTATCTGTCGTACAGGGATATTTGGAGAGCGGCGTGTGAGGGAAAATGAAGGGATTGGGGTTCCTTCTTTGGCTAGCCTAAAACGGTGTTTTTTATGTTATAGTCTTAATGGGGAGATAGTGGTGGAAGCATATATAATGTGTTTTCTTTTAAATGAATTACATATGGAGAGAGAAAGCAAATGATCATCCTTTGCTCAAGAAGGATGTGTTTCTTTTTCCGATCATTAAATAAGAACCTTCAAAGCAACACCTACTCACATTTTTGACCATTATGAACATCACTAGCTATTGTAACACCTTTATACAAAGATATGCAATCTAGTTATTCCGACAGGAAATATAAAGATACAAAGTTTGATAAAATAAAAAAGTAACTCTAAGCTGAAAATCTAATACAAAATGAAAAAAAAAAAAAAAAAAAAAAAAAAAAAAACCATCAACTGCTTGTACTATTTTATAATGTATTTGAGACTTTCTAAAGTTGGAAGGATTAAAATTTTACGCAACATACTTACTAATGATGGAAAATGAAGTTATATCTGGAAAATTAAGTGACTTGAATTCAATGTTGCAAAAATCGGTCAACTCGGCCGATTAATCGTCGATTAATCGTTAATCGGCCGAGTACCTTGTCGATTTTTAAAAATCGGTCGAAAAATCGGCCTAGGAAAAAAATCGACACTAGCGTGCAAAAAAGGCCAAATCGGAAATCGGTCAAAAAGTCGAATCGTGAAAATCGGGAATCGGTCAAAAATCGGTTGAATCGAAACCATTTAAAAAAATAATAATTTAGGCATTCTACTTAATTTGGGGATCGTATATTTCACTTATAACGCACTATGGGCATCATAATCAGAATTGGAGTCTTTTATTGAGGTTTGGAAACATAGCAGGCTTGGAATCGGTTAAGATTTTTAGTTTGATCTCCGAAATACCAAAATGCGGGGAAATGCCAATTCGATTAATCACGATTAATCCGAATTGACCGATTACTGCGGCAGAATGGTAGGCCGCGGACTACCGATTCATGATTTTTGCAACATTGCTTGAATTTATAGACTTGTAACAGCCCTCTAATAAATACCTAATAAATGTTATTTTTAAAGCACCCTTACAATGAAAAATACATGTTATTATACATATTGTACAAATTAATAAATACACAAAGCTTCATATAATTCATGAAAACAAGTTGATGGTACATATGGTTTTACAAACCGAACTGGACCAACGGATTTAACCGGTTTAACCGGAAATCGGAGTCACCACCGGTTCGGCCAGCCAATAAAAGCCGTACGAAAACGAACCTGGGAGGACCGTCAGAACTGGTAAAAACGAATTAATCGGGGCAGAACGGGATCATTTCTTCTTGATTTTTCAGGTTAATCAGCTCGTTATTGTTATTTTGTTGGTGCATAGACTTTAATCACAGAGCACCTGCAGCCGAAACGCGCGGGTGCCTTGCGAGTAACTGTCAAATATGTACATGTCTACTGTTATAATTGAAAGATGAGCTCATATGTATAATTCGATCTAACTTGAGATACCAATAACTTGAAACACTTGGTGTGTAAAACATAGAGGAAGTTATATCATTTGCAATAATGTGGATAAGCAAAATAGATCGAATACGGGTTTATAGTACCGATTAAA
Organism: Chrysanthemum makinoi; assembly: GCA_910596185.1. NCBI lineage: Eukaryota > Viridiplantae > Streptophyta > Magnoliopsida > Asterales > Asteraceae > Chrysanthemum > Chrysanthemum makinoi. The sequence goes on along the minus strand of OU343221.1, from coordinate 55,190,201 downwards.
CCGATTCAAAATTAAAAACTATAACTGAAAAAGTAGTATATTTAGAGCATCTGCAATGCGATGGTTTTCAAATGACTTTCACTATTTGAAAAAGCTATTAGTATGGTTTTAAGAATTGGAACAAAGACTTTATACATGACTTTTTGAAAAAGACTTTTAAACCACCAAGTATTTGACAAAAAATTCAATAAACTATTGTCATTAAATGGGTTAAGCATTAATTGTGAAACAAAAAATTGATTAAAAAACTTTTGTATTAAATGCATCGAGTCTTTAAAATTTTGATGCATTGTGGATGCTTTTAAGGATTTTGATTTTTAAGAGCAGTGGTCATAAATCAACTATGTCATATGAAACGCCAAGAGTAGAACTAAAAGAATGTGAGTTATGATTAGCAAAATAAAGGGAGATGCATGGGTTGGCTACTTCCTTGTATCAACAACTTCATCGTCACATCAGCTTTATCTCTCCTTTTCTACTCTTTCACTTTTCACTTTCAACTATCTCACACCACTTCACATTTCAACACATTTTTTAGTTATTAAAATATATACTTTTATAAAAACATACCCTACACATACTCATAAACTAAATAATAAAAACATTTAAAGGGCCACCATGCACCAAATCCGAAAAGTAAAGCTTTCATCTTTGGCTGCACAATTTCAACCTTTGCCAACTGCTCATTCCCACCTCCCAATGTTTGTTGACGCGTGAACTGGCCTTGCCATTTGCTCACCTTCATGCATTGGAAGTAGCCTAAAGAAGTGATGAAATGAGAGAGAAAATTGAAGTCAGAGGTTTTATGATGTCAAGGTTGGGGTAAGAAAGTGACACTTGCTAATATGACTCATTAAATGGGGTTATGGTATTGAAAAATGTTTTCATTATTATACATGTAGATAGCTTAACGTATATACATGGAATTGTAAATATCAAATTAAAAGCATAATTTATATATGAGATGAAAATAAATACGACTAAAATTATTGCTAACATGAATATAAATATCAAAATGAAGGTACATTCCACGGGTTACTATGAGATGAAAATAAATATACGAGATTTTACATATATCAACGATGCATGTAACTCTTAAAAGTTTAAAAAGAATATCTGAAATCATTTTTTTTAAAGGTCATTAGTGATACTAAACACTTATACTGTCTAGAACATGATATTAATAATTAAATTAAAACAACATCAGTAATCAACATTATGCCAGTTAAACCAAGATAAATTATTTGTTAAACAAAAATATAAACAAAATATTAATCGATATTAATATATAATGAAATTTTTTATGTAAAAGCCCACGTGCGTGTACGGTTATTGTAAATATATATGTAAAAATTTTACACAACTTTATATAAAAATTTATTTAACAACTTTGTGTATACACTGCTAGAAACTAGTTATTTATATGGTAGGAGTAGGGGATTGCAGAGGGACATTCGTGCTAAGAAGAAGGGACTGCAGCCCCAAGGTGTAGCATCAGTTTCAGACAACCGCTCAAGTTCAAGTAATTCTGTCCTAGGAAGAAAGGCTCGAAAGCCTAAAGCTATCATTTATACTTGCTCTCTCCCTGAAGTGGATGTGGAAAAGCGGGCGCTAATGCAAGGAAAGGAGGTGTTGTTCGTCCACTTCTGCTCCAGCTGAGAAATTCCCTTGTAGTTAGAGGAAACTCAAACGTAAGCTAGAACCGGAGAAAAGAAGATACTTTAGGTTTAGTCCTATTGCCTGGAAGTAGAGGGGAGTTCACTCACACCCGGGGCTGCTTCATTCTCCTAAGCCTCAGAATAGACACCTTGCTGAAGCCCTAGGAGGGGAAGGAGTTGGTCTCCTAGTTTATCCCAGACTTATTGGAAATGCTTTACCGTCTTGTTCCGTCGCATGTCGTTCTTCCGTCTTTGGAAACACTAGTGTTCTTTGGTTTGGTAAGGCCAACTCGATGGTATAGAGACTCAATTTTTAGATTACTATATTTGGTTTTTAGAAGTTTATGATCTGGTTTGTACTGAATGCTCGTAACGTAATACCTATTCAACACGTTTGTACTGAATCCTCGTAAAGTAATACCTATTCAACAAGTTTGTACTGTTTAAAAAAAAAAAAAAAGCTTTATCTGCAAGAAAGACTTTAGACGTATGTGATCATTGTATATACTCTTCAGTCTTTATCAATTTTTTTGTCAATTAAACTTATGTGATGAAGAAAGACTTCAAACGTATGTGATCATTGAATCTTTCAAGGTAGACTTTTATATCAAGAAATTACGGAATTGAATTGATTGTGGGCCTTCTTCTCTTAATTCATGTGTTTTAGCCTAATTAAATGCGACTTAATCAGTGGCCCATAAGAAAGGCTGCATGGATCAAATGTACTAATGTTCTTCCAACCCAAATGTACTAATTCTTCCAAGCCTATATAAATTTTAACATGTGTTATTCATTATATCTCTCTTGATCTTATTCATTGATTTCACTACTTATTTTGATCCTAGAGTTAGAAAGATATGTAGGAATACAAATTAAGAAGATTTAGTATTTTCCTTGTGCTAATATTTCATCCACATTCTCATGCTTTGATTAATTGGATAAATATATACATGTCATTGACGTCAAATGATGCAACACGTCAAAGAGTTTGAATGTGGAGGACAAATCGTGGTCTAGCTTATACCGACCAGGCGAACATGTTCTATAATTAGTTGCATGGGTCGTTATTCGTTAAGTTTGCACAACGACTGAAACGAATATCGAATACGTCCTGTCTTTTTGCCGGTTGAAATGCATGGGTAATACCGTGTAGGGGTGGATGACAATAGTTAATAATATTAGTGGTAAACGCTTAAGACACAGAAGTTTCATTAGTGTGGATCACCACAATACAATGTTCCGTTGGTATATAGGTGGGTTTAGGTTTGGATTTGGATTGGATTTAAATTTGGTTTAGGATTTGGATTTGGTTTTGATGTAAGAGAGAGAAAAAAAAATAAGGTAACAAAAAGTATATAATTAAATTAGAAAATGATATTTTAGTAATAAATAAAAGTTTAATATTTATTTTTGTTTATAATATAAAAAAAGTATACTGCCCCACCATAATCACCACTGAGATTTGAAAATATCGATAGTCAAACAAACACGGACATTACCGTCCAAACCTCAACCAAACAGCTCCTAAGTTATTGTGTTTATAAAACCCGACCATGGAATATAACTATTTTGACCCGTGTTTTGTGGTTGACTTCTACTCATTTGACACATATAATGTGGGCTGGTTGAAGTTCCATTAGCTTGTAAACTTGCATACCTATTGGCGATTGGCTATTGATTATTAAATTTATTTCTTTATGAAAGTAGCTTTCAGATGTTTAATACAACTGTTCAATTTATTCTATATGCCATTTCTCATTTTTTATCTTATCCGTTGAACATAATATTGGATTTAATTGTAATTTAAATTAAATTTTAAAATAGTTTAGTATTAGAATTTGGTTTCAACCAATAATTTTCGTCACTGAAAATGGTATCTTCGTATATAAGAGCAAGGGGTATGGGGGATGTCGATTTTCGCCACTTCCAACGTGGCACCTCGCCACTTGATTTCTTCCCTCGCCACGATACCCCAAGCCCTCGCCAGTTTGCATTTCGCTGAAGAGGACAAAAGGTTTTGCAGTGTTTGTGTTTGTTTATTTTGTGTTTGTGATGTGTTTGTGAGGGTGGGTGGGGCCAAGTGAGAGAAGTGAGTAAGTTGTGATTGGGGGGTATTTTTTTGTTATTGTGTTGGAGTGATGTGGAGGTGATGTGGCACACGTGGGACCCAAGTGAAGAGAAGTGGGGAAGTCACCATACCCCATGCTCTAACAGTAGAACGACCCATAATCATTACTCATGCCTTCTTTAATAAACAAAGTCATTAAACAGCACATAGCAAAATTTAATTATCCAGAAATAAAGCAATGAAGATATAATATATGAGGTCACCATTTAGGTTTAACAACTGGTCACTAGAAGTAAAAAAAAAAAAAGGGGGTCGTTACACTTTTGCCTTGGGAGATTTATAGATGAATTTTACTGTATATTTTGTGAAATTTTTCTTCATATAGTCTGCAAGACTTATAAGAAATCGTAAAACATTCGTTACTTTGGTGAAACATGATACTTTTGTGATAAAAGGGATAGTTTTATCATTTTCGCATCTACAATAATGTTAATTACAAGTATATAAAAAGTGAGATTTATATGAACTAAGAATAAACGTACGCACATTCCCATTATCATATAAGAAGGCCTAAGTTATTCATACGGTGGCTACTATTTTATTCATACGGTGGCTACTTTTTTGTTTTTTTTTTTTATTTTTTTTATTTATTTTTTATTTTTATAATTTTGTTTATATCAAAAAGCTATAAACTTGAAAATGCGGAACTGTAAATATAAAGTTTAATAAGCCAAACGCTAACTGAATACGTAACGTGTTATCTGAAAAGTAAAAGGAATAAAAGGAATATTCCCTGAAAATAGTAGGCAGGGCTATGGGATAGCCCCGTATGAATAGTGTATCCCTATAAGAATATGGAAAGCATAATTGAATTCTTGAATATCCTCAATGTAACAAACAGTGAACATAGAATGATTTAAGGATTCTTTATATCCATGATTAGTCTACCACCTTTTTAAATTCAATTAAGACTGCGGTCAACCACTCACCTACATTTTAATTAAGATCTATATACAAAACGTCAATGGCTTAGGATTGACTCTAAATTTTGGGCAAATAGCATAAAAAGGTACTCATCTTATGTCCAATTTCAATTAAAGGTACTAATCTTTTTTTTTCTCAATTTAAGGTACCCGACTTTTTTTTTGGGCCGATTTAGGTTTTTTTCTAACTTCCGTTAACTATTTCGTTAGTAAATTACATGTTTGGTCCTTGAGTTTGTATAGGCATTACATGTTCGGTCCTTCAATCTATTTTTGCACATTTTCAAAAAATATTTTTCAAAAATAATTTTTTTTAAATAAATTTTCGAAATATTTTTTTTTCCAAATTTTTAATCAAAAAAATTTTTGAAATATTTTTCCAAATTTTTTAAAAAAATTTTTTGAAATATTTTCAAATTTTTTTTGTGCAAAAACGGACGAAAATATTTTGAATTTTTTTAAATATTTCGAAAAGTTTTGTGAAAAAAATTTGGAAAAAAATATTCGAAATTTGTTTTTGAAAAATTTTATTATTGAAAAATATTTTTTGAAAATGTTGAAGGACAGAACATGTACTATACAAACTCAAGACAAACATGTAATTACTAACGAAATATACAAAATCGGCCCCGTCGGGTACTTAAATTGGAAAAAAGAATAGTAACTTATGCGATTTGCCTCTAAATTTTTATGTCGTCAATGGCTAGGTGGCCGGAACATACCACACCTGTCATCGTACATCTAGGTTTCCTAGTTCTTGTTATAGCGATATGATATTGCAGAGCCTAACCTGAACTAACGGAGAGTCGGTACAAAAGTTTGTGTAATGAAACACAAAAATATAGTATTATAACAATCTAGAGATTTAAACCTTTTGAAGAGCTTAAACTTTAACATATACTTAGAGCATAAAGTTATATATGAATAGCATTTTTTTATAAAGATTTGAGCCTCAAATATATTATAGAGTATACGTTTTGAGGTCTCTGAAACCTTGTGCAATTGAACACAACGCACTAGTACACGCTTAGTGATATTGTTAGACTTTTAAATTTTATGGTCGTTAATAAAAAAAAATGTATTAGACTTTTAAATTTTATTGTGGACTTTAAGACTATTCAATTTGACATAATTGTGCGCAAGTTATAAGTGCTTCTACAATAGCTTTTGCTAACATATATTCACCGGGTAAAAGCTATGATGTATTAAATATACCATATTTGTCATGTATATAAACAAAAATGTAGAGTATTAATTAACTTAAATCTTCCCTTTTCATGTTTTTAAATACAGTAATTGTTTGAGGCTTTGAGCACATATTAGTAATTAAAACCCTCTCATCAAGTAGTCTGTGGTCTAAAGTAATGAAATTTCATATGTACGTGGTGTGACAAGATAAATCTAACATTAGTTAAAGTAAATCGTTAGCATGCATGCAGTTTTCTTTAAGATGATGTCCTTGTCAAACTACCATGTCTTTCGTAGGGGTAACTGGTAGTTTTTTCATGGATTACGAATTACGATGTGTTATTTACTCTAATAGAAACCCAAATCAAAACGTAAGTTGACACGGTAAGTATTCTAAGTAAGATTAGCGTGTTCATAAATAATCTGAATAAAAAAGAAAAGATAACGACATTTTTGGCAAAGGGCAGTAACAAAACACGTACATCAACAGCAACAAGAACAAGAAGACAACTGTTGGGACAATTCAATGTTCAAAGTCCCTTAATATAGATATTAATGAAAAACAACTTAAGTGAATACAAGTCCCTGAAGGTATGGAGTTCAAGGAGTTATTCTCAAGTAGTTTTTCTAAGTCTAAAAATAAAGACTCAGTCACAATCTTAGGTTGAACTCAGAGAGTGAAGAAAAGGACCAGGATCAGGATGATGGAGTCAGTGTATGATGACAATAACACGCTGACTCTCTGAAGATATCCTCAACTCACTGAAGACATTCTGAGACTTAAACATTTTGGTAGGATGTTTAAATCTCTGAAATATAAGCGGAAACATCTTGAAAAGATAAGTTTAAAAGCACTTATCAAAAGTCAAGATGTACTATAGTTGATAAAAAATGTAAACAGTTGTCAACACTGTTCCTGTAGGACCTTAGATATATCAACTCTATCACACTAATACTAATATGAAGCAAGGAAATGGTGACTTAAGTATGTATATGGGACGTTTAGTACAAGAGAGAAAGATGAAAACATGAAGAGGTTTATTTCATGAAAAACACACACTACACACTCAAGCACACATACCAAATGACTAGGTGTGTGCCTTTTATACTTATTACATAAAAGCCTTATGGGCTTTGGATGGGCTTTGATTGGTTTGTGGATTGGGCTTACATTACTACTTGACTACTAATAACATAACTAATAACCGGTTAGCTTGGCACAATCCACGAGCCCATTGACTATTCCAATACAATATCTAACACACGTTACAAAGTTCCTAAACGTGAATGACCATCACTTTCAAACACATTATATTAAGGCTAACAATCTCCCCCTAAGGGGTGGTCATTCAAAATATGCTCCACATGATTAGGTGTTTAGGTTTCTTGAGCTTGAACTTTGTGTGTTGATATTAAATAGTCTTGATTCTTTGTTCCTTCATGCTTTGTGATCTGATAATGATGTTTTCTGCCTTTTGTCAACTTCTTTGGGATAGGTGTCTCCACATCTTTCTCCACCATGCTCACACTTCCTTTGTCTTTGAGCTTTGTAGATTCTTTGACATTGACGAAGAATCATCTTTAACTTTGTGTTGTTTGATATTGATGAGAACTTTCATGTGTTGAGATGTTGGTATGAGCATGGTGAGAAGGCGTGATCTTTCCTCCAAGGAACAATCATCAGTACCTGCATGAATATGTTAGTTGAAAAACACCAATCGATCATGGTGGACTTTTCTAAAAGAATTGACCACTACGATTGTTTTACTGATGAATGTCTTGATTCCATTCACCTTGTCGGGCACAACAGCCGTCCGAATCCCGTTGAGGGACAGTTATCATTACTATGAATAGATTCAAGTAATGACCCACGTCTTCAGGATTCAATTCGCGAAAGGAATCTCCTTAGCGGGATTTCCAGCACTTACAAGTTCGAATGTCGAGGGTGTTAACAGCATAGTGTGAAAACACATCTCTAATTCTTAGAAAGGCTGTTCCTGAACTGGAGGCCCTCAAGAAGGCTAACACGATATACCAAAGTATATCTACAATTCAGGTGAGTCGCTGAAGTACACCGAAGCATCACTTCACGACTGTAGACCGTTTGAGACACACTAAGCGTAATCCATAAAGAATTACCGAAGTGACCTGTTGTCAGGGCTGTTTGATGTTGACCCTATCAGGAATTTCCATTCAATCACCGAGGATCACTATTGTGAGTCCCCTCATAAATGTTCTCGGCAGATTGCTAAGATCTGCGTAGGACTCTAGAATATATCACTTGTGTCCTTATAGATGAACAGCAAGTGATGAAATGTTTTAGTGTTCCTAAGAGATCTTTTGATGAATCTCGTGGCTCTAGACTCGATTAATGCACTTTGGTTTTCCTAAGCGGAGACTAGGGAGAGGGTCTCCTTCTTCAATACCAACCATCTCTAAGAGAAAGTCGATAGATTATGCAGGGTTCCCCGTTAGAATGAAACAAATCCTTTTAAGAGGAATTGAGTGGCTAGAAGGTTAGGTGCAGTGCGTCACTGGGTCCATGACGTCTTTGTCTTCAATACCGGCGTCATTGAAGTGACAATCAGTAGCAGATGAATTGAACCCGGTTTCTGCCCTAAGGTTGATTATGGAGGGCTATTTATTTTCACCCTTTCTTTTACTTTTCTTTTTAATTCTTCAACCCCTTCTTTCTCCTTTCTCACATTTCTCCTTTTTTCAATCATACCTAAGAACTTCTAATACTAAACTGTGGGTATTGTCTTTGGGTAGATCCCTCCGGCTCTGGCGAATCATAGGACGGATTTCCTATTCTTATTCACCTTATAACTCCATAACTATCCTATGTTGCCATAAAACCTTTTTCTTGAAAATCTCTCAAAGTGTTTATGATTATCAAATACATTTAGTTAACACCTTAAGAGTTTTGTATTTTCAAAAATACTCCCCCTTCACATGTGCTTATATTGTTTTAACTTAAATCTGCACAGTGAGGGTAGAGTTCATACTTTTTGAATTGATCGGCTCATGATAGACAATTCCTCACGAGACACGGTTACGTTGCATAGTTAAAGAGTTCCATTGTTAGTTTTTAGGTGACAACTAGCTCTGATAACTATCTTGAAGTTGTAACTCTTCTTGAAAAGAAGGTCAGACTCATGAAAGTGCATGTCTATCACGAGTTTCTCGAAATGGTACATTTACTGACTTTGATTTATCGTCAATACATTGGTTCCGTCTGAGTCGAGCTCTTTTGAGATTCAAACACCGATCATTAAACATTTTTGATCACATTTTAATCACGTCTTCTCCCCCTCAAAAATAGCATATTCGTGATATTTTTTATATCAACGGATTAATCATCATTTTTAGAAACTTTTAGGGAGACAAACGGATTTGATTTAAGCATGAAATTGGAACATTTTTATTTTATACTCCCCCTTTAATAAAGCATAATCTATTTAAAGGGTTTTGGAGGGAGTTATCTTGAGCACAAAATATTTTGTAAGATTTTAAAAAATCTTTTGAACAATCTTGAAAAGGTGCTCAAGATGATGATGATTTCTCACCAGTTTTAAATTTAGTGCACTGAAGCGTACACTATATTTTCTTTTGAAACACGAGTTTTGATTTGAAATAATCAAAAGTCATCATTTTGAGTCTAGGTTTCGTACTGAATTATACGAAAGCCATAGTGAAAGAAATTTTGAGAAATGACATATTTTAGAAAATATTTTAAGAACTCTCGCTCAAGCATCTGTACATGTCCGTATCATTGTTGAATGACATTTCTAGAAACGTACAGAATATCGATTATACGAGAGACATGTCGAGAGAAGAATATTTTTGGATTTTTGATTTTATAATGTTTTTGTATTTTTTGAAAGTTTTATATTTTTATATTTTGCTTTTGTTGGTTTTTCAAATTTTTTATTTTTTTTTCAAAAAAATATTTACAGCGAAGCTTTTTGGAAAATCATTTTCAAGAAGATTCGAGAAGACGTTCTAACTCCTCAGGGGTTAGGCTTCGCATTCCAATTCGTCGAACTAAATTTTCAAACCATTCTTTTGGAAGGGCTTTAGTAAATAGATCGGCGAGTTGGTACTCTGTCTTCACGAAAAATAATTCAACATTACCCTCTTCTACGTGCTCTTTGATGAAGTGATAGCGGACACTGATATGCTTGGTCTTTGAGTGATGAACAGGATTGAACGATATGGCTATGGCACTTTTCGAGTCACAATACATAGGTATTTTATCGAAAGTAAATCCATAATCTGTGAGTTGTGTCCTCATCCATAGAACTTGAGCACAACATGCAGATAGAGACACATACTCAGCTTCAGCGGTTGAAAGTGCAGTACAATCTTGTTTCTTTGAAGACCAGCTGACTAACTTTTCACCCAAAAATTGTGCTCCTCCTAATGTGCTTTTTGATGTAACTTGATCACCTGCGTGGTCCGCATCTGAAAAGGCTATTAGATCAAATCTGGATTCATTCGGATACCAAAGTCCCATGTGAATGGATGTCTTTAGGTACCGAAAGATCCGTTTAACCTCTTTGAGGTGAAGTTCGGTAGGCTTTGCCTGAAACCGTGCTAATAAGCAAACAGCAAATTGAATATCGGGTCGACTAGTAGTGAGGTACATGAGAGAACCAATCATGCTCCGATATTTCTTCGGATCGATACGTTTCCCAAATAAATCGGCTCTATTTTTTGGTGAAGTTACCATTGGTGTGCCAACCGAATCACAATTATCCATACCATGTTTTTTTTAAATCTCAATTGTATATTTAGATTGATTAATGAAAATTCCACGAGGGGATTGATGTATTTGTAAACCAAGAAATTTTTTTAGTTCCCCCATCATAGACATTTCAAATTTGCTTTTCATGAGATTTTCAAAAAGTTTTGAAAGATTCGGATTAGTGGACCCAAAAATGATGTCGTCCAGGTAAATCTGAACAATCAAAATGTCAATGTTTTATTTTCGTGTAAACAAGGGAGGATCAACCGTTCCTTTGGTGAAATTGTTTTTGATCAGGAAAGAAGTCAGTTCGTCATGCCACGCTCTGGGAGCTTGTTTCAAACCATAAATTTCCTTTTTGAGTTTGTAGACATAGTCTGGATGTTCCATGTCTATGAAGCCTTCTGGCTGACTCACATACACTTCTTCTTTTAGAGTTCCATTCAAGAACGCAGTCTTAATGTCCATCTGATAAACCTTGATGTTTTTGTGAGCTGCATAGGCTAAGAAAATCCTGACTGCTTCAAGTCTGGCTACCGGAGCGAATGACTCTTCAAAATCAATTCCTTCTTCCAGTCTGTATCCTTTGGCCACAAGACAAGCTTTGTTGCGAATGACTGTCATTTATTCATCCTTTTTGTTCTTCCATAACCATTTTAGATCAATGACACGAATATTAATTGGTCTTGGAACCAGATCCCAAGAGTCATGTAGACGGTATTGGAGAAGTTCCTCCTGCATCGTTTCTATCCACGCGGGTTCTGCCATTGCCTCTCGAATGTTCTTTGGCTCTGTATTGCTAATTGAGCAAAGGTAAATGCACAAGTCGCAGTCGGTGGCAAGTTGGCATCTCGTCTGAATTGGCCTTGAAGGTTCACCAATAACTTGTTCAATTGGATGGTCTTTTGTCCATTTCATAGTAGAAGGATACCGTGGCTTAAACGTATGCGTGTTAGATGGTTCTTGTAAGCTTGAAGATGATTCAGCTGATTCCGTAGCAAACGGGTTTTCGAATACCTCTTCATCTAACGTTGCATTGTTTTGGTTTTGTGTAAGTTCTTCTTGAAATGATGTGTTTTGGTTTTGCTCATCAACTGTTGGCAGTACGGTTTCAAGAATTAGAGTTGTTGGAGTAGATGTAGATGATGTCGATGGAGTTGGTGCGTTTGTTTCGACTGTGGTAGATGCATCTTCTGTTGGTGGTGGTGGTTGATGATTTTGAGCGGGTGTAGCGGAATGATGGTTTGATGCATTTTTCGAGGTTCCACTATAGTATTCATCGAACATTAACTCGAAGAAATACTCCCATTCTTGTTATGAAGTTTTATCAAACGAAGTTGATGGAGCGCTTTGGGGTACGAGTCCTGAACTGATGCGTCCAGAAGTATGCGGGTGAGGTTTTGGTCCTAATCTATTTTGATTAGAAGCCATGGGATTAAGCGCGGGTTCTAGAGCGAGTCTCTCAGTAGCCATCTGTGAAATTTCATCAAAATTCACATTCATCGTCTCCATTATCTTCCTAGTTTTTCTGTTATACACCCTGAATGCCCTCGAGTTATCTGAGTATCCAATATCACCTTTAGCTTTCAGTTTTCCTAGATCTTTTCTGTCATTCGTTAGATAACACAGAGCGCCAAACACGTGAAGGTAAGAGATATCAGGTTTTCTGTTGTTCACTAGTTCATAGGGGGTTTTATTGAATCTTGGATGTGTTAATACAAATAAGCCGTAAAAACGTTTATTTATATTTTACGATATTCTAATGTTTTGTCAATAACAAACGTAAAATCATTTTAACGAAACAAATAAAATACGTAAATGGTTTGAGCCAATAATTTTCTAACACACTCACGTTTTCACATAAAACGTTAAAACAAGTATAAGTGATTTTATAATTTAATAATAACATATGTACAACAACTAGTGTTTACATATTGGGTAAATATATACATAACCAGTATGTATTATAATGGGTAATACAATTGGGTAGAAACTTAAGTATTTAACCCATTGACCAAATACATTGAATGTAGTTGGGTACAACCCAAAGTCCATGATCCATACCCATGGAGCTTGACCCATAACCCATTGCATGACATCATGATTATGTCATATATGGATAATATCCATGACCCATGGTTTTAATCCATGGCCCATAGTTTTAATCCATGAACCATGGACTAGATGCATTGCATCTTGTAAGTACATTGAACCTACTTGATATCCATGACCCATAACCCATGACCCATGACCCATGACCCAAAACCCATGGGAAAAGGGGAGCGTCCCACGGATCCCCAGTATTGCACTGGACGGATCCCTCAAGTGAGGGATCCGTGGGATCCGAGGAACAGTAACCATTTTCTCTCTATAAATAGTGAGCCATTTCCTCATTGTTTCTCATCCCTTTCTCACATATTTTCTATTTGAGTTATAAACTCTATAACCTCAGATCAAAGTGATCTATGCATGTAGTTTTGTTTTTGTGTGATTCTCTAGGTTCCTCTTAAAGGCGAGATCACCATCTTTTGAAGACGAGCGAGCTCAAGTCCATGAGTTGCTGTGCTTCGTTATCATCAAGATTACTGAGGTTCTCTTGTTGATAGCTCTCTTCTTTCTCATAAGAAGTGTTGTGTTAAAGACATTAGTGAAAGATGTCTAAAGGGTCAAGACGAAGACATTAGTGAAAGGTGTCCAACGTCCATATTAGAAGTACTAGTGAAGAGTGCTTAGAAGTCAAGGATAAAGGCATTGAAGTTGTCTAGAAGTCAATCCAAGGGCATTAGTGAAAGGTGCCTAAGGTGTACGTTCGATATGGTGTGTTTCGATGTACAAGATAGATTAGTATTGGATCCAAGGATATTGATATCCTTGATGATGTTTTAATAAGGAGTTAGTCTCCTTTGGGGTATAGGTGTTGTGTAGTGTTGGAAAGTAGTTCCTCCATTGTAATGGAACTCGGTATCTAGCCTAGTATTGGATAAAGGGTAGGCGAAGTTGTGATAGGTTTGGTTCTCCTTGGTGAAAGGACCCGGTGGTTAGCCTAGTACCGGAAAAAGAGTAGGCAACGTTGTGAAGGCTTCTCCGCCATAAGGAGTTGGTGTTGTGTAGTGATTACGAACTCTCGAGTAGGTGACTCGGGGAGTGGAGTAGGGCAAGGAAGGTGTCCTTGTAGCCGAACACTATAAATACTCGCGTTGTGGTTTTGTGCTTCTTACTCTTTATCTTTTTCATCACATATTTGTATCTCTATATGCTTGTTTATCAACATCCAACACACATCAAAATAGATTGACATAAGTCGATTTAAATATTTTAAAACGAAGTTTTAATTGGTAAAACTATTCAACCCCCCTTCTAGTTTTCCACAAGATGGATTAGGGATCGGTTCTGAGTGAAACAAGCAGTGGCAACAACATCAGCCCATAAAAATAACGGTGCACTAGAATAGATTAGCATTGTGCGAGCAGCTTCCACAAGAGTACGATTTCTTCTTTCAATTACCCCATTTTGTTGTGGAGTTCTAACAACTGATGTCTGATGTGTGATTCTAACATCTTCAAAATAAGTTCTTAACTCCTGATTTGTGAATTCTGTGCCATTTTCTGTTCTAACAATCCTTACTGGAGCTTGAAGAAGTACTTGAATACGCTTTAGAAAGGTGATGATGCTGCCTGGTGCTTCATCTTTTGACCTCAGAAACTTAACCCATGTATATCTTGAATTGTCATCAATGATAACAAGGATATAATTTTTCCCATTTATGCTTTCAACTCTCATTGGGCCACATAAGTCCATATGTAACATATCTAACTTTGCTTCCAAACTAAGTACGCGTTTGGGTTTATATGATGCTCTTTTGCTTTTTCCTTGTTCGCATGATGGACATAAGTGATCCTTGGTGTATTTGAACTTTGGAAGTCCGTTGACGATGTTGTCTTTGGCAAGTTTGTTGATAGTGTCGAAATTAAGATGAGATAGCCTTCTATGCCACAGCCAGGACTTTGTTCCAGATGCTCGTGTCATAAGACATATTGGTGATGAAGAGGCCATTTGGTTAATGTCGATAGCATACAAGTTTGTGTCACGATTCCCAGTTAAGAGATCAATGCCTTCCAAGTTTCTTACGAAGCAAGAATTTATCCTAAAAAATCTGCATCACAAAACTGCCCGACTGAAAACAAATTATGTCCCAACCTTTCGACATAGTAAACCCGAGTGATCAAATAATTTCCAAATGGAAGATCTCCATAACCCATGATAGCTGCTACATGATCATTTCTAAAGCGTACGGTTCCCATGAATTTCTAGGCGAAATTGATCAGCAGCTTCAGATTCCCGGTCATGTGCTTGGAGCAACCCGAGTCGACGATCCAAAGACATATTTCGATAACCTGCCAAATACAGAAGAAGAAGTTTTTGGAAACCATTTTGATTTTGGTTCCTTTGGGTTAGAGGTAAAATCCTGATCATACTCATAGAAGTTTTCTACTGGGTATACTGGTTTAGCACTCATTCTACCATTCTGGAGTGTGAAAATTCTACCCGTTGGTGTCCAGATATCATCCCTAAAGTAAACACTATGCTTCTTATCAGTAGTGTAAGACCTAAATCTTGCAACTAGACTTCCTATAGGTTTAGCATAAGTTCTTTTTGGAACGTTCTTCTGAACGGGCTTATCATTCACATTCTTAGAAACACAATCATCTTGAACATTAAATAAAGATTTCTTGCATGTTACACAAACAGATTCAATACATTCATTAAACATAGCAAGTTTCATAGGTTCATTACATTCAGATGAAATGTCTTTCTTATTATAAAGTGGTAAATTCCTAGGGTGTTCTTCTATTTTCTTCTCATTATTCGAGCTACTACTCTTAGAGGCAGGCGAGACTCTATTGTTCCTTGTATTGCTCTTAGGCTTTAGTCTGCTGCTCCTATAGGTGCTTTCTAGTCCTGTAGAGGGTAAGGCACATGCATTAGGATTCATATTTTTATCAAGAGAAGTGGTTTCGGCTTTCCTAGTCTCTTTAGAGTGCTTGTTTAAACTTATGTCGTTTGTTCCATATGGTTTAGATGTGGAGGCAGACGCATTAGTGATACTCATCCTAAAAAGGCCAGGAGCTAAAACTTTTGGTTTCTCGATAACCGCTTTTTCTGTTTCAACAATCTATTGTTTTTGTTTTTGTAAGGCATGTGGGGTGACTGGTTTTGACAAATCATTTTGCTCATTGACTTTTGGAGGAGGCTGAGAAATAGACATTTTTGGTTTGGAAACCGGTTTAGAACCATTTTTTTCTCCTCAGTCAATGGTTTTGCAAACTTATCCACAGCCTTTCCTTTTTGACATTCCAGCTGAGCTCTCAAAAGGTCATTTTGCTCTTTCATGTCCTTGTAGGCACGCTCATACGACAGTTTGTCATACTTGCATTCCTCATTTTTTCGATCAAGTTGTTTAAAATATGACACGTTTTCTTTTTCAAGTTTTTCAAGTTTTTCAAGAGCTTTTTCATATTTTGAAACAATAGCGGAGGTCTCAGACTGGAGTCTTTCATGGTCTTCAACAAATAATGTTTGTAAAACAATGGACATGATATCAGTAGTTATAACATCTTCGAAGAGAGAATCATTCAAATTTTCCAAAACTTTGATGTGTTCAAAACATTCATTAGCTTTCTTTACCAGGGATTTATGGTCCTTGAATAAGTCATTTGTTTCTTTCAAAAATGCTTGTTCAAAATGAATTACCCTCGCACTGATGTTATTTAGCGGAGTGGCAATTTGAGTTTCAAAAACCTTTTTCATTTCATCGTGATAGCTTGAAAACCAGTTGTTAGAACTAATATTGGTTTTAGATTTAACAATTTTTTGAAGTTGCCCAATTCTAGTTTTAACATCATCTAAAATGCTTCTAGCATCACTTGTGTTAAAAGGATTATTTGAAGACATTTGTTCCATGTTCGAAAATGATTTTGAGACAACTACGGGTTTTGAAACTGGTTTTGACTCTTTGTTTGAAACACTGGGTGTGATGGAAAACTTTGACTTTTCTTTTTGCGAAACAAAAGTAATTCCAGAAATTTTGTTATATTTGATGTAGTCGATTGGTTTTATTTCTGGATTCTTTTGTTTCATTTTTGATCTAGTTCTAACGTTGCAAGAGAATCACGAACTTTTACGGGTTCATGTTTATCTAACAAATCTTTTCGATTATACAAAACATTCTGTTCTTTCTGAGCTTTCTTGAGTGCACAAGGAGTTTTGTTACCAAGAGCCATTTTTTGAGTTGTATGAAAATACGGATTCGTTTGATTTGTTAACATATTCGTTGTTTGAGTAAATGGCCCGTTGTAACAAGCAAATGTTCCAATTTGATGATTTTTTATTTTTTCTCAAGAATTTCATCAAGAAGAGAATCTTCTCATTTTGAAAAATCAGCAATCAACTGTTTCTTCTCTTTTTCAAGATCAGAATAAGTTTCTTTTTGTTTAGAAAGTTGGTTTTGAAGATCAGAAATTTCCTCGTTTAAAGATTTTATTTTTAAGTTCAAATTAACATCAAGTGTATCATACTTAATTTGCAATTGTTTTTCTCTTAAAACGGAATTTCTATAACCAATTTCTAATTCTGACTCTTTATTTTTGTGAAATTCAAAAGCTTTTGCATTCTCCTTGTACCTCTCAAGCTCAGCGGTCAATTTATCATTCGCGTCCTTAACTTCGCGATTGACCGTTTTCACTTTCTCAATTTCAATGCCACAATTATTAATCAATGATTTAAATAAGGCACGTGTTTCCTCATCAATCTCAGTATTTTGTGCCATACAACCTCCACTAGGATTCACATCTGGTGTTTCAGAGTTAATATTGCTACTACTCGGATTGTCCAGGTATGTATCATAAGTAGGTGCTGGTGTCACAAAATGTTGTTCGTCATGAGTAAACACATCAAATATGACATTGTTATAGCATGGATCAATGATTGGTACCTCAGAGACTGCATTGGCATCATAAAATGGAGGTGTATCAGAATCAGTGTCGTACTGAGCCTCCTGAAGATTTGCCATGAAGATGAAGTTTGCATTGATATCTTCTTGGTCTTCCAATTCATCCATAATTGCTACAAAGTCTTGTTCCTCAGCACTCAACTGCATCCCTGCTTCAGCCTTTTGTACCAACAGCAATGCTTTCAGAAGATACGCTGAATCTTTTTTTTTTGGGCTTAGTGGGGCAATTCCTTGCAATGTGACCCACTCCTTGACAGTTGTAACACGTAACCCGATTAGCCTGATTCACATTTCCATAATTCCCAGCAATTGGAGCTGCAACATTCCCATTCGGATTACCCACTATTCTGTTCACAACATTCTGACGCATCTGATTTCCAACATGCTGACCTATCTGATTACCCTGATACTGAACCGCCTGATTTCCTGCATATTGACCAGTATTATTTCCCATGTGAAATCCAGTAGCATATCTCTGTTGATTCCCAATAACTCCAACCATTTGTCCTCCTTGACCCATATTCACACCCGACTGAGCAATTTGTCTGTTACGAGTGTTTGAAGAAATCCTTTGGTTGTTGGTAGTTGGTGTGGAATAGCGTCCTTTGAATACTTTAGTCAAATAAGCAAATGCATTAGACAACGCCTCTGTTTGTTCAGCTTCAATGTCAGTGATTCCTGGATCCTGGTATTGTGGATACTGTTGTTGTTGAATGACTTGTTGTTCAGGTGGGTAGAATTGTTGTTGAGGGATGACAGTTTGTGGTTGTGGAATGTATTGCTGCATGTTGTTGTTGTTGTTGGTGGAAGATGATGAAGAAGGTTGTTGTTGTGTGTTCACTGGAGTTTGTGTCTTTGCAATTAGTGCCAAGGGATCATAATTCTTTGCCAATCTCTCTTTCCTTACTTCATTGGCTTTAGCTTGGTTTTGTTTCAGAAAATCGTAGAGTTGATCAAAATTCACTTGATGTAAGTCCTTTGTTTGGTTGACAATAGTGACATAGCGTCCCCATTCTTCTTGAAGATTGTTGATGAATTTGATGTTACTCACGATATTTCCGGGTGTCAACTTATTTCTTATAAGCTCATTCATCAAAGTGTAAAACCTTCCATAGTAGGATTCAATGGATTCTCCTAGAGTTGAAGTAAACTTCTCCCATTCAGTTAGCAGCTTGTTCTCCATGTCTTGTTGGCCAATTTATGTTCCATAACATAGCCGTCTAACACGTTCGCACATATCGTAAGCAGTTTCACAGCTGTCTACAGCAACAAAGATATCTCTTGGTAATCCTAGTTGGATGATGTGTATTGCCATGTCATCTGCTTCGATCTGCTTCTTATCCTTTTTAGTGTATTCTGATTCATTTTGTTCACGAAAGGATGGTGGGACGGGAGGTGTTGCATCAGGAATTCCAGGTTCTTGGATTTGTCGTGGCTTGAAGGCTCCATTCGTAATGGATTGAATCATGAGTTTTCCATTAGGTTTGGTTTTGATGTAGCGGAGCATACGACTAGTCCATTGAAGATATCCACCTTTTTCTATCATAGGAGGACGGTTTTCAGCACCGGTTGCATGAATGTCTTGTTGAGTAGCCATTGATGAAGGTATTAGTGATAAAGTTGATCTAGGATCGATTCAACGATGAAGGAGTTGTGATTGATGATGATTAAGTACAGTTATTGTGGTGAAAACTTGATGAAAATTTGGTCCGACAACTTAAAAACCTCAATAACTTTTGTTCGGAGCGGATTTAGGCCTCGAAGGTTTAGTTTATTCGGCGTGCCATTCTACTCGTTCTCACGGTCGTTTTAACGGGTAGAACGCTGAAAACGAAGTTACGGTTCAAAAGTTATGGCCGTTTGAAGTTTTGTCGGGAAAAGTCAACAAAACGCACTGATGAAATGGTCAAACCGCAGAGTTCTCAAAACGCATACGACAAATCGCACACCTCAAAACACATAAGTGTCAAACCGCGTAAGCCAAATCGCATAGGTGTCAAACCGCATACACGTCACAATGCATAGGTGTCAAACCGCATAGGTGTCAAATCGCATAGGTGTCAAACCGCATAGGCGTCAAAACGCATAAGCTCAAATCGCATAAAGTACAAGTCGCTTTCACAGTTTTTGTCTTTTTACACTTTTTACTCAAATCGCTTAGTACTATTAGCTCAAATCGCATAAAAACACACAAACCGCATAAATGAAATTGACAAATCGCTTAGTAGAAAAATGACTTTTTAGCTCGAATAACACCCAAATGATCCAATAAACGTTTGATTTAACCTATCTATACACTAAATTAATCGAATATAACTACCTTAAGCCTAAAAGTACAAACTTTAAGCTAAGAAAAGCAAAAAATTCGAATGGTTTGATGCTTTTCACCACAAAAACGAATAAAAAACAACCCTAGATCATTGTTTGGCGATTGATACCACTTGTAGGACCTTAGATATATCAACTCTATCACACTAACACTAATATGAAGTAAGGAAACGGTGACTTAAGTATGTATATGGGACGTTTAGTACAAGAGAGAAAGATGAAAACATGAAGAGGTTTATTCCATGAAAAACACACACTAGACACTCAACCACACACACCAAATGACTAGGTGTGTGCCTTTTATACTTATTACATAAAAGCCTTATGGGCTTTGGATGGGCTTTGATTGGTTTGTGGATTGGGCTTACATTACAACTTGACTACAGATAACAAACTAATAACCGGTTAGCTTGGCCCAATCTACGAGCCCATTGACTATTCTATTACAATATCCAACACACGTTACAAAGTTCCTAAACGTGAATGACCATCACTTTCAAACACATTATATTAACGCTAACAGTTCCCCAAAAGTATGTCTTTAGCCTATCACATGTTGACACACATTTTTTACCCCATTGGTTTCCACTTCAACCTTGCCTATAAATAGATTTTTGTACCGAAGGAAAATGTATCTCTGCCTACAAATAGATTGTTGTACCGAAGGAAAATGCATCTCTTGTATTAAAAGTGTTGTAACATTTCAAGAGTTCATTTTCCTTCTCCAAATAGAACTAAATCCTAGATTTCTTAATCTATTGGTTTAAGCGTAGTTCTTACTTAAACACATAATTTTAGTTTGTGTTTAAGTTTAGTGAGGAGATCACACATACTTGTCATTTGATCCCAAGTTTTATTTCGCAAACACTTAGGTAAAAATTCTTTGATTTATGTCAGTAAAGAATTTAATGCTGAAAATTATACTATCATGTTTTACTCGTTCATTCATATTAACTATTACATCGTAAACTTATATTTTAGACATGTTACTTAATTATTTAACTTTATTATAGTTAAATTAACCTAGTAAATAGGAAAAAAACAATTAACATCAATTTTAGTAATTACATAAATAAGGCGAATAACATGAATATGGAAAATATAAGTATAACAATGATAATAACAATTTATACACTAATTGTTAGTTTCAGATACTTGAAAAGATGTTAAAAGTTAACTCTATATATGATGGAAATTTTGTGAATGGGAATCGAGGGTGCGTTTGGTTTAGGGGTGTGGGGTGGGGTTTGGGCAATTATTACATAAAAGAAATGTTTGGTTGACTATTGAGTTTTGGATTTCAATTGTTTCAAATCAAAACAGTGGTAAATATAATTCCTATGTGCAAAGGTCGGATTTGTAAAAAGTTATGGGTCCACCTTTTCTCTGTCTCTATGTTTTTGATAAAATAATATATTTTAGTATAAAATAATATAGATGTTTACTTCATTTTATTAAAAATATATATATTTTTTCCTATATCAAATCCAAATCTAAATCCTAATCCATATTTAAATTCAAATCCAAATCTAAATCTTAAACCCACCTACAAATCAAACGGACCCCGAATATTAGAGTAAGAGGTTTGAAATGTAACATTTGTGGGAAATATTGCTTTTTATTATTTTTTATTTATTTATTTATTTTTTTAATCGAAAGTCAAAACTAGTGTTACATCATAATTATGAAGTTGTAACAGGCTTTTGAAAAGTTAATTAAACAAATTATAACAACAACTTAATAACAATCAAAGAGTTTAATGTAGTCATTCATGCATCACGTACAATTATACCTTATAACTACAAACCTAGTGTAGTGTTCACAAGACATGAAGAAAAAAAACACACTTAGGTGGTGTTTGTTTTTTAAGAGGCTCTAAATCTGAATCTGAACCGTACATCTGAATCTGAATCTGAGGCGTAAATGTCTGAATCTGACCGCATTTGAACGGGAAACAAAAACTCATGTTTGAACCGCATATTTGCTTGCTCGTACTATTTTTTTTGTTTTTTTTTTGTGTCAGCAAGAGGCAACAAGAGGCATTCAGACACCCCTCTCAAGTCTAGACCATTAAGATCTTACTGCCTCTGAACGCGTCTGAGCGAAAAAACAAACAAACGGTCTGAACGACCAAAATGTCTGACCGCGTCTGAACGGTTCAGATTAAGAGGCTGTATAGAGCCTCTTTATGAAAAACAAACACCACCTTAAACCTCTTGTCCATTTGATTACATACAAATTTTATTGAGAATTTATGGGATAAAGTCACATCCGGTAGTACAATTGTTTTGATCGTTGTATCTTGGGAAGCAGCCGCCAGATAGACGACGAATATGTTTTAAAAGAAATGTGTAAAACATGTGTATCGATCTTGTTCTTTGATTGGTTTATGTTGGGCCAATTCAGAGCCCAAAGTCCCTTAGTATAGATTTGAGTGATAAATACCCTAAGTGAATACAAGTCTCTGATGTATTACAATACATCAATGGAGTCATCCTCAAGAAGTTCTTTAGAGTCTAAAGATAAAGACTCATCATTGCCTGCGGTGGACCTCAGAATGTGAAGACAAGAACCAAGATTAGGATGATGGAGTTAGTGTGTGATGACAATAACACGCTGACTTCATGAAAGATCTCCTCATCCACTGAAGATAATCTGAAGACTTACTTGAATCTGATGAGTAAGTATGACCCTAATTAATGGGTGGAAAATTTCTTGAGAAGATAAGTTCAAAAACACTTATAAAAAATAAAGGAGTACTATAGTTGGTAAAAGGTACAAACAGTTGTCAATACTGTTTCACTAAAAATATGTCTGGTAGCATAATAGAAATAAAAGCTAAAATATAAAATGTGTAGAAAACTAGAAGGGGGGTTGAATAGTTTACCGATTAAAATCTTTGTTTTGAAACTTATTGAAAGATCAATTGATATTGATCTTAAGTATGTTAATGAAATATGCAAGCAATATGTAATAAGTAAATAAGGAAAGAAATGATCAAACCACAACAAGTTGTTTATAGTGGTTCGGCCTACAAGGACTCTTTTTCCTTGCCCTACTCCACTCCCCGAGTCTCACACTCGAGAGTTTAACTTCACTAGTCAACAAGCTCCTTTCACCGGCGGAGAAAACCTTTACACTTCGCTTACACTATTGCCGACACTAAGCTAGATGTCGAGTTCTTTCCAAGGGTACAACTACTCCCACACACAATGTATTTTGAGGACTAAAATACTAACCACTCACACTCACAAGATTATGATGGTTTGATACAACAATGAAGTATGGATCAACACTAGATCATACAACACTAAACAAACAAGACTTCCAACTTCTCGTTGAAGCTTGAATATGACTTGATCTTCTTTGCTACAAAAGAGATCACTAATATGATATGAAACTGAGTTAGAAGGGTTAGAGAGGAGATATGTATGAGAGTATGTTAGAAAGGGATGAGAAACTACTTGGCTTGGCATTGCTATTTATAGCCAAATTGGACAGGGGCGTCCACGGACGGCGGACCCCTTAAAAGGGTTCCGCCCGTGTACCAATTTGGTACCGCCGGCTCGGCAGTCAAGATATCAAATCTTGCCTAAAGTCAACTCTATCTAAGTGAGATTGTGCAAGATATGAAGAGTACAAATCTTCACAAAATATCTAATGGAATCTTCCAATGATTTCCATGATGTAATACATGATGTCAAATGTTGTATTACTATTTATAGAAATATGCAAATGCTTAAGTAGTGTTTGGTTTTAAGAACCTAACACATTCTACAAACTACTATCATACATAATGATTAGAGTTATATCAAGATGTTACTAATCATAAATGTAAATGCTTGAATGATGAATATATTGTTTGAGAAAGCTTGTTTTAATATCTAATAAACTTGACAAGCTTTAAGCTTTTATAAATTAAATTTACTTTTGTCGTTAACAAAACTTAGGCAAAGATCAAAAATATAAATAACGTTTAATGACGATATTTGTATTAACAATCTCCCCCTTTTTGTTGAGGACAAAATATAAATTTTATTTTTATAAAAGAAACAAAGTTTGTACAAGAGTTATAAAAATATTAGTTTTAGAACTTGAAAAGGAAATGATAATGCAAGTGTATGAAATTTGACTTTTTTATGAAAGTCAAAGGATTCACTAGTTGATGCATGATGTTGACTTTTTCAGAAAGTCAAAGTATGCAGTTTGACTTTTTTAAGAAAAGTCAAGTATTATCAATGAGAGTTCATGTTTGACTTTTAGAAAGTCAAATGTATGCAGTTTGACTTTTTCAGAAAAGTCAAATATAAATAATTTCAAAGTTCTATATTTCTCCCCTTTTTGTCTCAACAAAAAGAAGATGCTATGCGGAATGTAATGAGCCGAGCTATCTCTCCCTTGTTCAAAGCTCCCCCTAATTTGGGTGCTTTAATGGGAAGATACATGGATTGTGAAAATAAAGCTACAAAAAAATGTTAGTAATAATGATCATTAACAAGCATTTCCAAAGCACTATGTAATGACACCAACAATATGATAAACAACATTCATTAGTTAAAATTTTTCATGAATCAAGATCATGAAAAGAGAACACAATGATGTGTTTTGAGTACAAGAAATAAAAATAATCCTAAGAAAGCAAATAAAAGAAAGACTATTCTAAAACCATCCTAAAGTGATGGTGGATGGGAAAGAGCGTTGAGGCGCTCAAGAATGTGGTTGAGGATGAACCTCATTTCTTCGTGGAAGTCATGGACCATAACCCGAGACCGTTCCACGGTTTTGACCCGTTGCTCACAAGTTGAGCAACCATGCCTTGGAGGGTAGAAAGTTTGGGGAGGTTGTGGTGGTGGAATGGTGGATGTGTTGGTGGTGTTGGGAATGTTTGGAGTGGTCATGATGGATGCAAGCAAAGCATTTTGCATTTGCATTGTCTCACTTAAGTGAGAATCCACCATGCCTTTGAATTGGTGGAGGTTGTGGAGTTCGGCTTGAATCTCCTCTCGAGTGGGATTGTCATCCACATGCACTCGGAATGTCCTCAATATGAGGGGACATTGATGATGGAAGTGGATGATCCCCGTATAAAGGACCATGAATGTCCTTGTGAATGGGGTGAAAAAGGAGAGGTTTTGGCCCTAATGGGGCGTTTGGGTCAATGGATGACCGGGGTGACTCATGAGCGATTCGCTCAATTGTGCCAAAAGATGGCAATGGTGGTGGATGACTTGGCCTAGGGGGCAAGTCCTCCAAGTCCCCTAGGAAAGGATTTGGTGATGTTGGTGGAGTTGAAAATAACTCCATGGGAGTGAGAGTGGGAGACCTTGGTGAAGGTGGTGAGGGTGTTTTGGATGTTTGGATGGGTGCCGGTGGAGGTGAAGTAGGTGTTTTTGGTGGTGGTGGAGTGGTGATCACAATGTGTGATGAAGTGGGTGTACCTAGGGTAAGATTTGTATCATCTCTAATGGGAGATGAGATTGTGAGTGGTGAAGATTCGGATGATGAGCTAAGATGAACAAAGCAACAAGGCCTTACGCTAATTCTAGCGGTTTTCTTGCAAGGTTTTGGTGATGATTTAGTCATTTTTAACTTGGGTTTTGATTTGCTAGATAGTAGTAAGAATGAAGAAGGTGTGAGGATGATCATGGTAAAACCTTTCAATTTATAGAGGTAAGAAATTGTTGAGAAATGGTTTGATTTGATGTTGAACCATTGAAGAGATGAGGTTCCTAATGATTTGGAAGTGGGTTGAATGCTAGTCATATCACCCAAGTCAATCCATACAAAGAAGATGGAGTGAAGAAGAAAAGATATGCAATAAATGTGTTCTAGTGAGTGGAATTTCCTAATATTCAGATTACCCACGGATTTGAAGGTACCAAAATTTTGGTTCCTTCCTTTATGCCAAAGGGCTCCTTGGGTGGATTTTTCAAATTTTTGAATTTTGGTGGGAAATGGATTTCTTATACACCTTAGTAAATAATACTAGTTCTAATACCAGTATAAACTAGTTAAGATTGATTTATAAGTGATGGAAGATAATTTGGAATCACGAAAGAGTCGAAATTGAGAAAATTACTGGAGGATCCACGGCACCAAAACATACAGGGACGGTACCCTAAAAAGGGTGCCGTCTGGTCCACTATACGGTATGGCGGTACCAAACTATATAAAGGACGATACCAAAATTATGGTGCCGTCGGATCCGTGGAGTCTGAAAATTGGTCGAGTTCGTTTTAGGTGTCGGCAAATTTCGAAACCGAAATTTTTCTCAAAAGCTGTTATGCTAAACATTTCTAGTTAGGAAAAGTAAATAACACATATGTAAACATAGTGGAGCATAGATTTTGAGCAAGGCTTATTGATTTTCACAATATAGTGAAAATGGGTAAAATTTGATAGCATACTTGTGCTATCCTCCTGCATAAGTTTGTTAGCATACGACATTGTTTGAAGTTATTTTATCATCCTACAAAATAAAAACAACTAAATATTGTCAAACATTAACGATAATGCATTGTTCCAAACACTCCTTAAAGTACCCTTATTTGTCTAATTTCTTGTAAATCTTGTTCATCATCCTACCAAGGCACTTGAACATTCCCTTAGTTTGCTTGAATTCTGCTGATTCATTCTCAATCTCGGGAAGAGATGCGTAATACTCATGAGGTGGAAGATGAGAGCTTGGAAGACCATCCTCGGAGCTATTTGATGATGATGATGAAGGAGTTGGAGGTTTAGCTCTCTTGCCTTTAGTCTTAGCAACTCGAGCATCACTCAAAGGTACAAAGATGTGAGGGATGAGATCATAGTGAAGGTGCATCCCTTTTGGGGTTGGTGGAATTGGAGCGAAGTTTCTATAGAGGCGGGTGAGAAGCATCCCGTATGGAAGAGCAACGGATCCTTGAGTTGGAATATCAATCATTCTCCTAGCTATGTAGTAGGCTAAGTTGAATGGTTGTCGAGTGGACAAGTTGTAGAGCATGTGGCAAAGACAAGCGTTTATGTGATCCCTATTTCCTATGGTGCTAATGACGTTTGCTCTAAGTAACTCCTCCCATTTCTTAAATTCGTGCTTAAGTTCATTTAGCTCCATTCCATATGGATCTCGGTCTACCTCTTTTCCCTTTCGGGTTACTCGGGTTGTATCCGTTTTTGGGTTAAAACGGTGTTCACGGATGACATCCTTATCGGCCAAACGGGTTAGGTAGGAGAAGAGCGGTCATTGATTGCATCAAAGGCGGTGAGTGACCACTTATCCGTGTAGACACAAGTTCCTCGGTTGGGAATTCCTAGTACTCTAGCAAATTCACTTAAGGTGATGGTGTAGTCATTTTGGTTGATTCTAAAGCTAAGACAAAATTCATCATCATCTTCATCACTAAAACCGGTCACACTAGCATAGAATTCTAACACAAACCTAGGACAAATTGGTTCATCAATGTCAAGAAGACAATCGAATTGAATGGCGGCTAGTTCTTCACGAAGATTGGTATGCTCAAGGAAGGATGAGTGAATGGTTCTACCCTCGTGGAAATACCTTGATTCTAGACCCCTAAATATTTCTACTTGTTCCTTGGTAAGTCCTTTGGTTTTGTGGTGTTTGGGAATGTAGTTAAGAGTGTCTTTGTGATCATAGAATCTTGCGGCTACCATGGTTATTCCTAAGGATAAGAATTAATATGTTAAAAAAATAATGAAAATAAATTTTAACGTTTTTTGATTCTAGTGTGTGCCTATATGAAAACAATTTGGAGTTGCGGTTATCTCGACTCATTTTATGCACAAAATGGTTTTAGTGGGGTGTTTGGCAAATACCATGAGATAACCCAAATGCTCCTAATTCAATGTGGCTACATTTGAATATACCCGGGAGTGCATATTAGTTATGCAATACCTTTAGTATTCAAGAGCATGCAAGTGATGAAAATTTAACGTTTCTATTTGTATTAGCAATGAAAAAATGTTTTCCTACAAGTGAGAAGCTTTTCAAAACTTTTGACATGGGGTGTTTGGTTGTTTGAATAAGGCCTTATATTTATTATCTATCAATTAGTGGGAAACATGATTTGTTTATGCAATATGATAATGTAGTACCTAATTTGAATGACTAGTTATGCAATTTGCCAATTGAATTCATATTTGGTATAAAAGCATACATAAAACCCCATGTAATGATTTGTGATAGTTTTGTGCATAAATAAGAATCCTAGACTCAGAATTAAGAGATGAAATGTAGTTAGGATACTTACAATGATGTTATCTTCAGTGATTAGTGAGTGGGAAGATGACAATAATGAGCTTGGTTTAAGTTTTACACGTTTTGGTAAAGTGGGTTGTGAGGAAGAGAATGTTATGTATATAGCAGTTTTGCTTCTGTAGACACCACGGACCCGACGGCACCAAATTTTTGGTTCCGTCCGTGTTGTCGTTTGGTGCCGTGGCTACAGTAGAAGATACAAGACAAAATTGTTTTGTTTTGACTATTCTAATGTTTTGGGCTATGTTTATCCTACATGTTTGGTTCCATTAACCCTAAACCAAGTCTAAGAAGATTAAAAGGTTCTCGTTTAAGAGGTTTAGTAAAGATGTCGGCAATGTTGTCTTAGGAGGATACTTTCTCGATTGAAATGTTTCCTTTTTGAACATTGTCGCGAAGAAAGTGATGACGGATTTCAATGTGTTTTGTACGAGCATGTTGCGGGATTTCTTCTGAGATCGATGGCTCCTTTGTTGTCGCAAAGTATCACAATGTCGTTGAGATGAATTCCGTAGTCTACGAGAGCTTGCTTCATCCAAAGAGCTTGTTGACATGCTTTTCCGGTGAGACGTATTAAACTTCATGTAGTAGAGATGGCTAAAGCCGTTTGCTTCTTTGCAAACCATGAGGTGAGACAATGTCCAACAAAAGTGCAAATACCACTTGTACTTTTTCTATCGACATAATCACCGGCATGATCCGAATCGGCATACACTATGGTTTCTATACCCGTTCCTTTGGGATACCATAATCCTAAACATGTTGTTCCCTTAATATATCTAAAATCCTTTTTAATGCTTCTAAGTGTGATGCCTTTGGGTTTTCTTGAAAGCGAGCACATAGACAAACACTAAACATAATGTCGGGTCTACTAGCCGTAAGATAGAGTAGGCTACCAATCATTCCTCTATATTTAGTGTTATCTACGGATTCACCTTCTTCGTCCTTGGTGAGTTTAGTGTCCTAGGACATGGGTGTTTTAGTTGGTTTGGAATCTTCAAGACCAAATTTCTTAAGCATGTCTTTTATATATTTAGATTGGTTAAAGAAAATACCATCTTCTAGTTGTTTAATTTGAAGTCCTAGAAAGAAGTTTAACTCACCCATCATACTCATTTCAAACTCGTCATGCATGATTTTAGAAAAATCATTACATAGTTCTTGACAAGTTGATCCGAATATAATGTCATCAACGTATATTTAAACAATAATAATTTGATTCCTTTTCTTAGTAAAAGAGTATTATCTACTAATCCCATAGTATATTTTTTATCAACAAGAAAAGTCTTAAGACGGTCGTACCAAGCTTTAGGTGCTTGTTTAAGGCCATATAATGCTTTCTTGAGTTTGAAGACATGATGTGGTTTCTCAAAGTCGGTAAAACCGGAGGTTGAGCAACATACACTTCTTAGTTAATAAACCCATTAAGGAAAGCACTTTTAACATCCATTTGAAATAATTTAAAGTCATAGGCACATGCATAAGCAAGTAATATTCTAATAGATTCAAGTCTAGCTACCGGTGCATAAGTTTCATCATAGTCAATTCCTTCTTGTTGATTATAACCTTGTGCAACAAGCCTAGCTTTGTTTCTAGATACTACACCATTTTCGTCCATTTTGTTTCAAAAGACCCATTTTGTTCCAATTATAGTTTGATCTTTGGGTTTTGGAACTAGTTTCCAAACATCATTTCTAATGAATTGATTTAATTCTTCTTGCATGGCAATTACCCATGATTCATCTTTTATTGCTTCATTTATGGGTTTTGGTTCAATGGTGGATACAAAACAAAAATGATTACTTTGATTTTGAGCTTGTGACCTTAAGGTTCTTTGATTAAGTTGTCCTATGACCTTTTCTAATGGATGACTTTTAGACTCTTTGATGTTGACAATTTCCTTATTTGATGGTTCATCTTCCTTGTTATTATTAATTTGACTTTCTATTATTTGACTTTCAACTAAGTCATCATCTACCAAAGGTGATGTCTTAGAGGGAGGTGGACTTTTGTCAAATGTTATGTTCAACGATTCCTCGACTATCATTGTTTCTTTATTAAGGATAATGTAAGCTTTACTAGTTTGAGAGTAACCAAGAAATACACCTTCATAAGACTTTGGGTCAAACTTGGTGAGATAATCCTTAGTATTAAGAATAAAACATTTACAACCAAAGACTTTAAAATATCCTAATGTTGGCTTTTACCTTTATAAAGTTCATATGGTGTTTTGTTTAGGAAAGGACGTATTAGGACTCTATTTAAAAGATATGTAGAAGTGTCAGCGTTACACCAAAACTTTTGAGGAATGTTTTGTTCATTAAGCATTGTTCTACTCATTTCTTGAATTGTTCTATTTTTACGTTCTACTACTCCATTTGATTGAGGTGTTCGTGGAGCGGAAAAGTTATGTGTTATACCATTTGTATCACAAAAGTTTCCAAATTGAGTTTAGTTGTCAAATTCACGACCATGATCCGTTCGGATCGACACAATTTTGACACCTAGAAGATTTTGAATTTTCTTGCTAAGTATTTCAAATTTATCAAAAGCTTCATTTTGGTTTTCAAAAATAACGTCCAAGTAAACCTTGAGTAATCATCTACTATGACCAAAGTGTATAAGTTGCCTCCTTAGCTTCTTATAGCGGATGGTCCAAATAAGTCCATATGTAATAATTCTAGACATTTAGATGTGGACACCATATTTTTAGATTTGTGACTACTATGTGTTTGTTTACCAATTTTGCAAGCGTCACAAAAGTGTTGGTCATATTTTAGTTTTGGTAAATTTCTAACCAACGCTTTTGAAGATAGGTTTTGTATAAGTCTCATATTAGCGTGACCTAAGCGTCTATGCCAAAGAGATGAGCTATCGTCTAATGTTGTTAGGCAAAGTTTGTCATTATATGTTTTATCTATTTTCATGACGTATATGTTATTTTCCTAACTCCTTTAGCTATGGTGATACCATCTTTTAGTATTTTACTACCATTTTCATCAAATAGTACTTTATACTTTTTATTACATAGTTGGCTAATACTAAGTAGATTAAATCCTAACCTATCCACATGAGCAACATTTTCAATAGTTATAGAGTTATGAGCAATCGTACCTTTGCCAATGATTTTGCTTTTGAGATTGCTACCAAAAGTGACATTACCTCCGTCATACTCTTGGTATGATGAGAAGAGACCTTTGTTGCCCGTCATGTGTCGTGAGCATCCACTATCTTTAATCCATTCATCAGGTTCCAATCCAACTTTCAAGCATACCTAAGAAGCCAATAACTCAAACATTTGGTCCCCAATATCTCATGGGTCCGTTTGGGTTAAACATACCATTTATTTGATTCATGTATGGAAATGATGGGTAAGGGTTCCATGGCATGTAATCAGGAGTTTGATATGGTCTAGGAAAGTTTTGATTTCAACCGTTGTGTTGGTAGTTAGGTTGAACGTTGTGGTTGCTCTTAGGAAATGGGCGTTTGGCAAAAGAAGTTTTATATCGTTGTTGAGTAGTTTTTGATCTAAATTCATTTTAACAAGTCCTACTCGATATAATGGCGTTTTAGTTTAACATTATCATTGGTTTTCTTTGTTACTTTAACAAATTCATGCGGTCCGTGTGCGAACATTATTTTCTTTGAAGTACCAGCGGTACCATTTTGCACAGGACGGAACCCTTATTTTGGTTCCGTCACGGTCCGTCTGCATCTGCGCAATTTTGATGGAATGTTGATCCTTTTTAAACGTTTGTTTTGACTCTTTGGAATTAATACTTCATTAAAACCTAGCCCATTCATGTCTTCTGGTGTTTTATGGATTTTAACTATTTCATCGGCAATAGCGATGTTTTTGTTAAACCTTTTAAACTTAGAATTATTTTCTATTAAAACTTCTTGTGTGAGCTTTAGGTTTTCTATTTCAAGATTAAGCTCTTGACATGATTTACAATCATCGTCATTTGCTTTTCCTTTTGCAAGTCGTTTTGCTTTTCTTTTTAACTCATATACCTCATTTTTCAAAAACTCCTTTTTAGTTTTTAGAAATTTATTTTTAGTTATGATTTTTAGACTTAGCTCACACAATTGATTATATTGTTTTTGCAAAGTGTCATCATCTATAGAAGAATAAGAAGAGGCGGAAAGTACCTCATTTGACTCATGTGCCATTAGAGGCGATCTCTTGCTTGATTCTTCATCGTCTTCACTATCACTCCAAGCACCACTTACAAAGCTCGTTGAGTTTTGCTTTTAGGTGGCTTGGGACATTCTCCTATGAGATGACTTGCATCACCACATCTAAAACACTTTCTTTCACCTTTAATCTTCTTATCATCCCGATCTTTTCGGAATGGCTTCTTTTCTTCTTGAGGTTGTCTTACAAACTTTCCTCTTCTTCTAAAGAACTTCTTGAATCTCTACGGCCATGGCATACTCCTCATCTTCACTATCAGACAAGATTCACCATCATCGCTTGATTCCGAGCTTTGCTTAAGAGCAGCAGTTTGATCTTCTCCTTTCTTCCTTTGATGATCTCGAATCTTTCTCCATTACCATTTCGTGAACTTTGAGGTTGCCAATTAGCTCGTCTAGTGACATTATTGAGAGATCTTTTGATTCTTCAATAGCGGTCACTTTAGCTCTCCATTTGGGATGGAGTGCTCTAAGAAATTTCCCGACAAAGTTCTTACTACGAAAAGATTCATCAAGTGCTTTAAGTGATGTAATGATAGTGTTAAAGCGAGCAAAGCCACAATCAATGGTTTCATCTTCAGGGATAACAAATTGTTCATATTGTTGAACAAGAAGATCAATTTTGTTATCCTTGACTTGTTAATTACCTTGATGTGTAACAATTAAAGATTCCCAAATATCTTTGGTTTCACACATAAAAATTCTTTCATATTCTTTTCTAGGTAAAGCATTATAAAGCATCATTTTAGCTTCATTATTTTTAGCAACTATTTTCTTTTGTTCATCAACGGAAATATCCTTTGTTGTAGAACTAAAATCTCCTTTAACAATAATAAACCAAAGATCTATATCTTTTGATTTTACATATGTTTCAAAGCGGTTTTTCCAATAGATAAATCCATTGGTTTCAAGAGTGGTGGTCTTTGCATAGATTGCCCTTCTTTAAAGTTTTGAGAATCCATGGATCGTTTCAAGTTTATAAAATACAAGTTATTTTAGAAATTCTTGAGCAACGAGGCTCTGGTACCAATTGTAGAAAATAAGAAGGGGGTTGAATAATAGTTACGATTAAAATCTTTGTTTTGAAACTTATTGAAAGATCAATTGATATTGATCTTAAGTATGTTAATGAAATATGCAAGCAATATGTAATAAGTAAATAAGGAAAGAAATGATCAAACCACAACAAGTTGTTTATAGTGGTTTGGCCTACAAGGACTCTTTTTCCTTGCCCTACTCCACTCCCGAGTCTCACACTCGAGAGTTTAACTTCACTAGTCAACAAGCTCCTTTCACCTCGGAGAAAACCTTTACACTTAAACTACACTATTTCCGACACTAAGCTTGATGTCAAGTTCTTTCCAAAGGTACAACTACTCCCTTACACAATGTATTTTGAGGACTAAAATACTAACCACTCACACTCACAAGATTATGATGGTTTGATACAACAATGAAGTATGGATCAACACTAGATCATACAACACTAAACAAACAAGACTTCCAACTTCTCGTTGAAGCTTGAATATGACTTGATCTTCTTTGCTACAAAGAGATCACTAATATGATATGAAACTGAGTTAGAAAGGTTAGAGAGAAGATATGTATGAGAGTATGTTAGAAAGGGATGAGAAACTACTTGTCTTGGCATTGCTATTTATAGCCAAATTGGGCAGGCGTCCGCGGACGGGACCCCAAAGGTTCCGCCCGTGTACCAATTTGGTACCGCCGGTCGGCAGTCAAGATATCAAATCTTGCCTAAAGTCAACTCTATCTAAGTGAGATTGTGCAAGATATGAAGAGTACAAATCTTCACAAAATATCTAATGGAATCTTCCAATGATTTCCATGATGTAATACATGATGTCAAATGTTGTATTACTATTTATAGAAATATGCAAATGCTTAAGTAGTGTTTGGTTTTAAGAACCTAACACATTCTACAAACTACTATCATACATAATGATTAGAGTCATATCAAGATGTTACTAATCATAAATGTAAATGCTTGAATGATGAATATATTGTTTGAGAAAGCTTGTTTTAATATCTAATAAACTTGACAAGCTTTAAGCTTTTATAAATTAAATTTACTTTTGTCGTTAACAAAACTTAGGCAAAGATCAAAAATATAAATAACGTTTAATGAATATATTTGTATTAACAAAATGTATTTTAGCTTATGACATGTTGACACGCACTTTTTACCCCATGGATATCCACATTCTCTTTGCCTTTATAAAGGTTGATGTATTGAAGGAAAAATGCATTTCTTATATTAAAATTTTGTAACACTTTCAAGAGTTTTTTCCTTTTCCAAAATAGAATTAAGTATTAGAATTTATCTCTATTGGTTAGCATAGTTCTTACTTAAACACTTAACCTGGGTTTAGTATTTAAGTTTAGCGAGGAGATCACCACACAACATTGTCATTCAATCTCAAGTATTTATTCCGCAAACACTTAGGTATAACTATTTGATATACATAATTAAAGAGTTAGACGTTAAAAAAATTATTGTGCTTAAAAAAATGTAATTGTATAACCGCACTGGTAGTCCTTATTATACTTCAAATATGGAATTACGTTTGGTATGCAGTCATGAATGACAATGGGTATGTGTTTGATAGTAGTGGTGGGTCCTTCACCAATGAAAGATCCATTCGTACCTTTTTAGATGTATATAGAGTATGAATTATATCTATCATTCATTACCATAGTGGTGGACCCCTCATCTTAAACAAACACCTTTAGAGCCCGTTTGGTATGGGTGTATGGGAATGGTGGTATGAGTGTGAGAATGATAAAATGTGTTTGCTTGATGATATGGGTATGAGAAAACCATGTTTTTTCTATCACAAAATTAAAGAAAAAAAGTTATGGCCCACCACTATCTCTCAATTATACTTTTAATTATTTTTTTATTTGAAGTCATTATATTCCAAATCTATCCTCAAACCATATCCATAGTGATTCATTTAAGCAAACCAAATGGGCCCTTAATCACTTTTATAGTC
>OU343221.1:55125084-55154643 GCA_910596185.1 Chrysanthemum makinoi | reverse complement strand
ATAAATTACAGCGACTTAAAAAATTAAAAAGTTAAAATATATTAAATAAACGCTATCACTATTTTTAAAATTGATGAACGTTTAAAACCTAAAACTTACGTTTAAATAAAATTACGTGAACGTACTAAATAAAATGTGAAAATAAAGAAGGAAAAAGCCTTCAAATATGAAAATGATATTTTTACAAACCTAATGATAAAAGAAAATTATTAGAAAAATAAAATTATTTTTATAACTATTTATCTGATTATTATTAATTAAAAACTATTTTTACTTATTAAATATTAACCTAAAATACAAGAAAATATGAAATAAATCTAGAAAAATAAAATTATGACTTGGAAAAATCTAAAATAACAAAAGAGAATTTTCAAAACTATTTTTATATTTTTCGATTATTTTTGGATTTTTTTATGATTTAAAAACTATTTAAAACTACTTAAATTGCTAAAAATTACTATTTAAACTAAGAAAATTATGGAAAAATATTTTTTTGACTTTTTATATTTATCTAAACTTAAGAAAAATGAAAACTTAATTTTTTGAACCTTTTCTGATTTAATTGGATTAAAAGCTATTTAAAAAGTGCTAAAAATTAATTTAAATGCAGAAAAATAGCAAACAGGCTTGGAAAAATCTGAAAATTTCAAGAAAAGCTTAAAATAATATAGAGAATCAAGGAAAAATATAAAAACATGGGGTTGTGTGAAGGAATAATAGGCTGATGTGCAAAGTGCTTATAAATAAGCACTTAAGATAAGCCAATGAACACCAAAGGGTACCAACTGATTACAAAAGTTATAAATAGCTAAAAGTACCCAAATGCAACAATTTACAACTACTCTAAACCTCTAAAACACAAAATGCACATATTTGATGATTTGGCAAAAGTGCCAAAATCAGATTTTGGAGGCTACTTGCAGCCTAATAATAAGCTACTAAATAAGCCGAAACAAAAACAAGAAATTGGAACCTACACTAGACCTGGCCAAGAGTTTGTAAACCAAAAATCAGACCAAAGTGAGCTCTGATGAGCTTGTTGCAAGGGCTGCAACTTACCTGTGCACACTCGGTACACCGAGTGTGTGAAGGAACTAAGCCATTTTAACAAGTTTGTTTAAGAGCTTATAAAAAAATCACAAAAATACACAAAAATGATAATAAGAAAGTGGACCAATAGAAGTTATAAAATCCAGAGTTTGACATGATTTGGCCCAAAACTGAGTCCATGAAAATTCATCTCAGTTGGACTAAAACTGAGTTTTTGCAAATTTGACTTTTTGACAGAATTGATTAGTTGACTTTTGTGAACTTTGAAACTGATTTAAAGGACTGAGATTGATGTTAATAGATGAAATGAACTTAATGCAAGCTATATCTGTGAATTTTAAACACAAAACAACCTTTTGATTTTCCAAAATCTCCAACAGTTAAGGAATTAAGATAGTTAAATGGCTAAATTGACTTTGAATGATTGCAGGCACAGAACTATGACAGCAATGAGTATAAAAGAGTTACACAAGAATGAAACAACAGGTCTCAACTCTTGAACAAACCTTAAAGACAGATTTAGCAGCAAATCCAAACACACCTTAAACCAACTGATTTGCAAGTTTAACTAAACAAACTACTGATTTAGCTAAAGCAAACACTTAAACTGAATCCAACTATCCTAAATACAACTTAATCAACAGGTTAGAACTACTAATGATCACAGATTCAACTATAAGCATAAAATGCAATACTAAAAAAAAAAATGGAAATGAGAATAGAACTCACAAGGCCCCAAATTAAATTGCAAACCCACCCATATACTATTATTCTAAGCCAATTTCAACCCAAATCAACCTCTGCATCAACCCAATATCATCACCATTCCAAATTTAGCTCCAGTTTGACTTTTGTTGACCATGACCCAAAATTGCTTAAAACCTGAATGCAAGCTTACAAAAAGCTATGATAAGCGTATATAAGATTGTTTGATTTTAACATAAGCTTATGAGAAGCTTGGACATAAAATTTGAAACCTAAAATTTCCACAGTGAACAATAAACTTGGAATTTATATAAAAACTTGGATTGAAACTTAAAAGCACATTACAATGATATTTTAACTTAATTGTGATACATAAAAGCTGAAATTACAACATTTTGACTTAAACTAAAACATTAATTTAAAAAAACGACATTAAGAAAAACTATTAAACTAACTACTTCCTTTCCTTCTCTCCTCTGCCATTTTCACAAAGTTGTTCCAGGGGACCATAAGTGACAAGTTTCAATAATGCAAGGACCAAACTTGACATTTTCAATTTTCCAAGGGCCATTTTTGCCAAATTTGAAACTTGGAGGACCAAACTTGTAATTTCTCAAAACTTTTGATATTTTACACCAAAGGACTAATTTTGACAACTTATGATTTTAAAAGGACCTTTGGTGATTTTTCTTTTGAAATTAAGGGCTCAGGGACTATTTCTGACAACTTTTGAAACTTGGGGGTGAAACGCCAATTATGCAAACATAGCTCGTTTTTCATCTGATTTTAAACATTTTGCATCTGAAACATATAAAATGCAATTTTGGAATATTTTTAGTATTTTGATGCATTTCTGAGCATTTTTAAACGTTTTGCATTTCAGATTTAACCAAAAATGATGAGTATTTACACACTCATCAATCCCCACACTAAACTATTGCTAGTCCCTAGCAATCTTTTGAGAAAAACTTAATGGATTTGAATCTCTTTACCAAAAGCCATTACTTTTGGAGTAGCCAAATGTTTCAGTTCAAGTAAGAACCTTGGTACAACGATAACCATGTGATTTTGAGCAAACCACCAGCTTCCAACGGATTTGATTTGTCTTTAGAAGCCGTTTGCTTATGGACTAGCCAACTCTTAGATAAATTATCAATATTATCTTTGGTGAGTTGATTACCAATTATGGTTTTTCCACGGCCTTTACCACAAGCCATAAACTTGCGGGCTAGCCAACTCTTCACTTTTAAGGATATGGTGAGTTGAATACCATACAATTTTGGGCAAATTGCAAGCCGTCAACGGATTTGAGATATCTTTACCAAGAGCCGTTTGCTCTTGGATTAGCCAATCCTTTTGTTTATTAGACATGGCGGACTGATAACCAAATGAGTAAGTGCAAAACACTTACTCCAAAAAAAAATTTTGGCCAAAAATGGGGGAATTAGGTGGTATAATTACATGATAAAATTTGTGAGAATTCCCCCCCACACTTAGAAATGAATATTGCCCTCAATATTCAAAGTACCGGCGGTTATGCCGAAACTGAGAGCGTAAAAGGGAAATACTACGGCCATTATTTAGAAAGTTTTTTTTTTTTTTTTTTTTTATATATATATATAAACAACATGTGGGGCAACCCCCCCCCCCCCCCCCCCCCCCCCCCCCCCCCCCCCCCCCCCCCACACTAGGGTGTTAGAAAGATATAAAGAAGTCAGAAATATGGGTGAAAACCCATATGGCATGCTACTGTTTTTGATTCCCGAGTCGCTAGCTTGACTCGACCCCGCATTCATTGGTTCATGGGGAAGCAAAGTGGAAGAAACAATCTCCATCGGACTTTCATTCAAGATGTTAGGACAAACATTTGAAGCACGTGAAAGTTCCACACCGATGAGATATATTGAGAAAGACCCGGCTTACAAATGATAAATGAAAATGCCGGGATCAAAAATAGTGTCCTCATTCCCGAAGGAGAAAAGGGAACAAGAAGTCACACCATATGTGAAGAAAAGAAAGAAAATCATGATAAAAATCATGATTAACTCCTCATTATCAGAAGGGGAATTCATGATTTTTGGATCATGAATCTCATCAATGAGGATAGAATCGTCATCACATGATGGAAGAGATAAGTTAGAATACAGAGGTGGGACAAGTGGTGTGCTCGGAGAGCTAGCAATTTCCACCACTTCTGATGGTCTCTATCGAATCAGACATTTCATCGAAAAGAGGATTTACTTTCCCAAAAGTGTAGTCATTATTAAATTCAAAAAGAGGATTTGAGAAAATCCCGGAAGTAACCTCAGAAATGTCAAGAGAATCACAAAAAGGCAAATCACAATCACTATCGGATATATCCTCAGACTCACTTGGGATTGGGACAAGGCTCTCAACACTAGACGATTCCATTTCTGGAATAGTGCTAAGATGCTCATCCTCCATTATGAGAGAGTTTTTGGAAGCAATAATAGGTAAGATAGGTGTGATAGCAATAGACCGAGGGAGTTGAGAAATAATATCGTTCAATTGAATAGCACTCTCCTCGTTGTAATCATAATATTCCCTCATTTGAATAGTATCCTCATCATCATCATCATCATATCGAATTCTTATATTCATCTGCTGAAGCTTACACACCATTCTTTTCATTTGTAGTTGCTTTCGAATGAGTATTTCTTCAGAACTTTGTGGAAGATTACACTCCTCGTAATCATTGAAATGCTGTGAAGGCTCGGAAGTTTGAGTACTAGGATTAGCCGTTCGTTCTTCAGCTAGTAATTCTCCAATAGTTTTATCATAAGGATATTGATGAATGATGGAATACTGTGGGGGTTGGAAATTGTCAAAACTGGGAGAATTGGAATTGTGAAAATTTTGATTCATCGGTTGACATTCAAAAGTCGCATGAGGACCCCCACAATTCTCACAACAGAGATAATTGGGAAAATAACTTTCACCAAAGTTCTGATTGTAACATGGTTCGGGCTCATAGACAAGCGGGACCCGTGGTGGACAATCAAAACCGTAATGAGAATCATTCCCACAAAACTCGCATGAGTAGGATTCGTATTGGGGTTGTGGAGGTAGGTAGGAAAAATCGGGTGTTTCATTATTAGAAATGGGATCGGGATTACCGACAAACTTGTCTCCGAAACTCACATTGGTACATCGCCGACAATTTCCACCGTTAAATGGACCTCCACACCACGAACATGTCGAAAACCATGACATAAAGAATTAAACGGATAAGAGGGATAAGAGATGAAGAATTAAACGGTTATAGAGGATAAGGAATGGAGAATTAAACAAATTAGAGGATAAAGGATGGATATTTTTGGATTTTTGAAAAACATGCTATAAAAACAAAGAATGAAAATATTTTTGGTGTTGTTAACACTTTAGGAAAAGTGTTAATGAACTTTTGGATTATTGATAACTTTACAAAAGAAAACTGTTTACAAAAGGTGGTATATGTGCAAGTATGGATCTGAGAATGTTTAACACACGCTAAAGCCTCCCGGCGTAAAATTTGATCTGGCTGAAAAGTCAAGCTACCTCACGCAAGCTAGCCACTTGTGAATGACCAACCGTAAGAAACTCAAAACAGCTTAAAACACAAATACAATGAAGTCCTGGAGAATATAATGAATTCCCGGGTTGTTAAGTCCCACGGAGACTCAATGGTGTGTAAACACTTTCAGACGATAGAATGATCACTAAGGATAGTGATCATTTGAAGATTTGATTGGAAATTATACCTAAAGAAAAAATTTATAAATTACAGCGACTTAAATACAAATTAAGAAAATTAAAAAGTTAAAATATATTAAATAAACGCTATCACTATTTTTAAAATTGATGAACGTTTAAAACCTAAAACTAACGTTTAAATAAAATTACGTGAACGTACTAAATAAAATGTGAAAATAAAGAAGGAGAAAGCCTACAAATATGAAAATGATATTTTTACAAACCTAATGATAAAAGAAAATTATTAGAAAAAGAAAATTATTTTTATAACTATTTATCTGATTATTATTAATTAAAAACTATTTTTACTTATTAAATATTAACCTAAAATACAAGAAAATATGAAATAAAGCTAGAAAAATAAAATTCTGACTTGGAAAAATCTAAAATAACAAAAGAGAATTTTCAAAACTATTTTTATATTTTTCTGATTATTTTTGGATTTTTTATGATTTAAAAACTATTTAAAACTACTTAAATTGCTAAAAATTACTATTTAAACTAAGAAAATTATGGAAAAATATTTTTTTGACTTTTTATATTTATCTAAACTTAAGAAAAATGAAAACTTAATTTTTTGAACCTTTTCTGATTTAATTGGATTAAAAGCTATTTAAAAAGTGCTAAAAATTAATTTAAATGCAGAAAAATAGCAAACAGGCTTGGAAAAATATGAAAATTTCAAGAAAAGCTTAAAATAATATAGAGAATCAAGGAAAAATATAAAAACATGGGGTTGTGTGAAGGAATAAGAGGCTGATGTGCAAAGTGCTTATAAATAAGCACTTAAGATAAGCCAATGAACACCAAAGGGTACCAACTGATTACAAAAGTTATAAATAGCTAAAAGTACCCAAATGCAACAATTTACAACTACTCTAAACCTCTAAAACACGAAATGCACATATTTGATGATTTGGCAAAAGTGCCAAAATCAGATTTTGGAGGCTACTTGCAGCCTAATAATAAGCTACTAAATAAGCTGGAAACAAAAAACAAGAAATTGGAACCTACACTAGACCTGGCCAAGAGTTTGTAAACCAAAAATCAGACCAAAGTGAGCTCTGATGAGCTTGTTGCAAGGGCTGCAACTTACCTGTGCACACTCAGTATACACTGAGTGTGTACAGGGGAACTAAGCCCATTTTAACAAGCTATTTAAGAGCTTATAAAAAAATCACAAAAATACACAAAAATGATAATAAGAAAGTGGACCAGTAGAAGTTATAAAATCCAGAGTTTGACATGATTTGGCCCAAAACTGAGTCCATGAAAATTCATCTCAGTTGGGCTAAAACTGAGTTTTTGCAAATTTGACTTTTTGACAGAATTGATTAGTTGACTTTTGTGAACTTTGAAACTGATTTAAAGGACTGAGATTGATGTTAATAGATGAAATGAACTTAATGCAAGCTATATCTGTGAATTTTAAACACAAAACAACCTTTTGATT
Organism: Chrysanthemum makinoi; assembly: GCA_910596185.1. NCBI lineage: Eukaryota > Viridiplantae > Streptophyta > Magnoliopsida > Asterales > Asteraceae > Chrysanthemum > Chrysanthemum makinoi. The sequence goes on along the minus strand of OU343221.1, from coordinate 55,147,682 downwards.
TTCCAAAATCTCCAACAGTTAAGGAATTAAGACAGTTAAATGGCTAAATTGACTTTGAATGATTGCAGGCACAGAACTATGACAGCAATGAGTATAGAAGAGTTACACAAGAATGAAACAACAGGTCTCAACTCTTGAACAAACCTTAAAGACAGATTTAGCAGCAAATCCAAACACACCTTAAACCAACTGATTTGCAAGTTTAACTAAACAAACTACTGATTTAGCTAAAGCAAACACTTAAACTGAATCCAACTATCCTAAATACAACTTAATCAACAGGTTAGAACTACCAATGATCACAGATTCAACTATAAGCATAAAATGCAATACTAAAAAAAATGGAAATGAGAATAGAACTCACAAGGCCCCAGCTTAAATTGCAGCTTAAACCAGACCCATATACTATTATTCTAAGCCAATTTCAACCCAAATCAACCTCTGCATCAACCCAATATCATCACCATTCCAAATTTAGCTCCAGTTTGACTTTTGTTGACCATGACCCAAAATTGCTTAAAACTTGAATGCAAGCTTACAAAAAGCTATGATAAGCGTATATAAGATTGTTTGATTTTAACATAAGCTTATGAGAAGCTTGGACATAAAATTTGAAACTGAAAATTTCCACAGTGAACAATAAACTTGGAATTTATATAAAAACTTGGATTGAAACTTAAAAGCACATTACAATGATATTTTAACTTCATTGTGATACATAAAAGCTGAAATTACAACATTTTGACTTAAACTAAAACATTAATTTAAAAAAACGACATTAAGAAAAACTATTAAACTAACTACTTCCTTTCCTTCTCTCCTCTTGCTTCTTTTTATATCTGCAATATCTTCCCGCTTGTTTCTGATTTTATCCCACCACTTTTTTTGGCCATTGGATCAGCTTAAGCCATTTTTGGCCATTTGATTGAATTTGGCGCCAAGTGTGCTTTTGACCTGTTGGGGTTGAGTGAAGGGTTAGAAGAAGCATTAAATGTGTTTTGGAGGGATGTTGACGTGGAGGGAACAAGGAGGGGGAAAATGAGAGCTGGGGGAATGGGTTGTGTCTGGGTTTTGCAGGTGAGCAAGTGGGGAAGGAAGAAAAAAGGCGCCAAGGGGTGTTTTTGTTTGACTGGGGTAGGGTTGGTTGACTAGGGCTTATATCAAAGGGGGGGGTCCAAAATTGTCATGGCAGTGGTCAATTGGATAGGCAGGGGGTCACTTGGGGTTTTGACAAGGCCAAAAGGGGGTGAAGGGTTTTAATTATCAAGGACCTCTTTTGTAATTTCTGAAATTCAAGGGACCAAAACTGCCATTTTCACAAAGTTGTTCCAGGGGACCATAAGTGACAAGTTTCAATAATGCAAGGACCAAACTTGACATTTTCAATTTTCCAAGGGCCATTTTTGCCAAATTTGAAACTTGGAGGACCAAACTTGTAATTTCTCAAAACTTTTGATATTTTACACCAAAGGACTAATTTTGACAACTTATGATTTTAAAAGGACCTTTGGTGATTTTTCTTTTGAAATTAAGGGCTCAGGGACTATTTCTGACAACTTTTGAAACTTGGGGGACTGAAACTGCCAATTATGCAAACTTAGCTCATTTTTCATCTATTTTTAAACATTTTGCATCTGAAACATATAAAATGCAATTTTGGAATATTTTCAGTATTTTGATGCATTTCTGAGCATTTTAAACGCTTTGCGTTCAGATTTAACAAAATATGATGAGTATTTACACACTCATCAATCCCCACACTAAACTATTGCTAGTCCCTAGCAATCTTTTGAGAAAAACTTAATGGATTTGAATCTCTTTACCAAAAGCCATTACTTCGGGAGTAGCCAAATGTTTTAGTTCAAGTAAGAACCATGGTACACTGATAACCATGTGATTTTGAGCAAACCACCAGCTTCCAACGGATTTGATTTGTCTTTACCGGAAGCCGTTTGCTTCTGGACTAGCCAACTCTTAGATAAATTATCAATATTATCTTTGGTGAGCTAATTACCAATTATGGTTTTTCCACTGCCTTTACCACAAGCCATAAACTTGCGGGCTAGCCAACTCTTCACTTTTAAGGATATGGTGAGTTGAATACCATACAATTTTGGGCAAATTGCAAGCCGTCAACGGTTTTGAGATATCTTTACCAAGATCCGTTTGCTCCTGGATTAGCCAATCCTTTTGTTTATTAGACATGGCGGATTGATAACCAAATGAGTAAGTGCAAAACACTTACTCCAAAAAAAATTTTGTCCAAAAATGGGGGAATTAGGTGGTATAATTACATGATAAAATTTGTGATAATTCCCCCCCACACTTAGAAATGAATATTGCCCTCAATATTCAAAGTACCGGCGGTTATGCCGAAACTGAGAGCGTAAAAGGGAAATACTACGGCCATTATTTAGAAAGTTTTTTTTTTTTTTTTTATATATATATTAACAACATGTGGGGCAACCCCCCCCCCCCACACACACACACACTAGGGTGTTAGAAAGATATAAAGAAGTCAGAAATATGGGTGAAAACCCATATGGCATGCTACTGTTTTTGATTCCCGAGTCGCTAGCTTGACTCGACCCCGCATTCATTGGTTCATGGGGAAGCAAAGTGGAAGAAACAATCTCCATCGGACTTTCATTCAAGATGTTAGGACAAACATTTGAAGCACGTGAAAGTTCCACACCGATGAGATATATTGAGAAAGACCCGGCTTACAAATGATAAATGAAAATGCCGGGATCAAAAATAGTGTCCTCATTCCCGAAGGAGAAAAGGGAACAAGAAGTCACACCATATGTGAAGAAAAGAAAGAAAATCATGATAAAAATCATGATTAACTCCTCATTATCAGAAGGGGAATTCATGATTTTTGGATCATGAATCTCATCAGTGAGGATAGAATCGTCATCACATGATGGAAGAGATAAGTTAGAATACAGAGGTGGGACAAGTGGTGTGCTCTGAGAGCTAGCAATTTCCACCACTTCCGTGATGGTCTCTGTATCGGAATCAGACATTTCATCGAAAAGAGGATTTACTTTCCCAAAAGTGTAGTCATTATTAAATTCAAAAAGAGGATTTGAGAAAATCCCGGAAGTAACCTCAGAAATGTCAAGAGAATCACAAAAAGGCAAATCACAATCACTATCGGATATATCCTCAGACTCACTTGGGATTGGGACAAAGCTCTCAACAATAGACGATTCCATTTCTGGAATAGTGCTAAGATGCTCATCCTCCATTATGAGAGAGTTTTTGGAAGCAATAATAGGTAAGATAGGTGTGATAGCAATAGACCGAGGGAGTTGAGAAATAATATCGTTCAATTGAATAGCACTCTCCTCGTTGTAATCATAATATTCCCTCATTTGAATAGTATCCTCATCATCATCGTCATCATATCGAATTCTTATATTCATCTGCTGAAGCTTACACACCATTCTTTTCATTTGTAGTTGCTTTCGAATGCGTATTTCTTCAGAACTTTGTGGAAGATTACACTCCTCGTAATCATTGAAATCTGTGTGAAGGCTCCGGAAGTTTGAGTACTAGGATTAGCCGTTCGTTCTTCAGCTAGTAATTCTCCAATAGTTTTATCATAAGGATATTGATGAATGATGGAATACTGTGGGGGTTGGAAATTGTCAAAACCGGGAGAATTGGAATTGTGAAAATTTTGATTCATCGGTTGACATTCAAAAGTCGCATGAGGACCCCAGCAATTCTCACAACAGAGATAATTGGGAAAATAACTTTCACCAAAGTTCTGATTGTAACATGGTTCTGGCTCATAGACAAGCGGGACCCGTGGTGGACAATCAAAACCGTAATGAGAATCATTCCCACAAAACTCGCATGAGTATGATTCGTATTGGGGCTGTGGAGGTAGGTAGGAAAAATCGGGTGTTTCATTATTAGAAATGGGATCGGGATTACCGACAAACTTGTCTCCGAAACTCACATTGGTACATCGCCGACAATTTCCACCGTTAAATGGACCTCCACACCACGAACATGTCGAAAACCATGACATAAAAAGGCTTAAACGGATAAGAGCGATAAGAGATGAAGAATTAAACGGTTATAGAGGATAAGGAATGGAGAATTAAACAGATTAGAGGATAAAGGATGGATATTTTTGGATTTTTGAAAAACATGCTATAAAAACAAATAATGAAAATATTTTTGGTGTTGTTAACACTTTAGGAAAAGTGTTAATGAACTTTTTGGATTATAGATAACTTTACAAAAGAAAACTGTTTACAAAAGGTGGTATATGTGCAAGTATGGATCTGAGAATGTTTAACACACGCTAAAGCCTCCCGGCGTGATAAAATTTGATCTGTGCTTGAAAGCAGTCAAGCTACCTCATACAAGCTAGCCACTTGTGAATGGCTAACCGTAAGAAGCTTAAAACTGCTTAAAACACAAATATAATGAATTCCCGGGTCGTTAAGTCCCACGGAGACTCAATGGTGTGTAAACACTTTCAGACGATAGAATGATCACTAAGGATAGTGATCAAAAGTAGGATTTGATTGGAAATTATACCTAAAAAAAAATTTATAAATTACAGCGACTTAAATACAAATTAAGAAAATTAAAAAGTTAAAATATATTAAATAAACGCTATCACTATTTTTAAAATTGATGAACGTTTAAAACCTAAAACTTACGTTTAAATAAAATTACGTGAACGTACTAAATAAAATGTGAAAATAAAGAAGGAAAAAGCCTACAAATATGAAAATGATATTTTTACAAACCTAATCATAAAAGAAAATTATTAGAAAAAGAAAATTATTTTTATAACTAATTATCTGATTATTATTAATTAAAAACTATTTTTACTTATTAAATATTAACCTAAAATACAAGAAAATATGAAATAAAGCTAGAAAAATAAAACTATGACTTGGAAAAATCTAAAATAACAAAAGAGAATTTTCAAAACTATTTTTATATTTTTCTGATTATTTTTGGATTTTTTATGATTTAAAAACTATTTAAAACTACTTAAATTGCTAAAAATTACTATTTAAACTAAGAAAATTATGGAAAAATATTTTTTTGACTTTTTATATTTATCTAAACTTAAGAAAAATGAAAAATTAATTTTTGAACCTTTTCTGATTTAATTGGATTAAAAGCTATTTAAAAAGTGCTAAAAATTAATTTAAATGCAGAAAAATAGTAAACAGGCTTGGAAAAATATGAAAATTTCAAGAAAAGCTTAAAATAATATAGAGAATCAAGGAAAAATATAAAAACATGGGGTTGTGTGAAGGAATAAGAGGCTGATGTGCAAAGTGCTTATAAATAAGCACTTAAGATAAGCCAATGAACACCAAAGGGTACCAACTGATTACAAAAGTTATAAATAGCTAAAAGTACCCAAATGCAACAATTTACAACTACTCTAAACCTCTAAAACACAAAATGCACATATTTGATGATTTGGCAAAAGTGCCAAAATCAGATTTTGGAGGCTACTTGCAGCCTAATAATAAGCTACTAAATAAGCTGGAAACAAAAAACAAGAAATTGGAACCTACACTAGACCTGGCCAAGAGTTTGTAAACCAAAAATCAGACCAAAGTGAGCTCTGATGAGCTTGTTGCAAGGGCTGCAACTTACCTCTGCACACTCAGTGTACACTGAGTGTGTACAGGGGAACTAAGCCCATTTTAACAAGCTGTTTAAGAGCTTATAAAAAAATCACAAAAATACACAAAAATGATAATAAGAAAGTGGATCAGTAGAAGTTATAAAATCCAGAGTTTGACATGATTTGGCCCAAAACTGAGTCCATGAAAATTCATCTCGGTTGGGCTAAAACTGAGTTTTTGCAATTTTGACTTTTTGACAGTTTTAGAGTTTTGACTTTTATGAACTTAGAAACTGATTTAAAGGACTGAGATTAATGTTAATAGATGAAATGAACTTAATGCAAGCTATATCTGTGAATTTTAAACACAAAACAACCTTTTGATTTTCCAAAATCTCCAACAGTTAAGGAATTAAGATAGTTAAATGGCTAAATTGACTTTGAATGATTGCAGGCACAGAACTATGACAGCAATGAGTATAAAAGAGTTACACAAGAATGAAACAACAGGTCTCAACTCTTGAACAAACCTTAAAGACAGATTTAGCAGCAAATCCAAACACACCTTAAACCAACTGATTTGCAAGTTTAACTAAACAAACTACTGATTTAGCTAAAGCAAACACTTAAACTGAATCCAACTATCCTAAATACAACTTAATCAACAGGTTAGAACTACTAATGATCACAGATTCAACTATAAGCATAAAATGCAATACTAAAAAAAATGGAAATGAGAATAGAACTCACAAGGCCCCAGCTTAAATTGCAGCTTAAACCAGACCCATATACTATTATTCTAAGCCAATTTCAACCCAAATCAACCTCTGCATCAACCCAATATCATCACCATTCCAAATTTAGCTCTAGTTTGACTTTTGTTGACCATGACCCAAAATTGCTTAAAACTTGAATGCAAGCTTACAAAAAGCTATGATAAGCTTATATAAGATTGTTTGAGTTTAACATAAGCTTATGAGAAGCTTGGACATAAAATTTGAAACTGAAAATTTCCACAGTGAACAATAAACTTGGAATTTATATAAAAACTTGGATTGAAACTTAAAAGCACATTACAATGATATTTTAACTTAATTGTGATACATAAAAGCTGAAATTACAACATTTTGACTTAAACTAAAACATTAATTTAAAAAAACGACATTAAGAAAAACTATTAAACTAACTACTTCCTTTCCTTCTCTCCTCTTGCTTCTTTTTATATCTGCAATATCTTCCCACTTGTTTCTGATTTTATCCCACCACTTTTTTTGGCCATTGGATCAGCTTAAGCCATTTTTGGCCATTTGATTGAATTTGGCGCCAAGTGTGCTTTTGACCTGTTGGGGTTGAGTGAAGGGTTAGAAGAAGCATTAAATGTGTTTTGGAGGGATGTTGAGGTGGAGGTAACAAGGAGGGGGAAAATGAGAGCTGGGGGAATGGGTTGTGTCTGGGTTTTGCAGGTGAGCAAGTGGGGAAGGAAGAAAAAAGGCGCCAAGGGGTGTTTTTGTTTGACTGGGGTAGGGTTGGTTGACCAGGGCTTATATCAAAGGGGGGTCCAAAATTGTCATGGCAGGGGTCAATTGGATAGGCAGGGGGTCACTTGGGGTTTTGACAAGGCCAAAAGGGGGTGAAGGGTTTTAATTATCAAGGACCTCTTTTGTAATTTCTGAAATTCAAGGGAGCAAAACTGCCATTTTCACAAAGTTGTTCCAGGGGACCATAAGTGACAAGTTTCAATAATGCAAGGACCAAACTTGACATTTTCAATTTTCCAAGGGCCATTTTTGCCAAATTTGAAACTTGGTGGACCAAACTTGTAATTTCTCAAAACTTTTGATATTTTACACCAAAGGACTAATTTTGACAACTTATGATTTTAAAAGGACCTTTGGTGATTTTTCTTTGGAAATTAAGGGCTCAGGGACTATTTCTGACAACTTTTGAAACTTGGGGGACTGAAACTGCCAATTATGCAAACTTAGCTCATTTTTCATCTGTTTTTAAACATTTTGCATCTGAAACATATAAAATGCAATTTTGGAATATTTTTAGTATTTTGATGCATTTCTGAGCATTTTTAAACGTTTTGCAGTTCAGATTTAACCAAAAATGATGAGTATTTACACACTCATCACGGACCGTACCAAAACTCGTCCACTTGGGATAGCCGAGGATGTCGTGGTGAAAGTAGGAAATTTTCACTTTCCTACTGACTTTGTTGTAGTAGACTTTGATGCAGATCCTAGAGTTCCCCTCATCTTAGGGAGAGCTTTCTTGAGAACGAGCCGTGCTCTAATTGATGTATTTGTTGAAGAGTTGACCATACGGGTTGACAACGAAGAACTCACGTTTAATATCAACCAGAACTCCAAACCTCTATACAAACATAGTGTTACCACAATTGATCAAAAATCTGAAAGAATCAATGCAACACTCTCAAATTTCACGATTAAGAGGAGTCACCAAAAACGTCTTTGAGCTAAAAGCTTTGAAAATCAACCATGGTTCAAACAAATGGTTTGAAAGTTGTACCAAGGAAGTCAAGAGTGTTCTTGATGATGATGATCTAGAATCGGAGACTTTATCGGAAGTGGTGGAAATTGCTAGCTCTAACAGGACACCACTTGTCCCACCTCCGGAATCAGTTTATCGTATTGAGTTTGTTAACTCTGTGAATGAAACCAAACTCTCTTCAGTTTCATCGGATTGTATGATGATGTTTGTGATCCAATGGGAGACATTCTTCCCATTGAAGAATTGCTCAAAAATGATCCATCATCCCCTAGTCTTATTATTTCCGACTCTTCCATCCCTTCTCTCACTCCGGATAAGGAAGATGACAACTTTTGGAATGAAGTCGATGCCTTTCTTAGTGATGAGTCGATTCCAACAGAAATTGATAATACTTACTTTGATTCGGAGGGACATCCTTTTTCTCGGAAAATCGTTGATTGAAGAACGTTTCCAACCCTCCCTACCGTAATTCTTTGACAATCATCATACAAACTTCAAGACTAAGCTTAAAAATGTCAAAAATGGTGATTTGATTTTTCTTACGATGAGGAATGGACTTGCATTCTCATGCACATCTTTATTCCATTCTTCATAGATGGTGTGGTTGCTCTTTCCCTTTTCTCTTTTGGGAATGAGGACACCATCTTTGACCCCGGTATCATCCTTTATAGTTTCTACTATTAACAATACCGCGGTTGTATCTCGTCGGTGTGGAACTTTCTGATGTTCATATGTTTATTAACACTTTGTGAACGAAGTCCGATCGAGATGGGTTTTCCACGTTGCTTCCCCAAGAACAAATGAATACGGGGTCGAGTCAAGCTAGCGACTTGGGAATCAAAAACAGTAGCACACTATATGGGTTTTCACCCGTATTTCTGACTTCTTTCTATTTTCTACCACCCTAGTGTGGGGAATTGCCCCACGCTGTTGTATATAAAGTTTTCTAAAAAAAAACAAAAAAAAAATTCAAATAATGGCCGTAGTATTTCCCTTTTACGTTCTATGTTTCGGCATATCCGCCGGTACTTTGAATATTAAGGGCAATATTCATTTCTAGTGTGGGGGGAATTCTCACGAATTTTACCACCCTATTCCCCCATTTTTGGCCAAAAATTTTTTTGGAGTAAGTGTTTTGCACTTACTCAGCTTATGGTTATCAGTTCGCCATGTCTAATAAACAAAAGGATTGGCTAATCCAGGAGCAAACGGCTCTTGGTAAAGATATCTCAAATCCGTTGATGGCTTGCAATTTGCCCAAAATTGTATGGTGTTCAGCTCACCATATCTTTAATTAGTGAAGAGTTGGCTAGCCCGCAAGTTTATGGTTTGTGGTAAAGGCAGTTGGAAAACCATAATTGGTAATCGACTCACCAAAGATATTTTATCTAAGAGTTGGCTAGTCTAGAAGCAAACGGCTTCTGGTAAAGACAAATCAAAACCGTTGAAAACTGGTGATTTGCTCAAAATCATTTGGTTATCATTGTACCAAGGTTCTTACTTGAACTAAAACAATTGGCTACTCCAAAAGTAATGGCTTTTGGTAAAGAGATTCAAATCCATTAAGTTTTCTCAAAAGATTTCTAGGGACTAGCAATGTTTTAGTGTGGGGGATTGATGAGTGTGTAAATACTCATCATTTTTATTCCATATGCACTTTGCAAAAGCAGTCAAAAACACTTTGAAAAGTCTCAAAAAGACAGAAAAATATTTAGACTGTATTTTATGCAATAATTGTTAAAATCTAGTCCCTGGTTATTCAAAACATGTAATTTTTCATAAAAGGCCCTCAGGGATTTTCAAGTTGTCAAAATTACCCTTATAAAGTTCAGTTTTGCAAAATGGCAACTTTAGTCCCTGAAGTTTCAAAGATTGACAGAATTTACCCCTGGACACTTTAAATTGGAAAATTAATATTTTTAGTCCTTTGGTAATTCAAACTTGTCAAAAGTGGTCCTTATAATAAACTTTGCAAAATTACAGTTTTGGTCCCTCAAGTTTGGTAAATTACAAAAATGGTCCTTGTTATTTATACCAAGTCCACCAAACCACTTGACCCCTGCCACATCCCCAATTGATCCCCACCTATTCCCTTTGAACCCTCTCTATTTTTGACCCCCTCCACAATCAGTAATAAACGACCCCCACTTCCCCTTTTTCCCTCCACTCTTCCCCATCTTCTTTTCGCTCTCAAACCCAAAACCATCAACCTTTTACCCGAAACTCTCCATCCCAAAACACTCAACCTCTCATCACCCTCTTTACCCAGTTAACCCCAACTCCCAAACCCACTATCACTCTTTCCCTCCTTTCCAAGGTGTGCCACTATGGCAATCCAAACACATAAGACCCCATGGATGGCTTAGATGAGCTCCAAATGGTACCTACCTAGTGGACGGCTGGGATTGGCTCAAGAAAGCACAAATGGCTCTTAGCTGGTTTACTCTCACACAAGAAACACAAGCAGTGGACATGAAGACCCCAAGACCTTAGTATAAATAGTAATCATGTAGCCATTTGATGAGGCACCCCTAGTTTAATTTTAAATTTCAGTCTCTTGTTTTTAAGTTCTAGTGTAATTTATTTTCAAATCAATGAAAAGCAGTTTACTTTGAGTTCATGTTTTTTTTAGCTTTAGTTATCAAATCTTGCTTACATGTTGTTAACAGCTCTTAGTTAAGATAACAAATTAGTTTCCAAAAGAAAAGGGTTAAAGTAGCTTATTGTAAGTCTGATTTAAAGCCTTTCATCCTTTACAGGGGTGTTTGGCTTATGCCCTCAAACTGGTCAAAACACACTTTTACCCGTTTGACTTGATTGGGTCAAAGTCCTTTTCGAAAGTTTAGTTAGTTCAGACTATTAATTCCTATTTACCAAGTTTTTTTTAAGAATTTGATTAGCAAAAAAAAATGGGGTTGGTTGCTGAATTCTCAACTGTGACAGAAGGCAGAGGGTGCTGTTCTTGTGCCTTTTTCTTAGTTTAATTGGTGTCCAAAATATGCAAATCTTGTTTCTCTTAAGTCATTAAGTTACCAACTCAGTTTGTGCTCATTTTGTGCATCAAAGAAATCTCTAGCATAGTCAAAAGTTGAGTTCAAAATCTTTGTTTCCATTTTTTTTTTCTTGGTTCTGCACTGCTGATAAAGCAACCACAACATCGATCTCAGCTTATTTTCAAGCTGTCAAAGTTTGTTTTTGGGGTTCCACTTTGTCTCTTTTGAATCTCCACCACCCTAACTGTGTTATTGCAGCTTTTAATGGCATTGGAAGCCACCCATTCTGCTTGGAAATAAGCTGAAATCGGCACCCCTTGCATTGTTTTTGGACCGCGACAACCACAAGGTCACTTTTCTCATTAGCTTATCAGTAGTTGTTTTTGGCTTATTTAGGAAATTTATAAGTTACTTTTAGATATAGTTGGATTAGAAAACTTAGGTTGTAGCTTATTGGATCTCCTAGCTTATTTCCTCGTGTGCTTATTTTCCCTTTTCTAGTTTTAAGATTTCCCTTAGAGTAGCTTAAAGCCATCTGCTTATTCCCTCATTTAGGTAGTAAATTCAGTGTTAGCTTGTTAGATTTACAGTGCTTATTGGATATCAAATAGGAGTGCTTATTTAAAAAGTTTTTCTTAGTCTTTTCTTTGTTTAAGTAAGCTGAAGGGGGTGTTTGGTTATGTTTTGTTCACTGTTGAAATACGCTGTTTCAAACAGCTTGTTTCAAGCTTTTCAAAGAGTTTGTTTTAAAAATAAAACCTTTATTTTGATCTTATAAATTAGTTTCAAAAAGAAGATTTGAGGAAAAAATATTTGCAAAAAGTCACCTGTGGGTTTCAACCCGAGGTCACTCTCCTCGCCCAGAAACCAAACACAACAACACCTCTTTACCAACTGCCCTTGGGACTTGTCTCGTTATTTTCATGCACAATTAAATACTTAACTACACCTTGGTAGTTTAGCTTATAAGTTATCTTTAGCTTATTTCGATTTTTTGCAACGCAACCTCAACTTTTTATAATTTTCATAGGATCAGAGGTATTTAAGTAATTTTTACGACTTTTCTCGGAAATTTGTAAAATCATTTAGTATTTCTTATAATTTAATTTACTTTTTATCTTAATTAATTCATAGAAAATAATTTAAAAATCAAAAAAATACCCGGTCTTTTTCTAAAATTAATTTTAGTCAAATAGAACGTAGGAAAATTGATTTCACACCCGTAGGCCTTAAATTGCAAAACTTTTACGTTTATGGCTCGGGTGGTTGCTGGTTTTTACGTTTTTTTAGTTTTAGCACCCTAGGACTTAGTGTAGCCTAGTTTTATCATTCCTTAGGCTTAGTTTATTTGTAGTTTATTAGGGTTCCCTTGCCTTAATTACCTTCCCATTAATTAATTTGTAGAAAACGTAATTCAACTCAAATCAACAAATCATTTAAAACCAATTCAAGTTAATAATCACGAAACTCAACGAATCCTTCCATTCACACCTCGTTGGGACACGACCCGGGAAATCACTTTTCCGGTATCACTTTTATCACACCCGTAAGATTTGATACGTTAACCTTTTTCCTAAAGGGTTAATTTGTCGAATTTTACGGTTATTTTGATATACGTTGATATTGTGTTTTTCACCACTCACAAAAAGAACGAATCAGCTGGTCGTCAAAGAAACAAATGAGTACTTCTATTTCCTCTACAGAGGCTGAATACATAGCCATGTCATCTTGTTGTGCTCAAATCCTATGGATGATATCTCAATTAACTGACTATGGCTTTGTATTCAACAAAATCCCTTTGTACTGTGATAATAAAAGTGTTATTGCTCTCTCATGCAACAATGTTCAACACTCAAGAGCAAAGCATATCGACATTCGACATCATTTCATCAGGGAACAAGTGGAAAAAGGTGTGGTGGAACTCTATTTTGTGAGGTCTGAATACTAGTTAGCAGACATCTTCACCAAAGCTCTTCCAAGAGAACGTTTTGAGTTTATTCTTCCATGACTTGGCTTGAAAAGCCTTCAACCAGAGACACTCAAACGTCTTCAGGATGAAGACGAGGAGTGAAGGTCTTTCTTCATCTATCTCTTTGTATATATTTTTTTAAAAAAAGCAAAATACAAAATTACAAAACCTTCAAAAATCAAATAGAAAATTATAAAACTTTCAAAAATCCATAAAAATGTGAAAAATTCAAAAAAATCCTCAAAAATATTGTCATTTTGTCATGCTTTTCTTGATTCGATATCATCTACGGACTTTGTGTTGATATTCAAAGAATGTCACGGGTCTTTAGATGTTCATCGAATGTACTACGATTTTCATTAAAAAAATGAGGCGAAGAAAAATGGTGGTTTATTGTCATTTCGGCATAACCCGTGTTAAAAAGAATTAACAGAGCCATGCTTTATCTTGTTTTTCAAATCTCATGCTCTGATTCTATACAAAATTCTCACTATCCAATGAAAACGAATTGCTTTGAAAAAAAAATTACTCGGACTCAATTCTTGAAAATCATCTGTACTAAACGGTTGTTAAAACTATCTATCTCTCAATCAACAACTTATGTCATTGATTGAGGGGGAGAATGATTTTTAATTATAAAGTGTATTTTTTCAAAAAATGGTTTGCTTTCAAAAATTTTCAAGCATGTTTAAATCTTTGGAGTCTAAAGTCTCAAAATTCGATCCTTATCAGTTAAAATGTTTTCAAAATCAAGTCACAATTCTCCTTAAAAGCTTTCAAAACGATTTAAATCTCTGAGATCACAAATCTCAAATAATTTGATAATTGTGATCGGGGAGAATTTGTGATTTAAATTGGATTTAAACTGATAATTCAATAGATGGTTTCATAAGTGATTAGTATGTTTGCCTCCCCGCAAGTGACAAACGATTTCAAATTTTCCATGCACACGTTGAGGGGGAGCAACTATTTTAAACCTCAAATTATTGAAACGTGTCTGAATTGTCTCTAAGTGCAGATTCCCTCTAATATGTGCAAAATTCTTTCAAAATTCGAGGCACATATTAAGGGGGAGCAAACTTGTGAAAACCTCATCCTTCCTTAAAATGTTTTATCTACTCAATTTGATTAGGAAGTGATGATGATCATTTTAGAAAATGTTAATCAAAAGATTGGACCTTTCATTCTCAATCTAACGATTTCAAAGATCTCTTGCCTCCATGTGCTAAACAAATTCTAAATTTTATGCATATGTTAAGGGGGAGCCTTTCTAAAATATCAAAACAATTAAGGTACAAAATTCTTTGATTCTATATCACAAGTTTCTTGATTGATTTTCAAATGGTTTTCAATTGGTTCCAATGGCAGATGAACAATACCAAAAAGACCGACCAACTTTACATTATGTATGGTGATATAAGGATGATAAGGTTAGGTATTAGTTCCCATGATCCGCCAGAACCGGAGGGATCTACCCAGGGACAATCCACTAGATAGTGTAGAAGTCCTTAGGTAAGATGAAAACAGGAGAAAAATGAGAATAAGGGAAGAGTGCTGACTAAGACCGAGCTAGTACTGGAATAAACCCAACAAGGTACTAGTTATGAAGTCTCGGTAAGCACTGAAGGGGTTGAAGAATGAAAAAGAATTGAATGAGAAAAAGGGTGAAAAGAAATAGCCCTCCATTTTTTCAACCTTAGGGCAGAAACCGGGTTCAATACATATGCTATTGGTGGTTACTAAGGTAACACTGGTATTGAAGACAAGACTTCATGGACCCAGTGACGCACTGCACTAACTTCCCAAGCCACTCAAGTTCCTCTTAAAAGGACTTGTTTCATTCTCACGGGGAACCTACATAATCTATCGACTTTCTCTTAGAGATTGTTGATATTGAAGAAGGAGACCCTCTCCCTAGTCTCCGATATAGGATCTAAAATGTGCACAAATTGAGTCTAGAGCCACGAGATCATCAATTAATCTCTTTAGGACACTTATTTCTTGAAGACTCACTATTTCACACAATGTGGAATGTGAGATTATATCTTATGAGTCCTACGCATTATCCTTGTGGTATTGCCAAGACTTGATTGTGTCATATGGACCTCATCAGTGGAGCGATTCAAAATTGAATCAATCCAGATCCAAGAAAATGGATTGACGGATACCTTTGAAAAACCGGTCGTTGTGCTTAAAAACTCTTTTCTCTAGCACATCGTGTGTACAATTATTTAAAAAATCAAAAGGTGTTTATGATTGATAAATGATTTTTCACTAAAACTTCGTTGTATTGCAAAAACAATTTCTATTGAGCGATACACGATTGTTTTTCAAATCCTTTTTTCATCAATCAGTGAATCTCTATTCGCAGGTTCACTCACTCCGTGTTGTCTTCTTTGAGACGCTCCGGTTTGAGAACGGCTAGAGCAGCTGCGAAACCTTGTCAAGGAAATTCTTCGAATTATACCGGTCACAGGCGTACTTGTATCTGATCAACGGGAACCGTGGGCGTGTACCTCAATTCATCGAAAGTGATCAAAGACATTTCGTGCGCTTTATTGCTAACTGTCTTATGCAGGTACACCCCGACGTTTGCAGGTGATCAGAATGGAGCGGTCAATCCATATCCGCATGCTCACACAACACATTCATATCTAAAGAAATCATGATTGGTGCATCAATGACTATGATATTTACACTCCATGCTTCTGCTACGATGCTGCCAATATCATGAATCAACGAAAGCTTCCGCGCTCGATAAGAATAAATCATGATTCAAAATGTGAGCATGTCGGTCCAAAAGTCACAACATCACTAATTACCAACACCACAAAGGTTGAGTCGGAGATTTAATGTGGCTGATGATCTCAAAGCTGGCTCAAAACTCAGTATCACGTGGATCAGTTAAATACCTCCACTTAGATTATCTAAACATGCAATTATGAAGAATCAAAGACTACGAGCTCTGAGAACAAAGAACATGGACATGAATCCAAGAACATTCTCAATGTAATATCTGTTTGTATTCAATGTAATTTTAATGTGTGTTTGAGGTGACCTCCCTTAGGGGGAGACTGTTAGGAATTAGAAATTCCAGGTATTAAAGAGTCGGTCACCTCAAGTATATGTAATCGTTAGAAAGCTCGTAGTCGTAGTTATTTTATGTTTATTAGTATTTATTTATGTAACACCGTGGAGGACGGACGGGTCTTTACCCACTGTATGGCTGATCCACAGCCCGTAGGTGGCGTTTGTTTGTAAGAAACTATAAATACCCTCTACCTCCCAAGGTAGAGGGTTGGAGCTTCAATACCATTTTTCTTTATTTCACATAGTTCCCAACTCTCTTCCTTTCTCTCACTAGAACTTTCTCTCTCTAAACATTGTGTATGCCCCATATGGTTATGGTTTAATGTGTTTGTGAAATCCTATATCTAACACTCGCCATTACTAAGCAATTGAGTGATCACATCAAAAATAAACATGTGAATTATGAGAGAGAGTGAGATTTCAATTCCCTTTGCGTAAAGTGCTAGGTTTCAAATTTTCTAGCTTAGGTGGTTTTTAAACTCATATCTTCCAATTAATCTTGGGAGATATCTTTTTAAGAATTATTTAAAAGGTCTACTTGAGGACAAGTAGAATTCAGGTGGGGGGATATTTAATAACATCAAATTACCTGATCTTTTACATATTAAATTCCCGTGTTTATGGCGTTAATTGTATTAATATGGTACTTAAGTCGTTCATATTCGTTCATAATTGCATTTCAGGATAAATGAGGCGTTGAAGTGGAAAATATGTGATATAAGGCCAAGAAATATATTCTGAAGACAAGTTACGGCGTAAGTGGCACTTTTGACTACGCTGTAACCCATACTACAAGGGCCTGTGAATTCTGTGCGAAGATTACGCCGTAACTCGTTAATAATGTTACGGCGTAAATATGATGCCATGAAGGATACGGTGTAACCTCCTCTTAAGGTTACGTCGTAATTATTTTTGTGAAGGTTACGGCGTAACATAGCAATTTAATTACGCCATAGAGATAATTACGGAGCGGATAAGTTAATTCGAAGTTTATTAAGTACAAGGGGCTGAATGTGAAGTTAATTTGAAGTTTATTAAGTACAAGGACTTTTTATAAAAGTAACAAGAGCGATGAGGGGCCAAAGTCGTACTGAAGGCTATTAAAGTTTCAAATATATGAAAGGATGATAAAAAGTACGAAGTTAAGAATTTACGACGTAATTGCAATTGTAGTTACGACGTAACTAATTATTTTAGTTACAACGTAATTGTTCGAGATCCGAATTTCTTTGTGCCGTCATTAGTTACGGCGTAATTAGCCTTTATGGTTACGCCGTAACCTTGTCGCGGCCTATAAATACAGCCCTAAATCTACATTTTTAAGCATCTCTCTTCACCCCTCTCCTAGGGGTCGATTAGGGCACCACTCCAGGGCAATTTCTAGCAGTTCCAACCCATTTTCCAAGGAATAATTCACTTGCAATCATCATCATTATTAGCTCTACATCAAGTAATTTGTATCAAACAATATGTTCAATTCAATTTATGTTTTATTCATTTTTGTTTGTATAATTTACAATATGTTTGGCTAAGCACCTCTGATGCTCGCCTAGTTATGATTCCTTAATTGTTTTGTTTATGTTTACATTGCTTCCGTATAATTGTTTCTAGTGTATGCATGCATAGTTTGTTGGTAGCTACCCTTGTTTCGGTAGTTTTGAATGGCGGTAGTGTCTAGTTGCTTAGGAGATATGACCACATGACCCTAAGTAGGTAGACTGAGTGGGAAGGGTAAGAATTGACCAACTGACGACCCTTCTTCGCTTGTTCGATTTGACCAACTGATCACCCACCGTTTGGATGAACTTAAGAAGTTAAGGATGAGTGTTTGAGATGCTAGCACCCGGGCACTCATTGTTATGAATCTTGCATGTAGCGGAACCTAATGACTTGGCTTAGGGGGACTAAAAACAACTGGACTTTCAAGGGTAGTAGCTTGATCTCCAGTGGAAACCTTTGCTGATAGGTTAGGACGAACTGAACAAATGCTATCCTAGCGACCTAAACCCCCACTTGAAGCAATTGGAAGTAATTAGACGTGAACATAACATGATAGGACGAGTAAATAGGTTAGCACACTTCTCCTCTATTGATCACAACCCTCGCCTTTATTTGCTTTATTGCATTTCTTGCTTTAGTAGTTAATTAATCATTTAAATATTAAAAACCAATTAAAATTTGTGACACTTAGACTTAATTAGAATCCGCTCACATAGCTTTTGGGACGTCCTCGGTTTTACCGAATACTATACTACACACGATCGGGTACACTGCCCGTTAGTGCATTAGGGTAGACCATAGGTATAACGAGACACTTATAAATATTAAAACCTGGTCAGTAAAACCTGCATCATGATTAAAACTATGAACTCACCAGCGTTAGCTGACCTTTTTAGCATGTTTTCTCAGGTAACTAAGATGATGTTTGGATTGCTTATTTCTTGGAGGCTTGGCAACGAGGCATGGTTGAAGGATCAATCTAAAACTCTGATAATATTTGTGGACCTAACTTATGCTTTCTTTTGGGCCTTACTTTTCAGTACTTTGAATAAATGTAACCAAATGACTAATTATTGGATTGGTTTATGTAATGTTTTATGCTATCTTGTTTTCCTATGTTTGTGTTGTGTGCCAATCCAGTAGCACCCAAAAGCTTGATTAAGTCTTCCACTATACCAAATTTTAGGGGTGTTATAGATTGGTATCAGATCCAAGGTTATAGAGAACTAAGTACTTATCAAAAACCTACATTATAACCACTTTTCATTAAAATTGATCCTTGACCGACACATGTCAACCTGCCAAGCCGAAGCCTCTTGAATTGAGTTTGAAATATTATGAGATTACGATATGATTATTGAGTTTGGAATATTATGAGATTGCGATATGATTATTGAGTTGGAATATTATGAGATTGTGATATGATTATTGAGTTAGAATATTATGATATTGCGATATGATTGATATGTCTTGGAAATTATGTGAATTTTTGCTTATATGATAGAATGGCAAATTAGGGCTTGTGCGGTTTTGTCTTAAACATGTTTTGAGTAATGCGGTATTCACTGATTTTTGAATCAAATATAATTGACATTATGTGATGAATAGTATGATGTTTTGATATGATATTTACGTTATGTGAATTAGTAATTTTTGTACACTTATACCTACCCTACGCCGTTGTCATAGACCATGCCTTTGTTAGCTTATGACGTGTCATAGGAGATCCTTGTTGACGCATCCCGCTCAGCACGGACTCTGACTCCCGCTCAGGACGATCCTTACATGATTGTCTGATACCCCACTCTTACTTCATCATCATCAGTCATTCAAGAGCCTCAAACTTCACCCACTTCTCAGTTACCTTCATCATCATCTGATCGTCCCAGTTCCTCGCGACAGCTTATGCTACATCAGGTTTTAGCACGAACCCAGATCCCACCGACGACCTAGATCCCACCGACGACCTAGATCCCCTACTTTACCACCGCATAATTCACCTTTGTAGAGACGTCGACTCATGGACTCCTACTTACATAATGAGGATGAGGAGGAGTATGAAGATGAGGATGTAGACCCTTTAATGGAGGAGGAGGAGGACATCCCAGATGAGGACATTTCACTAATTTAGAGTCCCGCACATTCAGCGCATTCACCAGGACCAGGCTCTCCCTTTCCCTTGCCTGAGCCTGATTCATCAGGGCAGCCATTTGAGTTAGTCTCGCCTCCTTACTCACCCGAGCCGAGTAGCCCACTAGACTTAGAATTCCCATCAGAGGTAGCCTCAAAGCCTTCTGAGTATGGATAGATGGGTCTGATATAGGAGCGACTTATTACTCAAGGAGTTAGGCTTATCCATTTAACGGACCGATTAGTCGGTGTATCGACGGCTAGTCTGGAGGAGTTGAGGGGAGACTTGGGGATAGTGGTTAGGAGGACTATGACATTAAGAGAGGGCATGTTAGATATCCACGAGCAGATGGGAGACCTTCAGAGAGGTTTCATGACAGCTCGAAAGGCAGACCGAGCGCTCTAGCACAAGGTCGGCGAGCTGGAGAGAGAGGTTGCCGATCTGAGGAGAAATCGCGACTCCCAGCGTGTTGAGATTTCCTCAGTGTGGAGAGAGATTAAGAGCCTTCGAAGATCAGCAAGAGGCGCCTGTGCAGATCGTGGCTAGATGCCTTTAGGTTCATAGTGTTGTACCATCTCGAAACCGAGGAGTCCTCAGTTGGAGATGCTGACTTATCTTAGTTATCGTTGTTATTTTCGTTACTAGAATCGTCTATGACGATTTCCTATCTTTTCGTGCTATTGTACTTTGAAAACTATGTGTTATGGTTAATAGAAGTGCATCATTTGATTTCTTGTTTAGAGCTTGAGTTATATTGATATGATGTGATAGTATCCTCATTATCGTGATTGGTATTCGTGCGGTATTCGACCCCTTTATAAATAGTTTCTCAATTAATGATGTATGATGTTTGGACTTATGGAACTCTTGTGTTATAATTCAGATTAATGGCTCCAAGACGAAACCTACCCAGGACAACCCGAGCAGTGCCCGTTGTGGTCAATACCGGCCGTCGAGGTCGGCGCCCAACTCGGACTGTTGAGAATCAGAATACCGGCAACCCGGATACCAACAATCCGGCCGTTGAGAATCGGAACGTCAATGATCAAGGTGACAATGGTCACGCTTCACCTAATACTCCAACTATGAATCAAGCTCTTATCGATCAGCTCATGACTCAACGTGTCGCTGAACTACTAGCTGAGTCGAATCACTCTAACACCTCTGCTGGAATCCTTCCGTTTAACCGAACCCGAGGTTGTACCTATAAGGAGTTCCGGTTCTGTGGTCCCATTGAGTTTGGAGGAACCGAGGAAGTGGTTTACCTAATGAGGTGGATGGAGAAAACCAAGTCGGTGTTCACTGTCAGTAACTGTGATGAGGATGCCAAAGTGAAGTATGCAACGTTTACCCTGAAGGATGAAGTGTTGACTTGGTGGAATAATTATCACAAGTCAGTAGGAAGCGATGTGGCATATGCGATGAAATGGGATCAGTTCAAGGTCTTGTTGATCAAGACGTACTGCCCAAGAAATGAAGTTATGAAGTTAGAGATTGAGTTTTGGAACCATAAGGTGAAAGGTACCGACATGATGGTTTACAACCGTCGTTTTTAGGAATTGTCGTTACTTTTCCCCTAGATGGTTCGTACTGAGGCACTTAAAATTGAGCGATACACTGATGGTTTGCCACTAGCTACTAGGAACAACGTGATTGCTGCAAAACCGACAAACCTTTACGAGGCCATCACTATAGCCCAACGTTTAATGGACTCCCTTGTGCTGGAAGGAACGGAGAAGGGAAGGAGTGATAAGAGAAAGAGGAATGATGATGTTAAGGGTGATAATAACCCCAACAAGCGGCAAGAGACTGCCAAGGTGTATGCTATCGGGAATGGACAGAAGAAGGGTGATAACGCTACACGCGTCGTTCAGGGTCAAAGGAACTTCCTTTTCTTCGAGCAAGTTTTATAACACCCTAGGCAGTGAACCTAATCGTTGTAGTGTAGTATTAGGGTAAGCCACGGGTATTGATATCGTTCTCTAGGGGAATAGGAATGCTAGTGAGAAGTTACTACGCTAAGGTTGGGGTTGAGGAAGATTATTTTTTTATCTTTTTATGTTTTTTACAGAATAGAAAGGTACGAATCTCGGGGTTTGGATTTGGGGTTGGTATTTCTACCGATTACTCTACTTGTCTAATTATCTAATCTAAGGTGTATGTAGTCTATGTCTAATTATTGTGTGCTCGTATGATAGTTTAAAGATGTGTTCACTTAGGTTTTATTACTCCTTATTATCTCCTATTGATGGTTGAATTGTCACGTCCTTATTCTTAATCGCGTTGTGTGTCTAAAGTCGTAGGGTATGCATTTATCCCTAACTCTTTGAACTTACCAAAGGGTCTCGTCTACAAAAACCTCTAGGAATTATAAACTCTAACTCTAAGGCACTCTTTGGATGATTTAGCCTACAACCGCTCTAAGTGTCATAGTCCAAGGTTCACAAAGATTAATCAAGCATTAATTACAGAATGAATGACCTATCGCATTACTAGATCATTAACAATTAAGATAAGAGACAACCAATCAATATTCAATTATTAAGTTTCATATTCCCTAAGCAAACACACAAGTAAATTAGCCGGACATGGAGAACATGCAAGCATACACACAAATAATTAAAGACATAATTGAATTAATGAAGTAAAACACTTATCTTGATGTAAGATAGGGTTTGGAACCCTAAAATCTTGTACAATACATCCTTGGTTGGTTTAGGTTTTACTCCAAAAACTACACACACTAAAACGAAAAATTAGGATTCTATATATAATATT
>OU343221.1:55088415-55124984 GCA_910596185.1 Chrysanthemum makinoi | reverse complement strand
AAATTTTTTCTTTAGGTATAATTTCCAATCAAATCCTTACTGATCACTATCCTTAGTGATCATTCTATCGTCTGAAAGTGTTTATACACCATTGAGTCTCCCAAGTGGGACTTAACGACGGGAATTCATTATATTCTCCGGACTACAACAAAGTCATTGTATTTGTGTTTTAAGCAGTTTTAAGCGTCTTACGGTTAGCCATTCACAAGTGGCTAGCTTGTGTGAGGTAGTTTGACTGTTTTCAAAGACAGATCAGTCCGCTAGCTCGAGTGTCATACAAGTGGATGTAAGTTTAGGAAGAGACAGTTTCTTCCATACTGAGAGTGGCATGAGGTTAATGCTTGCGCCAAGATCGGCCAAGTCGGAGCATTGAACCATCCCCAAGAAATCACACGGGATTAAAACCTGCCGGGGTCTTCAAGCTTTTGGGAAGCTTCTTGAGAAGGACCGCTGAGCATTGCTCATTGAGAGGGGTTTTAGCCATCTCGGATAACTTATCTTTGTTGCTCAGTAAGCCTTTAAGCGTGGATGCAAATTTGGGCATTAGAACAAGAGCATCAACAAAGCTTATATCAAAGTGCGTTCATTGAAAATTTGGAAAAATTTTTCCATTTGCTCTTTGGTTTTGTCTTTGAGCTTCTCATCATGCAATCTTGATGGGTAAGGGAGCTGACTAGACTTTTGAGCCGGGATGGAAGTCATTTCTGGCTCAGAATTTGTCTTCGGAACTTCGGGTTCGGACTTAAAGCTTGGACTACCGGGTGGGACGTGTGCGTACCGTGGGCTTGAGAAATGCACCTTGTCCGTTGTATCCTTGGTAACTTGACTCATTGCTCCCGGTGGAGGAGGCATTGGAGTCGAAGGTCCATTGTGCGTCTTACCACTACGAGTGGTGACGGCTTTTAACTCGGCATTTGGATTTGGAACTGTATTGCTTGGGAGTCCTCCAGAAGATGACGAAGCTTTGTTCATATTCATGTTCATGAAACTGCTCAACATATTCTTCAACTCATCTGTCTGCCGAGACATTGTGGTATCAATTTCCTTTTTTAGCTCAACTCTCATGTTATTGATCCGAGTTTGCATTGAACGTATGCTTGACTCAGTAATTTTCATGAAGTCATTTGGTAGGGAGCTTGAGAAGGTTGTTGATAACTTTGCTGATTTGGAGCTTGATATGGTTGGTTGAAATTGTTCGGGTTTTGATTGAAATTTTGAGAGTTATTGAAGTTTTGTCCTTGATTCGGAACAAGGCGGTTTTGATTGCCATGGTTTTGTACAGGGAGGAAAACCGGTGGTGTCATATCGCTAGGTGCACGGTAGTGAGGATCAGCTTGTGGTCGGTATTGATTGTGGTTTACAGAAGCTACGGGAGCTTGGTAAAAAGAAGCATCGGTTGCTTGACAATCATAATACGCGTGTGGACCACTACAAGTTTCACACACCTTGTTCACGGCTTTGATTGGTTCCGGCTTATGAATTTCGCTTTTGATTTCCTTTACCTCTTTCATCATACAACGGATGACGTCCGTTAAAGCGGCTAACGGAGCTAACTTCGGAAGAGTTACGGATGAAGAAGCAGGAGTGTTTGGAATATTGACTTTGTTGCGAGAAATAGGAACTTTTGATTTTTTCTCGCAAATCTCAATCACATCTTTAGGCTTACGATTCAAGATATTGCCACCTGCGGCTGCGTTCAAAGAATCTTGATCGTTACCGTTCAACCCATTATAAAAGATATTAACTTGCTGAAGCTCCGTGAATTCATGATGGGGGCATTTCCCGAGGAGATCTTTGAATCTCTCCCATGCCTCTCCAAAGTTTTCATCGAAATTTTGACGAAATCCAGAAATTTCATTTTTAAGATTAGTCGTCTTTGATGGAGGAAAAAAATAATTGACAAACTTTTGAACAAGATCCTCCCAAGTTTCGATAGACCGAGGGGGTTCTTTTTCCACCAAATCGGGCCCCCTCAAGTGAGAACGGAAATAGCATCAGTTTGATCACTTTTTGTGGTACATCCTTGTAATTGATAGTTGAGGTCAACTTGTTAAACCAACGGATGTGTGCATACGGGTCTTCACGATCAAACCCGTGGAATTGATTCGTAGACACAAGTTGGATCAAATGCGTCTTCAATTCAAAGTGATCAGAATTGATTGGTGGTAAAACAATGGCATCTCCATAACCCTCGGTGGGTGCCTGGAGCATTTCCGCCATAGTTCGTTCGTCTGCCATATTGTTGTTTGGAATAGTACGAATCTCGGGTTCGACTATTCGGGCAGCACGTCTATGAGAACGTCTTCTAGGAATTTCTGCTAGATCACGAAAAGGGCTCAATGATCTAGAAGAACGAGTGCGCATGCACTAGACGTAACTCGAGGAAACAAGAGAATTATGAAAATGGGGAAAGAATAATCTTTTTGGGTTTTATTGTTTTTTGAAAAGTAAAAGATAATAACAAATCCAATTAAAACAATATCGAGGCAAAACGACAGTGAACTTAAACCAATAATCCCAAGTGAATTGATCACTTCTATAAGATAAACGCACAAAGGAGCGGAGAAGCTTATTAGGTCAGTGCGAAGCTTATTAAAAAACCCGCCCTTTTCAGCCGTAATTTAATGTCGGCCGTCCTTATACCCTCACACGTTTGTTTATCCGATAGAAATAAACCAAATCACGAGCGACACAAAGGCAAGTTTTAAATCTTTTGTTCGGGAACTTATAATGATAACACCTCAGTTGAGAATGTTATATTGATTGTGTCTTCTATATTATTTAAAACAACAAGGAAAATCTTTTTGTACTTTTAATCTTTTACATATATATACAAAGAAAAGAAAAATATTTTTGTATTTTTGTATTTTTATAAAAATGATAACTTCACGAGGAAGGTTCTTCAAGTCACTAATCGCAAAAATCACGATATTGTCGCAACACACCTCCCCGGCAGCGGCGCCAAAATTTGATTCGTTCTTTTTGTGAGTGGTGAAAAACACAATATCAACGTATATCAAAATAACCGTAAAATTCGACAAATTAACCCTTTAGGAAAAAGGTTAACGTATCAAATCTTACGGGTGTGATAAAAGTGATACCGGAAAAGTGATTTCCCGGGTCGTGTCCCAACGAGGTGTGAATGGAAGGATTCGTTGAGTTTCGTGATTATTAACTTGAATTGGTTTTAAATGATTTGTTGATTTGAGTTGAATTACGTTTTCTACAAATTAATTAACGGGAAGGTAATTAAGGCAAGGGAACCCTAATAAACTACAAATAAACTAAGCCTAAGGAATGATAAAACTAGGCTACACTAAGTCCTAGGGTGCTAAAACTAAAAAAACGTAAAAACCGGCAACCACCCGAGCCATAAACGTAAATGTTTTGCAATTTAAGGGATACGGGTGTGAAATCAATTTTCCTACGTTCTATTTGACTAAAATTAATTTTAGAAAAACACCGGGTATTTTTTTGATTTTTAAATTATTTTCTATGAATTAATTAAGATAAAAAGTAAATTAAATTATAAAAAATACTAAATGATTTTACAAAATTCCGAGAAAAGTCCTAAAAATTACTTAAATACTACTGATCCTATGAAAATTATAAAAAGTTGAGGTTGCAGTTGCAAAAAAATCTGAAATAAGCTAAAGATAACTTATAAGCTAAACTGCCAAGGTGTAGTTAAGTATTTAATTGTGCATGAAAATAACGAGACAAGTCCCAAGGGCAGTTGGTAAAGAGGTGTTGTTGTGTTTGGTTTTCGGGTGAGGAGAGTGACTGGGTTCGGATCCCACAGGTGACTTTTTGCAAATATATTTTTTTCTCAAATCTTCTTTTTGAAACTAATTTATAAGATCAAAATAAAGGTTTTATTTTTAAAACAAACTCTTTGAAAAGCTTGAAACAAGCTGTTTGAAACAACTTATTTCAACAGTGAACAAAACATAACCAAACACCCCCTTCAGCTTACTTAAACAAAGAAAAGACTAAGAAAAGCTTTTTAAATAAGCACTCCTATTTGATATCCAATAAGCACTGTAAATCTAACAAGCTAACACTGAATTTACTACCTAAATGAGGGAATAAGCAGATGGCTTTAAGCTACTCTAAGGGAAATCTTAAAACTAGAAAAGGGAAAATAAGCACACGAGGGAAATAAGCTAGGGGAGATCCAATAAGCTACAACCTAAGTTTTCTAATCCAACTATAACTAAAAGTAACTTATAAATTTCCTAAATAAGCCAAAAACAACTACTGATAAGCTAATGAGAAAAGTGACCTGTGTTGCTGTTGCGTGCAGGTCCAAAACAACAGCAAGGGGTGCTGATTTCAGCTTATTTCCAAGCTGAATGGGTGGCTTCCAATGCCATTAAAAGCTGCAATAACACAGTTAGGGTGGTGGAGATTCAAAAGAGACAAAGTGGAACCCCAAAAACAAACTTTGACAGCTTGAAAATAAGCTGAGATCAGATGTTGTGGGCTGTTTTGGCTGCTGGTGCAGAACCAAGAAAAAAAACAGTGGAAATAAAGATTTTGAACTCAACTTTTGACTATGCTAGAGATTTCTTTGATGCACAAAATGAGCACAAACTGAGTTGGTAACTTAATGACTTAAGAGAAACAAGATTTGCATATTTTGGACACCAATTAAACTAAGAAAAAGGCACAAGAATAGCACCCTCTGCTGCTGTCCTGTGCAGTTGAGAATTCAGCAACCAACCCCTTTTTTTTGCTAATCAAATTCTTTAAAAAAACTTGGTAAATAGGAATTAATAGTCTGAACTAACTAAACTTTCGAAAAGGACTTTGACCCAATCAAGTCAAACAGGTAAAAGTATGTTTTGACCAGTTTGAGGGCATAAGCCAAACACCCCTGTAAAGGATGAAAGGCTTTAAATCAGACTTACAATAAGCTACTTTGACCCCTTTCTTTTGGAAACTAATTTGTTATCTTAACTAAGAGCTGTTAACAACATGTAAGCAAGATTTGATAACTAAAGCTAAAAAAAACATGAATTCAAAGTAAACTGCTTTTCATTGATTTGAAAATAAATTACACTAGAACTTAAAAACAAGAGACTGAAATTTAAAATTAAACTAGGGGTGCCTCATCAAATGGCTACATGATTACTATTTATACTAAGGTCTTGGGGTCTTCATGTCCACTGCTTGTGTTTCTTGTGTGAGAGTAAACCATCTAAGAGCCATTTGTGCTTTCTTGAGCCAATCCCAGCCGTCCACTAGGTAGGTACCATTTGGAGCTCATCTAAGCCATCCATGGGAACAGTGGAAAACCTTGGAAAGGAGGGAAAGATAGATAGTGGGTTTGGGAGTTGGGGTTAACTGGGTAAAGAGGGTGAAAGGGGAGGTTGAGTGTTTTAGGAAGGAGAGTTTCTGGGTAAAAGGTTGATGGTTTTTTGGTTTGAGAGAAAGCAGAAAAGAAGATGGGGAAGAGTGGAGGGAAAAAGGGGAAGTGGGGGTCGTTTATTACTGATTGTGGAGGGGGTCAAAAATAGAGAGGGTTCAAAGGGAATAGGTGGGGTTCAATTGGGGATGTGGCAGGGGTCAAGTGGTTTGGTGGACTTGGTATAAATAACAAGGACCATTTTTGTAATTTACCAAACTTGAGGGACCAAAACTGTAATTTTTCAAAGTTTATTATAAGGACCACTTTTGACAAGTTTGAATTACCAAAGGACTAAAAATATTAATTTTCCAATTTAAAGTGTCCAGGGGTAAATTCTGTCAATCTTTGAAACTTCAGGGACTAAAGTTGCCATTTTGCAAAACTGAACTTTATAAGAACTTGAAAATCCCTGAGGGCCTTTTATGAAAAATTACATGTTTTGAATAACCAGGGACTAGATTTTGACAATTATTGCATAAAATACAGTCTAAATATTTTTCTGTCTTTTTGAGACTTTTCAAAGTGTTTTTGACTGTTTTTGCAGTGCAGATGGAATAAAAATGATGAGTATTTACACACTCATCACCAGCTCACAAGATTATCACCCAAAAACTGAGCACCTCCAAACGTACTTCGACGAGTATCTTGACACCCTGCATGATCTGCATCTGCATATTACCGGTGTCCTTCGGGTACCAAAGTCCCATGTTGATGGTTCCTTGGAGATACCGAAAGACCCGTTTAACCGCTTCAAGGTGCTTTTTGGTAGGCTTAGCTTGGTATCTAGCACACATGCATACAGCGAACAAAATATCAGGTCTACTGGCTGTGAGGTACATCAGGGATCCGATCATGCTACGATATTTTGTTTGGTCTACCATGATCCCTGAGTGGTCCTCATCCAATTTTGTTCGCTCAATCATGGGAGTGTCAACAGGGTCACTAGAATCAAATCCAAATTTCTTTAAATCTCATTTGCATATTTAGATTGATTTATGAAAATGCCTCCGGGACTTTGTGAAATTTGTAATCCCCGGAAAAATGACATTTGTCCCATCATTGACATTTGAAATTTAGAACCTATTTCATTTGAAAAATGATCACACTCATTGGGGTCAGTCGAGGCAAAGATGATATCATCAACATAAATTTGAACGTGAATTAAGTGTTTGCCTGACTTCCTGGTGAACAATGTTGGATCAACTGCTCCTTTGCTGAAGCCGGTAGACAAAAGAAACTTTGATAGCGTATCATACCATGCCCTTGGAGCTTGCTTTAAACCATAAAGAGCCTTCTTCAAACGATAAACGTGAGTAGGATGCTCTGGATTCATAAAGCCTTCGGGTTGGTGCGTAGACGACTTCTTTAAGATCTCCGTTCAGAAATGTCGTCTTTACATCCATCTGATAGACTACCATGTTCTTACTTGCAGCATTAGCCAAGAATATTCTGATTGCCTTGATTCGAGCAACTGGAGCAAAAGATTCTTCAAAGTCAATACCCTCCTCTTGACGGTATCCTTTAGCAACCAATCGAGCCTTGTTCTTTAACACATCACCATGCTCATCAAGTTTCACTTTGAAGATCCATTTTAGAGCAATGATCATAGCACAATCTGGAGCAGGTACTAATTCCCATACATCAAGTCGATCAAACTCATGAATTTCTTCTTGCATGGCATTGAACCAGCTGTCTTCATTCATCGCGGATTTAACATCTTTTGGTTCGATCTTAGAGAGTACGGAGTTGAAGAAGCACCATAAGGCATCTATTGCAAGTTGTTTCCCTGTGGATACTGGACGAGAGGGATTTCCAATGATGTTGTCTAATGGATGATCGTGAGTCCATTTTATGAGGTATTCATGTGGCTGTTGTTGAGGGACTAAAGTAGCAGAGTCGATGTCTCCTGAAGAAGATGGTTCTGATGATGATTCAGGAGCAAATATGTTTTCAAATGGAGCATCTTCGGGAGTAGCAAAGGGATTGACTTCATCCTGTGAATCAAAAGCATTTCCATGATGTACACTTGATGATTGAAGATTTGTTGATGAAACAGATTGGTCAGCAGTAGGCGCTTCTTGGCTTAATGACATAGAAGTTGAATGGTTAATTTCATTGACAGGGATAGAAGCAGCCTCTGTTGATTGAATTGTCATATTATTGTTACTTGGCTCAAATTGTTCATCAAACATTGGATCAAACAGTTTCTTTAAATCATCTTCTGAGGGAGGTACATATGGAGTTGCTGATGAGGAGTTTGGTACAAGAGATGAACCAATGGGACTGCTTTGAAGTGCGGGTCCTGAACTGGATTGTCCATGAGCCATTTGACCGTCGCTCATCAAACGTGGACGTGAATTGTTTCCATGATATTTCGGGTTCTCTTGTTGTAGATTCGGTAACCTTTACTGTTAGGTGCATAGCCTACAAAAACTGCAATGTCCGCTTTAGCTCTCAGTTTTCCTAAATCTTGACCTTCATTAGTTGGATAACATAAAGCACCGAACACACGAAGGAATGAAAGGTCAGGTTTTCTGTTGTGGACAAGTTCATATGGAGTTTTTCCATGATCAGTGTGAATCAGGGATCGATTTTGGGTGTAGCATGCAGTGGCGATGGCTTCACCCCAGAGAAACATTGGAACTTTTGAGTAAATCAGCATAGTCCTTGCGGCTTCCACAAGAGTTCGATTTCGTCTTTCAACTACACCGTTCTGTTGAGGAGTTCGAGGAACACTTCTTTGATGACTGATTCCAATACTTTCATAAAACTCACCAAGTTGTTTGTTAACAAACTCAATTCCATTGTCTGTTCGGATGATTCTGATCGTTTTGTTAAGACGAACCTGCAGCTGTTTGATGAGTTTGATGATGATATCTGGAGTTTCATCCTTTGTCTTTAAGAACTTTACCCAGGTGAATCTAGAGAAATCATCCACCACAACTAACACATATTTCTTCCCAAAGATATTCTGCACTCTCATGGGTCCACATAAGTCCATGTGAATTGTATGAAGAACTTTTGTGACTGAGTTTGTAGGTTTGGGTTTAAGGGCATACTTCTTGCTTTTTCTCAACTGGCATGCTGAACAAAGATGGTCCTTTTCATACTTAAGTCTAGGTAGACCTACAACTAGGTCCTTTCTGGAGAGATCATTGATGGTGCCGAAGTTCAAGTGATTGAGACGACGGTGCCATAACTATGACTTTGTTTTAGAAGCCTTTGACAACAAGCAAATTGGAGAAGACTTCATCATATCTTCGATAGAGATGGTGTATAGATTTTAGCCACGTGAACCTCTTAAAAGTTCCTTACCATCAAGTTCTCTAAGGAAACAAGTATGTTTTCTGAAGGCTACTTCTAGATCAGAATCGCAGAATTGACCAACAGAGAACAGGTTATGACCTAGACCTTCCACATAATATACCCTGGAGATAACACTTTCACCAACAACATAATCTCCATAACCCATAATTGCACCGAAATGATCATTCCCGAATCTAACTGTCCCGATGAATTTGCTCAGGAAGTTCATGAGCCGCGACCGGTCTCCAGTCATATGCTTGGAATAGCCTGAGTCCAGGTACCACAGAACGATTTGAACGATCTGCAGTTGAACACAAACAAGAATGGATAACTGGATAATTGGGATCCCCATGCAAGAATGGGTTCCACTTGGTTAGTAACAGTAATTGGAACACCCACATCAGAAATAGAAGCATCCATATCAGAAGTAGAAGCAATGGAATCATTGGGAATAGATGCAGTGCTGGTGTCTGTATTTGACCTATTCAAAGTATGTTCACTTCTTAAGGGAATAGTTCTACCAGTAGGCATCCATTTTCTAGTGGGCATAGTCTTAGCAGTTTGAGAACAAAACTGATTATTCTTATGGCCAAAAGGTATCCAATAATAACCTATCTTTATAAATGTTCTTCCTGTGGGTTTCCACTGTTTTCTAACAATCTTTCGTCTTTGCCTTTTAGCCTTCTTTACATGATTATTAGCATTAACAATTTTAACTGGGCATTTGACAGCATTAGACAAAGCATTCACACCACATTCATGATTAGTAACAGAATTCAAGCAGACATCATTACAAGGTTTGCAAATAGTATCAGAATTTGAATTAATTACAGTACGCCTATGGCTAATACTAGAATCAACACGATTCGTTTTATTCAACTCAAGCTTAAAGTTCCTAGATTGGTCTTCTACTCTCTTCCAATGCACATTCTTAGCTTGCAAGGTCCTATCATTCCTTGTATTATCTTGAGACTTTGACCTGCTCGCTTTAATGTCACTGATTACTCCTGTAGAGGGAATGGGAACATTAGTGTTTACTTTCTTAAGATTGTGATTTGAGCTATTTGCAGGCACACTAAAATTCACTTTCTTAGCACTAACATATCTGGAATCTAAACTACTTGAAGGCACATTAGTGTTTACTTTTTTAAAACTGGGCATAAAACGGATTTCATGCTTGGCACTAGGCATAGAACAAGGCATCACAGCTTTGCCTTTTGCACCTAAGGATTTTGGACATGTTGCAATTACACATTCAAGCAGCTCTTGAGATCGTTTGGCCTGGAGGCAAGCAAACCTAATTTCTCTATCAAGAGGTTTATTAATGAAATCCTCTTCAACAATCTCACGGCGACATTCTAGACTATCCTTAAGGTGAGCACAATAGTCATGAAATGCAGGTTCATTATTCCTAAGATGAGGAGGAATATATTTAACCATCACAGTGTATTTGCAATCTAAGGGTGACTTTGAAACAACATTCTTATTAAAAACAAGTGGCAGTTTCCCATTTTCTTGACTTCTCAGATTCTCAATTTCCTTTTGTAAAGACGTTATTTTTTCGTTGTTTTGGTCACGAGTGACTTTCATTAAATCATATAACTCTTTAAAGTGCCGTTTAACTTTTTCATTTTCTTCTAGAAAACTCTTGTTTTCCTTTTGTAAGGCATTAACTAAGTTTTGAAGATGAAAAGTTTGAGAGTACTGAGAATCTAAAGGAGGAGGCATTTGGGATCCAATCACATTGTTCTTTTCACCCTTTAACTGAGAGATTTGGGCCTTCAACTTTTTGATCGTGTTACAATGAGCTTGAATCTGTTCATCACGTTTGCTAAATTCAAAAACTACATCAAATTCAGGAGTATCCAAGGATGTCTTGATATTTGAGGTTTTAACATTTTCTTTTAGATGTTGATATTTTAGTTGTAAATCAAAATGTTCAACTTCTAGTTTAGAAAGATGCTTTACCAAATTATCGTGATCATCCTGATCAATTTTCTCATTAAGTTTCGAATTAATCTTTTCAAGCTCAATGACACGATCATGGGAGACTTTTAGAGCAACAGATAATTCATGAAATTGAGAAGCATTAATGGAGCAATTCGTAGCAGTGTAAAACACACCTTGAGAAATACATTCAGAAATAAGATTCTCATTCAAGGTATGCAAGTTCTTCCTCTCAATCTCATTATATTTTAGTGCTCGCTCATAGTCACTAACCTCAACTATCATTGAATCAAATTCCTTTTCCATTCCTTTAATATCTGAACTTATCCCCTTTTTAAGACTCTCAAAATGATATTTTTGTAGTTTGAAGAAAGGCATGACCTCAGTTAGATAGCATTCTTTTGTTTGCTCAAAACCCCTTTCCCCTTCAGTTATCCCAGTGGGTGTGATCCTTTTCTTACAAGTTTTCTCAAAATCGACAAATAGTTGAAGAATAACATATTGGCTGATTAAGGTCTTGCTCTTAGTGGCAATAGTTCTAGGAACTAAATGCATCGGTGTATTTGGAGGATACATAGTCGCTGCAGGCATTTTCCTAAGGGAAGGGTTTGTTTCAACAAGATTTTCAGCATTTAGCTTATCTAAATCCTTTTTCCAGAAAACTTGTTCAGGTGTTAATAACGTTTGAGGCTTAAATTTGTTTAAGGAGATCCATTTTTTCTTCTTGTAATCATGGGGTTTGATCGTGATGTTATTCGTTTTGCATTTTCAGGATCTTCTAGCTTCTTATTCATTTTCACCCTAGATGCATCATCTAATATTCTATCTTCCTCAGAGCACTCAGAGCAGCTAGGTTTTTGTCTAGGTTTAAGAATCTCATTGCCATCATAAATTACATTTTGAGCAGCCTTAGCTAACTTATTGTACTCAGGGTTGGGTTTATCTATAATGGGAACACTATGCTTATCGCTTAAAACTCTATGCTTAGTGACCATGTGAGCAGTCTGAATGGTATTCCCTTGGACGTACAACTTATTTTCAAGCTTGTTCTTGAAAGTTTTTAGATTAGAAAAATCATTCAACAGTTTTGATTCCTTGGCATGAAATTCCTGCTTAAGCACTTTAACATTTTCTTGAAGTTCTTGTTTTTGCTTAGCAGTTTTTGAAAGCTTTTCTTGTAAGGAATTTAACTTTTTTTTAACACTTCTTCTCTAAAATTACTTTTTCTAATAATTTTACGCATTTGGTTATCCAACTCCTGCTCAAGAGTAGTTAGCTCAAACTTAGCACGTTGTTCATAAATGGCAACTCGTTCTTTATAGGCATTAAGTTAAGAGATAACGGAATCATCAGGGGCACATGCAGTGTATTCATCACAGACATAATCATCATTGACTGCAGGAGATACATCACTTGATACAATCACACTTTCACTTTGTTTCACATATTGATCATATGGGACAACATTGATATTCTCTATATTTTCAATATCTGACTCAATGATTTCAGTTGATTGTATTTCATTATGTATCTTTTGCACATCAACTTCATCATATAATTTTAATACATCTGAGATGATTTTGTCTTTGGATGGTCCAGCTTGTGGTGAAGAAGAGACCTTAGGAGAGATCATTGGAGAAATACTAACCATGAAAATTGTTTGTGCAGTAGGTCCATCATCAACATCAGAGTCGTATGCATCACAGTCAGCGACTTGAAAGGCATTCTGATGATTGTGACCTATCTCCTGAATAGCATTCCCTACAGCAAGAAACAACAGCTCCTCTTCATCCAAGGTTGCTCCATTGTCCTGAGCTTGCACTAGCAACATCTTATCCCTGAAGTATTCAGCATTCTGAGGACGTTTTGGAGATGTGCAATTCCTTGCAATGTGTCCCTCACCACCACAGTTGTAACACTTGATTGTCTTGACTTGTCCCTGATTTCCATTCCTTCCCCGATTCTGATTTCCTCCATAGCCTCCACCAACTCCACCCCTTCTCTGCTCATACTGTCTTTCATGAACTGGCTGCACCATAACTTTCCCATCTCTGACTAGAGCATGATTGTGAAGATTGGATGCAGTTCTAATCTCATTGTTGGTGTGAAGACTGTTGGTATGTGGACTGAGAGTCAAGTTTTGTTTAACCATAAGGGCCAGTTGAGTAATGAAGTGTCCCACGGCTGCATCAGCATCAACTTGTTTGAATTTTGGATCGGGAATGAGTTTGTGAGTTCCATCACCCATGGGTATAACTTGTGAAGCTTTAGTGGTAATCCCAATGTTTGAGTAGAAGGCAGTTGAATCATTTGATGAGCTTGTCTCTCCTGGATTTGTTTTGAATTGTTCAAGAATCCTCTTTTCAAACATGGCATGTCTCTCATTCTGAAGAAGGAAGGCATAGAGTTGCTCATAGTTAGTATTCTTTAATCCTTTGGTTAGCTTCACAGAGGTGAGAAACTTGTGCCATTCGGGATTCATGTTGTTCACAAACTTTGAGTTCAACTGAATGTTTGGCATAGTCATTCTGATGTTCCTCATGTCATTAACAAGCTTGTGGAATCTCACGTAATACTCATAGACACTCTCATCTGGTTTCATCTTGAAGTGCTCAAATTCATCATAGAGTTGTGATTCTCTGTCTTCCATGGTTAATTCAGAACTAGAAAGAAGCATCTTGACATTATCCCATACAGCCTTTGCTTCAGTGTTGTGATTGATAAGCTTATAGATGTCTTTTGGAAGACCTTGCAGTATGATGTTAGAAGCCCTGATATCAGCATCGAATCTCTTTTTCTCTTTATCATCGAGCTCATCATATGTCTTTGGTCTGTCTATTCCATAGATCATTGTTCCATCAGCAGCTGTATCAATTAAGTCTCTAGTAGTCTCAACTCGATAAGGTCCTTCATCAATGGATTTGAGAATGTTGACCCCATTTTCCTTTCCAAGACAGTACAATCTGATTCTTTGAGCCCAAGAGTCGTAGTCAGTTCTGTCAAGCATAGGTGGACGAGTATCTGACCCAGCTGCTTGAACATCCTCGGCAACAGTGGAGATGATAGTAGGAACGATGTTTGCCATGATTACAAGTTCTACGGGATTTTACAATTCTTTGATTAAACCGGGAAATTGATTCTTTCACGGGATTTTACTAAACCAAAAGAACAACCGTAAGAATGTATCACGAAGAAGTGACAAGTCTAAGATTAGACAAGTAGTAAAACACACAACTCGCTTAGTTATCAACTCGCAAAACACCCAACTCGCTCAAGGAGACAACTCGCTTAAGGAATCAACTCGCTAAATAGCCAAGTCGCATTAGCATCAACTCGCAACACTGTCAACACGCTTAATTAATCAAGTCGCTAAATAGCCAACTCGCTTTGGTATCAACTCGCAACACAATCAACTCGCTTGAACACCAAGTCACTTAAATTAACTCGCTAGCTTTACAACTCGCTTAGTAGCTAAGTCGCTTTAGATTTCAAGTCGCTTAAAGAAACAACTCGCTTAGAACCAAAGTCGCATAAAAATCAACTCGCTAAACAGCCAAGTCGCATGTACCAACTTGCATCTAATAACAAAGCAACTCGCTTTGAAGAAAAAAGTATCCGAGACTCAACTCGCTTCGTACAAACTTCTAAAATAACCACTTTATCAATCAAAAACAACCAAACCACAATGATTTAAGCCTTCCAATTCAAAACATAAACACATATGATGATCCTAAACACAAAAGTACAAGCAAAATTCAAACTTTAACACTAGAATTAGTCCAAATGAATAAAACTCTCCTAAACCTTTAATACCCCAAAAACCTTATGAGATCCACCAAAACAAAAAGCATGAAAGATGAGTGATCAAACCATGGCTCTTGATACCAATTGTTAGATATAGGATTTCACAAACACATTAAACCATAACCATATGGGGCGTACACAATGTTTAGAGAGAGAAAGTTCTAGTGAGAGAAAGGAAGAGAGTTGGGAACTATGTGAAACAAAGAAAAATGGTATTGAAGATCCAACCCTCTACCTTGGGAGGTAGAGGGTATTTATAGTTTCTTACAAACAAACGCCACCTACGGGCTGTGGATCAGGCATACAGTGGGTAAAGACCCGTCCGTCCTCCACGGTGTTACATAACTAAATACTACTAAACATAAAATAACTACGACTACGAGCTTTCTAACGATTACATATACTTGAGGTGACCGACTCTTTAATACCTGGAATTTCTAATTCCTATCATAAGTTTTACAAAGATAGTAATCTCCACCACTAGAGTCTATAGATGCAGCTATTCTAAAAGACAATGGGTTGACACAACATAAAGGCTTACAGGGTTATTTTGTCATTACTAACGAGCTACGGCGAAGGGGACAAAACCAATGATACATGACCAAATCCATGGCCAAGACACCAATGATTGCTCGCTTCGTCACCTAAACTCGATTCATGACTAAGGGTAGGATAAGACATGGGAAAACTTTAATGGGTGTAAATAAAAAGACACGAAACAAATAGATTCCTAATTCCATAGTCGCCCCACCATTAGTCGCATTCAATCCTATAGCAAAAATCAAGGGTCAAGAGTCAAGGGGTCTTCAATACATGAGTCAATGCATATAAAATTTAGCGTAGTGCCTCATAATCTCCATAAACTAGGCAAATAAGATGCATTAACTTGGCCTTCATTATCAATGAAAAAAAGTATGTGCTATAAAAATATTTAAAATATGGGTAATTTAAGCACATATTTTTACTACAAAACTATAAAATCAACCATTTTTATCTCCCATCCCCCCACTTGGGATGTACAATGACCTCATTGGACAAATATTGATTAAAATTTGAAAGGCGAGATAGAAATGTATGGGTTTCTAATTTTATCCGTAAGACAAAACGGAAATAAAACAACTGCACCTAGTTGAACAAGGCGAGAACACTAATAAAAAATTAGCACTTGCTTGCATGCTTTTTTTTCACTCTCTATTTTCTTTTTTCTTTTTCTTTTTTTTTCTTCATTTTTTTTGATGCAAGACAAGGTATACATGAATATAAATGACACGAACATAAAAACTATCCCCCCACTTCAGATCAACTATCATCTAAACCCGATCTTCTTCCACAACCCTTTATTCAAAACCCGCGACTTTCACCAGTGGAACCAAATTTAACCAACAGTGCCCGGACCATGGACATAAAAAAACTACAGGGTAGGCTAGGTGATAGGTGTAACGAAACAATTATTTTGGGTGAAGAAATGAAAGGAAATGGCTCAGACGGGTGTACTAGGTGTATTTTGCACTAATGATGAGTGCAACAAAAAGGGTTTAACAGGGAGATAGACTGATCAATGTGAAAAGTCAATATACACAATACATATATGATGGGCTATTTGGGTTTTATCCTAAAATTGCCTTTTATCTTAGCTGCACCGATCACACCAAGTAGCCTCAGCGTGATGCTCATGATAATGGTCTCGAAAAGATATGCATGGGCAAGTTCTAAAGTCTACTACAGCCACCGACACACTCATTTTTATGGTATTATGTATAAGGGAAAAACGGAAAGGCTTATCCTCACACAATGGAAATATAGGGTAAAAATTTTACTAATGAAAAACATTTTTCATCAAAAACATGTAAAAATTTTACTAATGAAACACTTTTCATCAAAAACTAGAAAAATAAAGGTAAGTAAAATCAAGCAGGTGTCTATGTCTAATCCCTTCCCCCCACTTAGGTCATACTAAGCATATAATAAAAAAATAAGAAGGGTTAGGATTGAAACGGAAAACTCCCCTGGATTTGTTCGGCATGATCGAAGACATACGAGTAAACGTGTCCCGCTTTGAGATATATGAGCAAACTTTAATAACCTGAATTAACTTAAGACAACCAAATGCATCATACTAGAAAACCAACAAGTAATAAAAGAAAAAAAAAAAAAAAAACTAACTCACTTTCTGATGCGCGTATAACGCGTTCGGGGTCAAAGGAAACTTCCTTTTCGTCGAGCAAGTTTTTCAACACCCTAGGCAGTGAACCTAATCGTTGTAGTGTAGTATTGGGTAAGCCTCGGGTATTGATATCGTTCTCTAGAGGAATAGGAATGCTAGTGGGAGATGTACTACGCTAAGGTTTGTGGTTGAGGAAGATTATTTTTTTTTCTTTTTATAATTTTTTATAAAGCTAATGGTAAAATCTCGGGGTTTGGATTTGGGGGTTTTGGTACTTCTACCGATTACTCTACTTATCTAATTATCTAAACTAAGGGTAGTCTATGTCTATTGATGTGTGCTCATATGATGATTAAAAATGTGTCTACCTAGATACTATTACTCCCTAGTTATCTTTTATTGGGGGTTGAATTGTCACGTCCTTATTCTTAACGCATTGTGTTTAGGTCGTAGGGTATGTTTTATCCCTAAGTCTTTGAGACTACCTTAAGGTTATTGCCTACGAGATCTCTAGGATTCATAAACTAACACTAAGGTTATCTTTGGATACTTAGCCTACAATTACGCTAGGTGGTTATAAACTAAGGTTCACAAAGATTACTCAAGCATTAAAAACACAACGATGACCTAGTGCAATCCTAAGCCAATTACAATTAAGATAAGAGACAACCAGTCAATAATTAATAACTAGATTTCATAGATCTAAGCAAACACACAAGAAATTTAGCCGGAAATGTTAAACATGCAAGCATACACACATACAATCGAAGACATAATGAAATCAATGAAGTAAACAACTTATCTTGATGTAAAATAGGGTATAAGAACCGTAAGATACTGTCCAAACCAGACCAAAATCGTTTTAGGTTTTTACTCCAAAAGTCTACCTCTTTAAAGTCTGAAAAATCGATTTCTATATTTAATTTTACATATGCGACGGCGTCACCTTATAGTTGGGACGCTGTCAGATCGCCGTCATTAGGGTTTCGTCTTGGCCAAGTCATCATTGGGACGGCGTCACGTTGTGGTTGTGACGCCGTCAGTCTTCAGCAGTGACGTCGTCTGAATCTGGATCTAGGCCGTCTGAGAAAAAAGTCTTCGTGACGCCCTTAGTCTTCAAAGCCTGACGCCGTCAGGTGTAAAATAGCAAATTCGCTACTGAGTCGTCACAAATCCAATGACACAAAGAGGGACGGTGTCGCCCTCTATTTGGGACGTCGTCAGGTGTAATTCCAACAGCTTGAGTGTGTTGATCTTGACTTAGCCATTTTCTTCACATATTCACTCCTTTTCGTCCAAAAATGCATCATTCCAGCATTTTGCTTCCAAGAGACTTAAAAAATGAAAAGGAACGAAATTAAGCGGTAACGGATATAAAAGTGGACGATTAAGGGCTTAAATGACCCCTTAAAAGTGTACGTTTTAAATCCTTATCACTTTCGTAGGAATCACGATTGCATTTAGCACATGCAACAAGCCTTTTTAAATCACTTGGTATCCCAAGTGGACGAGTGTAGTCTCGTGAGGGCTTACAGAGAACATACCCACAAAGTTCATTTAATACTAATACAAGGTTATTGTGTTATTATAGAAAGAATTTGAACTGGAGGATAATTACGCTGTAACTAATTGAAGGAGTTACGCCGTAACTGATGGACAGGTCAGGTCCCCGTTTAAGTTACTGATGCAATCTTCTCCGATTCCTGCAAAAATTGTTAAAAACACAAAACCCAACTATACTAATAAAATGAAAAAGAAAAGATAGGCATGGGGTGCCTCCCATGAAGCGCTTGTTTTTTTCCGAGTCACAAGCTTGAATCCACCCTTATTTACTACGTAAAAGGGTGTTCATCCTCTCACTTGAAATCAAGTGCGGGTGAAAATAGCAATAAACACCATGAGGGTGTGAATTTGCTATGAGATACGGAAATGATGAATTATGATCATACCTTAAAGGAGATGTCATTTCCCTCCATACCTTTCCCGCTTTAGTTGATGGCATTGATGATTGGTTCACCTCGTGATGTGGCTGATTAGTTGGGTCGTAGGTCTCCTCGTTAATCATGGAAGTGTCCAAGATCTTGTCCTCTAATCCTTTTGCAGGATCAACTAAAATTGGTTCAGTAGCCGGAGCTACAT
Organism: Chrysanthemum makinoi; assembly: GCA_910596185.1. Taxonomy (NCBI): domain Eukaryota; kingdom Viridiplantae; phylum Streptophyta; class Magnoliopsida; order Asterales; family Asteraceae; genus Chrysanthemum; species Chrysanthemum makinoi. The sequence goes on along the minus strand of OU343221.1, from coordinate 55,106,211 downwards.
AACCATCATCGGGTGATGCGACAAGTGAGGTTTGTGAGGTCAAGGGTTGCACAATTGCATCCATGTTTTCAGCAACATGTATAGGAAAACTTGCAAGATTGTTAGTAATAAAAGAAGAGTTAGAAGTGTTACCATTCTGCGTTGTAGTTGATTCCACATTAGTTTGAGGCATTGCTTCATCAGCCTGTAAGCTCCATGCTTCTATCTTCTTCAATTGATCATGACTTGTTTCTTCATTTCTCACAACCTTCAAACGTCCTGGAAATGGGATAGGTGGTACATATGGTCTGACATTAGGTAAATCACGAGGAACCGACTCCTTGTTGACTTCCGTCATCTTCCCCACCGTGGCTTTGATAGTTCCAACCGTACTCTTTTTGCTTTCCAGGACCTTTTGGTTTAATTCATCAAGCTTAGCCTCCAAAATTTTTCTCTTAGCGTCAAGATTTTTTAAATTTAAGTCCACGCCCTCCTTGAATTTCCTAATCCATTCGTCATTCGAGTCGTGCATCCTTTTTAAATTATCCGAGTATTTATTGACGGCTTCCTCCAATGACTCAATATACATGACCTGCTCATATGCTTTGCATTCTTCATGGAGAGAATGCTCTTGTATAGCATGAATGTTTTCCTTAACCATCTTCATATCACATCCAATTTTATCAAGTTGCTTGGTAATGTCACCAATTTCATCCAAGCCTTTGCTATTTGTCACCCAAGTGGTTGCTCCATCATACCAATTTCGTGAATGGTCAGCCATCTTTTGAATTGTTCTAAGGGCTTGTGCTGGTGGCATCATAGGGATAGGCGCTTGAGAGTCGAGCATTTGGCGGGAAGGGATGTTTAATCCTTTGTAGAAAGTAAGGATCATCTGATGGTTGCTGATATCATGTGTTGGGCATCTATAGAGAAGGTCATTATATATTTCCTAAGCTTCATCTAGCGTTTCATCCACCTCTTGTCTGAAACTCCCTATTTCTTCAATCATCTTGGCAATCTTTGAAAGAGGATAATATCTTCAAATAAATGGTTTCTCCAAAAGATTCCATGTATTGATCGACCCAGTAGGAAGCCTGTACATCCATCTTCTAGCTGCACCTGTGAGTGTAATTGGAAACACTCTCAGCATCAATGCATCTTGAGTGACTCCTGGAGTGTGGAAAAGATCTGCGATCTCTAATACTCTTCGCACATGCAGGTGGGCATCTTCATCATCAGTTCCCGCGAAAAGTTTGTGTCTGAGCTCCTTCATAAACTGGCAACTCATTTCAAAGCTGATATAATTACTGATTTCGGGACTTACCACGCCTGGTATTTGGTTACCTTGAGTCAAAGCCATGTATTCTTCCATAGTGAGCACGTTAAAATCTGAATCTCCCATATCATGAAATTTAAAAAACAAAGAAAAACGGACAAAAAGGGAAAAGAAAACCGAAAACAAAAATAAAGGAAAATAAAGCTATAAAAACTTAAATTAAAATCCTAATTAGCTCCCCGGCAGCGGTGCCAAAAACTTGATGCAGGTTTTACTGACCAGGGTTTAATATTTATAAGTGTCTCGTTATACGTATGGTCTACCCTTATGCACTAACGGGAAGTGTACCCGATCGTGTGTAGTGTAGTATTCGGTAAAATTGAGGTCGTCCCAAAAGCTATGTGAGCGGATTCTAATTAAGTCTAGGTGTCACAGATTTTAAATGGTTTTTAATATTGAAATGATTAACTAACTATTAAAGCAATAAATGCAAGAAAGCAAATAAAGGCGAGGGTTGTGATCAATAAAGGAGAAGTGTGCTAACCTAGTTACTCGTCCTATCATGTTATGTTCACGTCTAATTACTTCCAATTGCTTCAAGTGGGGGTTTAGGTCGCTAGGACAACATTTGGTCAGTCTGTCCTAACCTATCAGCAAAGGTTTCCACCGGAGATCAAGCTACTACCCTTGAAAGTCCAGTTGTTTTTAGTCCCTTAAGCCAAGTCATTAAGTTACACTACATGCAAGATTCATAACAATGATTGCCCGGGCGCTAGCATCTTATACACTCATACCTAAATTCTTAAGTTCATCCAAACGGTAGGTGATCAGTTGGTCAAATCACACAAGCAAAGAAGGGTCGTCAGTTGGTTAATTCTTACCCTTCCCACTCAGTTTACCTACTTAGGGTCATTTGGTCATATCTCCTAAGCAACGAGACACTACCGCCATTCAAAACTAGCGAAACAAGGGTAACTACCAACAAACTATGCATGCATATACTAGAAACAATTATACGGAAGCAATGTAAATATAAATAAAAAAATTAAGGAATCATAGCTAGACCAGCACCAGCGGTGCTTAGCCAAACATATAGTAAATTATACCAACAAAAATGAATAAAACATAAATTGAATTGAACATATTGTTTGGTACAAATTACTTGATGTAGAGCTAATAATGATAATGATTGCAAGTGAATTCTTCCTTGGAAAATGGCTTGGAACTGCTGGAAATTGCCCTGGAGTGGTGCCCTAATCGACCCCTAAGAGAGGGGTGAAGAGAAATGCTTAAAAATGCAGATTTAGGGCTATATTTATAGGCCGCAACAAGTGTACGGCGTAACCATAAAGGCTAATTACGCCGTAACTAATGACGGCGCCAAAAAATTCGGATCTCGAAAAATAATTAGTTACGTCGTAACTAAGTTATGCCGTAACTACAATTGCAATTACGTCATAAATTCTTAACTTCGTACTTTTTATCATCCTTTCATATATTTGAAACTTTAATAGCCTTTAGTACGACTTTGGCCCCTCATCGCTCTTGTTACTTTTATAACAAGTCCTTGTACTTAATAAACTTCGAATTAACTTGTCATATTCAGCCCCTGGACTTCAAAACTTCGCACCCAAGTAATTAATTACGGCTTAATTAAATTGCCGAATTACGCCGTAATTCTTCATCCGTATATTCTTATCCGCTCCGTAATTATCTCTACGGCGTAATTAAATTGATATGTTACGCCGTAACCTTCACAAAAACAATTACGGCGTAACCTTAAGAGGAGGTTACGCCGTATCCTTCATGGCATCATATTTACGCCGTAACATTATTAACGAGTTACGGCATAATCTTCACACAGAATTCACAAGCCCTTGCAGTATGGGTTACGGCGTAGTCAAAAGTGCCACTTACGCCGTAACTTGTCTTCAGAATATATTTCTTGGCCTTATATCACATATTTTCCACTTCAACGCCTCATTTATCTTGAAATGCAATTATGAACGAATATGAACGACTGAAGTACCATATTAATACAATTGAGGCCATAAACACGGGAATTTGATATATAAAAGATCAGGTAATTTGATGTTATCAAATATACCCCCACTTGAATTCTACTTGTCCTTAAGTAGACCCTTTAAATAATTCTTAAAAAGATATCTCCCAAGATTAATTGGAAGATATGAGTTCAAAAATCACCTAAGCTAGAAAATTCCAAACCGAGCACCTCACGCAAAGGGAATTGAAATCACACTCTCTCTCATAATTCACGTGTTTATTTTTGGTGTAATAACTCAATTGCTCAGTCATGGCGAGTATTCTATCATAAGCTTGGAAAAGGTATGAATCTCCACCACTAGAGTCTACAGATGCAGCTATTCTAAAAGATGATGGGTTGACACAACATAAAGGCTTACGGGGTTATTTGGTCATTACTAATTAGCTACGGCGAAGGGGACAAAACCAATGATACATGACCAAATCCATGGCCAAGACACTAATGATTGCTCGCTTCCTCACCTGAACTCTATTCATGACTAAGTGTTGGGTTTTTAGTTCTGATGACAAGAATTATTCTAAGTACGGAACCACTGCCAGTACAACGAATACCACGACTAGAAGGAAAGGAACCACTGCTCAAGATAAACCACTGGTAGTAGAAGTTGCTAACCACTGCTATTGTAGTGAATCACTGCTAGTATGTTATGTCGGTTTAATGTTTTGTATTAGATAAATATGGTAAATATATTTATCTTATAGGATACGTAATATATATTGTAAAGGACTCCTTAGCCTATAAAAGGAGGTCCTAGGTTAGAGTTAGATATACATTTTTGTGATATCTAGAGTCGATACACTTCAAGGTTGTAAACCCTAATACTATTCAGAGTATTCGTATATTAATAATATATTGAGGTGTTTAGTGATAATCATTGTTAATCTTCTTAAGGTTAAGCACTAGATTCCGCATAGTGTTTAATAGTTTATATTCGCAAAGTCAGCTTCTATTTAAGATCGTTTGCTCAACTGGGATCAACAAGTGGTATCAGAGCTTGTGATCTAGAAGCTGTGATCAAGAAGAAGTTGTGTTCGATTCAGATTTGTTCTAATTCAACAAGTTCAAGATGAGTGACGAAACTCACATGGTTACTGGCTCTAAGGTGCCCATGCTGAAGCAGGGAGAGTATGAGGTTTGGAAGATGAGGATGAGGCAATACATTCGCATGATTGACTACAACATATGGGAGGTTATTGAAAAGGGTGACACTTTGCCCAAGATTGGTGTTGATGGTAAAGCACTTGGAATTGTTAGAGAAACTGATAAAGCTCAAAGAAAGCTAGAGATCAAGGCTCATAGTATTCTCAGTATGGGAATACCCAATGAGTATTCATTGGACTTTCAAGAGTATGAGACTGCCAAGGAGTTGATGGATGCTATTGAACAAAGATTTGCTGGTAATGATGCTACCAGAAAATCAAGGAAGAACATGCTTAAGCATCAGTTTGAAAACTTCACTGCACTCAGTGGAGAAAGTCTTGATGGAACTTGCAACAGACTACAGAAGCTCATCAGTCACTTGAAATTGGTGGACTATAAAGTTCCTCAAGAAGACATCAACCTCAAGTTTGTTAGAAGCTTGGCACCTGAATGGCTATGCACACAGTTGTTTGGAGAAACAAAGAAGATTTTGGCAAACTGACCTTGGATACTCTCTACAACAACTTAAAGGTCTATGAGTCTGAGAAGAATCTTGCTAGTTCATCCTCTTCCACTGAGAACATTGCTTTTGTGTCTACCAACAACAAGAGTACCCATGAAACTACCACTGCCACTTATGAAGTTTCCACTGCTAATACTAATGTTTTCACTGCTTGCGACAACATTAGTGATTGTGCTATTTGTGCTTTTCTAGCTGATCTCACAACCAGTGTTACAGTGCGGAACCAGGATTTTGATCAAATTGATCCTGATGATCTTGAAGAAATTAATCTTCAGTGGCAGATGGTAATGCTCACCTTGCAAGCTAGGATATTTTTTAGGAGAACTGGTAGAGAGATCAAGTATAATGGTCAAAGAGAAGATGGGTTTGACAAGAGCAAGATGGAGTGCTACAACTATAAAAAGAAGGGGCACTTTGCAAGGGAGTGTAGGGCTCCAAAGAGGATTGGTGAAAACTTCAAGAAGGCAACTTAAGATCCAAAGCCTTCTTCAGCATTGGTGGCTCAAGATGGACTTGGTGACTATGACTGAAGTGACCAGATTGAAGAAGGACCCAATGCTGCTTTTCTTGCAAGTGAAGCTTCCAAAGTGCACAACTTAGCTCTCATGGTATATGTTTCATCATCATCCGGTTCTGCATCTGAGGTATCAAATAGTTCAAATAGTTCTGTTTGTTCTTATAAATCTTGTCAGGATACTTTAGAAGGTCTCAAAGTTGTGATAGAGAGTCTTAGAAAAGAAGTTGAAAGACTTGAATTGGATAATTTAGGTTATAGAGTTGGACTTAAAAATGTAGAAGATAAACTTGAGTTTAGTAAAAAGTGTGAATTTGAATATGTTGATAAGATAAACATTCTAGGTGGTGAAGTTGATAATAGAGATAGAGAAATCAAGGTACTTAAGCAAAAACTTGAAGAAGCTGAAAATGTAAAACAAGAAGCCCTCGATGATAAAGAGAAACATGTAGTTAGGGTTGAGAAACTAACTTATGCTTCTGATTTAGTAAATAAGTCTATTGGATGTCAATTAATGAAAAAGGGTTCTGGCATAGGGTACATTGAAGTTCCACCGCCCATGTTAAGTGGTTATGCACCACCTGGAACTGAATTGTCTTTCAGCAGTGAGTTTAGTTTTAACAAACCTATAGGTGAGAATAGTGAGTCTAAGTCACCTAAGGAAGTTAATGAGAAGTCATCTGATGCTCCAATTATTGAAGACTGGGAGTCAAAAAGTGAGGATGATAAGTCTGAGTCAACACAATCTATAAAGGAAAACATTAAAACAGTTGATTCAAAACAAGCTAAGTTTGTGAAACCTAGATTTGGAACACATATCTCTAGGAAAGTTGTTGAGCATAATGAGATTCCTAGAGAACAAATGAATAGGTACAAACCTAGGGGAAATCAAAGAAATTTTATGGCTTAATCTCAAATAAAATTGGAAGTGAGTTTAAGTTTGTTAAAAAGGCTTGTTATCAATGTGGTAGTTTTGAGCATTTGCAGAGAAATTGTAAGAACTACCAGCCACCTGTTTGGAACAAATGGAAGAGGATCAACCATCAAAAATTTTCAAAACAAACTCATCCTCATCCTAACAGTAACATGGTTCCAATAGCAGTGTTAATGAGAAATGGCATAACTAAATCTATAATCACTGCTGCACCAAAAGGATTTCCAACTGCTAGATCAAAAACAGATTTCACTGCTAAGCAAAAAAATTTCACTGCTAAGCTAAATATTACCACTGCTAAGGCAAAAGCAGATACCCCTGCTGTGCCTAAAGTAATAACTGATACAGTGGATGGAAGTCATTTTTATGCTGTTAAGCCCTCAGCTTGTTGGAAATGGAAACCAAAGACAAAGGTCTTAGAACATGTCAACAGTGCATCAATGGACTTAAAGAAATTTGACTATGTTGATGCACAAGGCAGACTCAAGTCAGTATTGGCTTGGGTCCCCAAAAGGAACTAACTTTTATATTTTCATGTGCAGGGAAATCTATAGAAAGAGCTAAAGGAAAAAGGAATATTTGACAGTCGTTGCTCTGGGCACATGACATGCGATGAGAGAAACCTTGAGGATTTTGAAGCTTTTGATGGAGGCTATGTGGCTTTTGGCAATAATCCAAATGGAGGTAAAATTGTTGGCAGAAGGACAATAAAGACTGGAAAGCTGGACTTTGAGAAGGTATATCTAGTACAGGGACTCAAGTACAATTTGTTCAGTGTTTCCCAAATGTGTGATAAAAAGAATTGGGTACTTTTTGGGGAAACTGAATGTGTGGTTTTATCACCTGATGATAAGTATGTGCAGCTTAGGGTTCCTAGGAAAGAAAACATATATTGCTTTAATATGAAAGATGTCATTCCTAATAGGACCTTAACTTGTTTGTTTGCAAAGGCATCAGTTGATGTGTCAAAACTTTGGCATAGAAGGCTAGGTCACTTAAACTTCAAAACAATCAATAAATTGGTGAAGGGAAACTTAGTTAGAGGTTTACCTTCTAAGGTTTTTGAAAATAAAGAACTTTGTGAGGCTTTGCAAAAGAATGTTAAGGACCAAGGAAAATATTTCTTGTATCCCAGATTCATTCAGTTACTAGTAGAGAGTCAGATTGTAGATCCCATACCTCATCAAAGAAAGTATGATCTTTTGTTCATGGTTCCCAAAGTGTTTACTCATATGAAAAAGAAGAACAAAAATTTCTCAGGGACTGTTACTCCTTTATTCCCACACATGCTTAACTTGCCAAATGTCCCAAAAAATGTAGAGGAGCCTGAACCAAAAACTACCCAAACCACTGCTGAGGATTCCACTGTTGTTACTACCACAACACCACAAACAACCACTACTGAACCTTTACCTTCCACTTCCTAACCCCAATGAATTTTGGTCACCCGTAGGAAGAAGAAGGGCACTGAGCTTCCTTAGGCTGGTGCTAGTGGTGTAGGAAATAAGGCTGTCACAGGTGTTGCTGGTGACATGATTGGAAGGGCTTCCACTACTGTCTCAAGCTTAGTAGCTGAGCAAGATAGTGGAAACATAAATAAGACCCAAGAAATGGCAACTCCTAATGTGGAGAGTTCTTTAGAACTCAACACAGGTGGAGGAATCCCTAGCCAACTGGATAACTTGGGGGACATGGATGTTTAGGCTAGGTCTGATGCCATGTTACACACACCCTATGATTCACCTCTCGGAGCAGGTCACACAGCTCGAAGTGCTGAGGGTAGTTTGGAACGACAACAGGATTTGACGGCTGATACCTTTGTACATAATGACAATTCCAATGACCCACCTCTCGGACCAGGTTACACAGGTCGAAGTGGTGAGGATACTATAAAACTAATACATGAATTGACGGATAGATGCACAACAATGGAATCAAAGATCACTGGTCTCCAACATTTGACAACTTCTCAGGCAGGTACAATTAGGAGGTTGCAGCACAGGGTCAGAGTTTTGTAGAGATTAAAGAGGCCAAGGGTTAATGCATTCAGGAAAGTGAAAAAGATGGGAAAGAAGGTAAGCTCCTCTGGGAATCAAAGTTTGGAGGATGCATCCAAACATGGGAGGAGTGAGAGTGCAAATTCAGGGGAGGCTTTAGTTGATTTGGATATGGACAGTGGAGATAATGGTGAAGATTATTTAGTGGTTGACAAGGATGGAAAAGAAGTAGTGATGGATGATTCTTCAAAGACTGCAGTTGTAGATAAGGAGAAAGAAGTGTTGCAGGATAAGGAGAAAGACCACTGCCAGTATTGCTACAACCACTGCTAGTGTTGCCACAATCACTACTGCAACCACGACTGGCATTATTCTGACCACAGCCAGTTCAGATGTTTCCACTACAGATCAAACACTGCTACAACAATCACCACTACAATAACACCAACAACAAAACCAAAGGAGGCTGAGGATGAGATTGCCTTACAATTGCTTAACCTAAAGCAATCTCAATCTAACCCTGCACCCAAAGCTATTGCTAAGAGTATTAAAATTGGTGAGCTTATGCAAAAAGTTGTAATTACTCAACCAGATATTGGAAAAGGTAAAGGTATTGCAGAGCCAACATTGGTGTTTGAAAGTAGAGAAGAGCAGGTGGCATTTGATGAATTAGAAGCTAAATAATTACATATGGAACTAAATGCTGATGAAATTGCTAAAGAAAAGGAAATTGCAGAGCAAGAAGAAGCCTCTAAACAAGCTATAGAAGAGTGGAATAAGGAACAGAGGTATCTTTAAGCATCTGAGAAAATGCAGAAAGAGATGTTTATGGTTGAATGGGGATTATATGACATTGATACAAGATCAAGGTTGCTGGTTGATATGATGAGGATAATGAAACAGCAAAATGAGTTTAAGGCATATCATGCAAAGAAGAACAAACCACCAACTAAGCAACAGAAAAGGAGTCAAATGATGAAGTTTATCAAGCATATGGATGAAAACAGGAATCTGAATTTGAAGAGTTATTCTTATGAGAAGATTTGAGCAGTTATATAACTTATGCAAAAGAAGGTTTGATAATTTCATACCTATGGACTCTGAAAAGGAAGCTGAGATGTTAAAGAATCAAAAGAGAGCAAGATCTGTAATGGAGGAGTCAAGTTCCAAAAGCTAGAAGGTGAATGATGAAGAGAGATTGGATCAATTTGTTATGGTGAATGTTTAAATGCCCGAAGATTCTATTAATCCTACACCTTTAAGATCTGAATACCCTCTCATGGATTGGCGAATTGTCTTAGTGGATGGAAGGGATATTATTGAGCTAACTAGAGGAGATGGATATAAGAGTGATAACATCAAATAGTACTGAATATTAAGTGTGAATTTCCCCCGAAAATGCTCATATTTTATATCATTTATATAGATTTACGCTAATGAGACGCGAATTTGGAGAGTTTATTGAAGATATATGATAGTATGCTCATTTTGAAGATGTTACGGTGTAAATCCCCTCTCACATTACGCCGTAACATAAGCGTGTCACAGAAAACCAACTAAATGGAAGATTACAGCGTAACTCTATCTCAAGATTACGCCGTAACTAATTAGGTCAAATGAGGTTCCGCGCCGCTTCAAGCTAGGATGTAAATAATTCCACAATTACGGTGTAACCACGATTTATTGAAGATACGGCGTAACTCATTGCTGATGTTACGCCGTAACCCGCTTTTTCAGAGCAAATTACGAAGAAATGGATGTTACGGTGTAACTCTTAACTTAAGTTACGGCGTAACAAGATCTGGCCTATAAATACCGCTCAAATTCCATCATTTCTAATCATCCCATTTCACACACAACATCAGTGAACGTGAGTAGAAGTTAAAGGCATATCTTGGGGAGCATACAGAGCCATCTCTAAGGGAGAAATCACTCTCCTACGATAAGCATTAGCATTTTATCTTCTCTTTACTTTCAATTCATGTATTTCGTAATGTTAAACATTGAATCGATTGTTTTTGTTAATATGAGGGGCTAAGCACCTCTGGTGCTAGCCTAGTTATGATTCCTTAATTTTTTTGTTTATGTTTACATTGCTTCCGCATAATTGTTTCTAGTGTATGCATGCATAGTTTGTTGGTAGCTACCCTTTTTTCGGTAGTTTTGAATGGCGGTAGTGGCTAGTTACTTAGGAGATATGACCAACTGACCCTAAGTAGGTAGACTAAGTGGGAAGGTGATACGCGTACAACGCGCGTTTGGGGTCAAAGGAAACTTCATTTTTTTCGAGCAAGTTTTTCAACCACCTAGGCAGTGAACCTAATCGTTGTAGTGTAGTATTAGGGTAAGCCTCAGGATTGATATCGTTCTCTAGGGGAATAGGAATGCTAGTGAGAAATTATTACGCTAACGTTGGGGTTGAGGAAGATTATTTTTTATCTTTTTTTATACTTTTTAGAAAATTGAAAGGTACGAATCTCGGGGTATTGGATTTGGGGGGTGGCATTTCTACCGATTATTCTACTATTATCTAGTCTAATTAACTAAGCTAAGGGGTAGTCTATGTCTAATTGATGTGTGCTCGTATGATGATTAAAAATGTGTCTACCGAGATACTATTACTCCCTAGTTATCTTTTATTGATGGTTGAATTGTCACGTCCTTATTTTTAACGCGTTGTGTGTTCTAAGGTCGTAGGGTATGTTTTTTTCCCTAACTCTTTGAGGATACCTTAAGGTTATTGCCTACAAAATCTCTAGGATTTATAAACTAACTCTAAGGTTATCTTTGGATTTTTAGCCTACAATAACTCTAGGCGATTATAAACTAATGTTCACAAAGATTACTCAAGCATTAAAAACACAACGATGGCCTATTGCAATCCTAAGCCAATTACAATTAAGAGAAGAGACAACCAATCAATATTCAATAACTAGGTTTCATAGATCTAGGCAAACACACAAGTAAATTAGCCGGACATGGTAAACATGCAAGCATACACACATACAATTGAAGACATAATGAAATCAATGAAGTAGATTACTTATCTTGTTGTACAATAGGGTATGAAAATCCTAAGATACTGCCCAAGATAACCAAAAATCGTTTTTAGGTTTTACTCCACAATTCTACCACTCTAAAAGTCTGAAAATTCGAATTCTATATATAGAGTTACAACTGCGACGACGTCACTCTTTAATTGTGACGTCGTCGGATCGCCGCCATTAGGGTTTTGTCTTGACCAAGTCAACTTTGTGACGGTGTCACGTTGGGGTTGTGACGCCGTCGGCTTCATCTTCTTACGCCGTCTGAATCTGGATCTAGGTCGTCTGAGTTGTGACGCCCTACTCTTTAAAGCCAGACGCCGTCAGGTACAAAATAACAATTTCACTTTTGAGCCGTCGCAATTAGAGGGACGGCGTCGCCCTTTATCTGTGACGCCGTCGGGTGCGTTTCCAGCAGATTGAGTGTCTTGATCTTGACTTTAGCAATTTTCTTCACATATTCACGCCTTTTCGTCCAAATAAGCATCATTCCAGCATTATGCCTTCAAGAGACCTAAAAAGTGAAAAGGAACGAAATAAAGCAGTAACGGATATAAAAGTGGTCGATTAAGGGCTTAAATGACCCCTCAAAAGTGTACCTTTTAAATCCTTATCAAATATCCCTACACTTGGTATTTTCTTGTCCTCAAGCAAATGTGCTTTTGGCCAATTAATTTATAAGTTCAGGGGCATGGAGCGTTGGTTTAGAACAATTCAAAACAAGTATAAGCCCCGAAAAAGTCATAACAAGCACGGAAATTACATATTAGCACCTCACAAGTGGTGTTTGGATACTCTCATCTCTCGGGTGTATATGAAATATATCAAATTGGAAATGGAAGATAAACACTCATTGACCGGTCCTAGTACATAGATTACCATAGGCTTGAGACTAGATCAAATGTCCATCGCTTTGGCGTAAGCACCTAGGAGAAACTATCTAAGAGGTCTTTTAAAGGGTTGTAATATTAGGATTACGGTAGGGAAACAAAGGGTTTGGTTGGATAGCCGATTTAGTGGTGGCAAGTCAAAAATATTTATGTTACAAGCATGAGAAAAATGGCGTTGCTAAGCCAAGACTCGGCACTCTAAACTCTAGATAAATTGAAACAAACAAACAAAAATTTAAAGATAGATGTGGGATGGAAGCCCGTATGTTTTTTTTTTTTTTTTCAAAACTCTTTTTTTTTGATTTTTTTTTCATACACTTTTACTCTACCATCCTCTACGATAACATCAAAATATAAGGGATTTATAGGCACATCCCTACACTTGAGTTTTTGTTACTCTAACACTAATTTGACCCGAATTGAAAAGATCAAAACACTTGGAGTACATTATTACGTAAATAAAGGGAATTTGAATTTAACGTTCTTTCCCGTCACTCCATAAAATTTAACTTTACCCATGAGTCCCAATTGTCCCAAAACTGTATACAAAGGATATGACTCGACTTAGCAACTTATGCAAGTAACTAGATAATTGAACTAAGGGTTTAGTATAATAACAATATAGCACTAAAAGTGAGTGCATACAAGGTAGGCTAAGGCGATTTGGGTGTACATTTGGGGGTGTATTATAAACAATGCTCTTCATTTATATTTCGGAAAACCGAAACATCACGAGAACCGCGAAAAGGATAGGCTCTGAGGGGTCAACTAGGGGTATCGTGTACTAAAGATGAGTACAACGCAAGCGTGTTGGGGAATTACTCAACCGATGTGGAAGAAGTAATTATAATACGGGTATCAAACAAGGGTTATCCTAATGCCTCTTATCATTTAGTTATTCCTAACGGAATGCATCACAAAACAAGTTCTAGAATCAATTATACTACTAGTACACTCTCGAAGCATTGAAGATGAATTCTTTAGTTCCTACAAATCTAGGGGCGAATCTCACATTTTTGGGGTGGAATTTGAGTGGTAAAGGGTTTTGTGCTAGTCATATAACTTCCTATCCATGAGACGCTTTATTAAGACTAATGGCCCACTCCTACATGTCATGAAAAATTTTAAATTTGGTGCCAAAATTACCCTAACCGATATTTCTCATGGTTTATTACACAAATGAAATTGGACAAGACAAATAATCAAGGATAAGCATAGTTTCAAAGTTCCTGTTTTATTTTCCCTCCCTACACTCAAACTGAACATTGTGCCCAATGTTCCCCGAAAGTATCAAAGTTATGATAATGGAAGGTAATTAAAAGCGAAAGAAACTAATACTCCCCTGATTAGCTCGGTAGGATCCGTGTGAAGAAGTGGTTAAATTCTTCTTCAAGAAGAATGTATGCGTGAAAAGCTCCATCCAATCTTATGTATCTTCTTCTTGATAAATAAAACCTGCACATTTAAGAAAACAGACGAAACTTCGCGTAAAATCGGCGGTAAAACTATATATGTCTCTACTAAACTAGGATATAATGCTTGTGGAATGGATGTTTACAGGTTTTCTGGACAATTAAGACCTGAGAAATTCCAAAAATTTATAAGTAGCACAGAAAACGAGAGAAAATAAGATAAGCTATTTCTGCTCCTCCTGACGCCGTCAGGTAGCGAGTCTGACGCCGTCAGCTTATCCTGACATAAACTGGTCTGCTGCGTTTTTCTGAAAAAATTATGGAAAATTATATCTTTAGAATCTGGATAACTTCCTGCAAAACCTCCATTATGACTCGATACAAGCATTTGACTCTAACAAACACACATATATATCTTTTTCAAGAATTGTAATTCTCATGTTCACGTTCTTTTTAACAACGTGTGTAATCTTCCCTACACTTATCCTTTTTGTAAAATACCTTTATACGTAATCAAGACGAAGTTAAAGACAAAATAAAGCATTTTCACAAATTCAAACATGAGAATAAACAATCAATGAAAAGATATATAACACACAAACAAGCAAACAATTAAGCATGAGTGCCACCCACGAAGCGCTTTTCTTTATTTATGAGTCTTGTAGCTAGACTCGAAGTCGTGCCCCTACGTGACTTCATTATCATCACCTTCTTCCTCATGATGGTCTCTATTGGGGTTTTCCATATTAAGTAGTGCCCTATTATGCACCTTTCTAAGAAGTCATCTTCTCCCCAACCGGTTCTATATTCCGATCCTAGTTTTAAGCAATCCTTATAGAAACCAAAAATCTTATCCATCACATAATCTACTTCCTTCTCCTTATCCTCTTCATTCCTATAGTAGACCGATAGCTTAAGTTCTTTTTCATCATTGGATAATGAGGAAAATTTATCAATCTTAAACGACATTTGGTAAGCTATGTCATTGGTCTCATCCTTGAATATCACTATTCCTAACGACGGATCATAAGTCATCCCAGTGTTCTCTATGAAAGGCTTTCCTAGAATAACGTGGGACAAGCTAGGATCTATGGTTAATATCATCCACAATTATGAAATCCGTAGGATACGTGAAACTACCTACATAGACGGGCAATCCCTTAACTCTACCAAGGAAATTACATCTAACTCTAGGATTATCGGGATCTTGCCTAGTTCGGATAGGCTTCTTCATCACCCAATTATAGTACGTGCTAGTCATGATATTTATCGGGGACTTGCGGTCAATGTAGTCCTTTGCCACAAATAGATGTCCTATGCAACATGGTATGTTGAGATTCCAAGGGTTCCCAAAATTGATCCTAGGGCTTTTCCTAACATACATGTGACGGAGGTCGCGCACTAAGTGTGGGTGGCGAGAGAGTTCCTCTTCCGTAGGAAACTTATTGAAATAGTCATTGCCTACTTCATCTACTTCATCGGTCGATTCATTCTTAGGAGTCTCACTAACCTCAAGTACCGTCTCATGGTTCGCTTCGTCATTGGTCCTATTAGGTTTCACTAGGGTGATGGTATTGACGAATTGAACGTGCTTGGCTAACTTACCTGGGTCCTTAATTTTCACACCGAAAGCTTCAGGAGAATGAGTCGAGATGGCATTAACCGTTTTGGTGGTCTTCCTATCACTATTGGTCATAGCTTTCAAAAGGTTATCTATCTTCCTATCCATCTCGGCTTGTTATTGATTAAAGCGATCTGAGAGCTTGGCTATTTGAGCTTCTTGGGATGTAACTAGGTGTTGCATCATCCCTTCTATGTTTTGTTGGCTAGGGCCGTGTGAGGGGGGCCATGAGAAATCATTGGAGGTGAATTCTTTGGCTTATCCCAAATAGAAGTCGGGTTTGCCCTTCCATGCTTCTCGGGCATCATTGAAAGTCCTAGGTCCGGGTGTTGTAGGGAATCTTCCTCCCGTTCCATTGGTATGCGAGGATGCGTAGTCAACGGAAGCTTGTTTGGGGAATCTTGTGCAAGTACGAGTGTCATGAGGACCACTACATAGCTCTCACAAGGAAGAGACTTTATTCACTTGTCGTGAAGACTTAAAATTTTCATAGGAGCTCATTAGGAATTTGACTTGATCTTCAAGTTCGAGCATCCTACGATCGGAAGTTTGTGAGTTAATGGGAGGCAAGGAAATAGCCTTGACGGTTTTGGGCAACTCACGGGGGTCATTCCAACTTTCGTTGTCATAGATAGCAAGGTCCTCTATTATACCCCACGATTCTTCCACGGTGAGATTACTAAGTTTACCACCGGTCGCTTGGTCGATGGATTGCTTAGTTGAGAAATTGACATGATCGTAAAAGATTTGGAGTTGAAGCCGAAGATCAATGCCGTGATGAGGGACTTTATTGAGTAAGTCCTTAAATCGAGTCCATGCTTCGTAGAGAGATTCACCTTGACGTTGTTAGAACATCAAGATTTCATTGATAAGCTTAGTAGTTCTCCCCGGTGGGAAAAATTGGGCAAGGAAACGAGTGGTGAGATTATCCCAACTTGAGATGGAGCCGGCGGGAAGTCGCTCAAGCCAATTACTAGCTTGGTCCCGTAGAGAGAATTGGAAGAGATGCAAGCGCGTGGTCTCCCAAGTAGTAGCATCAAGGTCGATGGAATCGACGATTTTAAGGAAATCCTTAAAATGCTGATTAGGATCTTCGGAACGAAGTCCATGAAATGCACATCCGTTTTGCACCAACCGGATGGTGTCGGATTGAAGGGCCGTAGTTTGAGCTTGATCGGGGAGCTCAATGGTGTTCCTATAGCCTAGGTTGCTTGGTCTTGAGTATTCACCAAGAGTGCTGCATCTTGGCCGGACATTTCATGGTGGGTTGATGAGTAGTGGTTGATTATCACCTTTCACGATGAAAAGTGATAGGATTACGAACAAAGGTCACGAAGAAGGGGGATAGACTACAAGGAAGCTAAAATTTAGAAAAAAATCTTACTTTATAAGAATCAAGCAAGGGAACCTAAACGAGATAGACTCCTAACTAGCTATTCTATTCCCCGGCAGCGGCGCCAAAAATTTGATACGCGTACAACGCGCGTTCGGGGTCAAAGGAAACTTCCTTTTCTTTGAGCAAGTTTTTCAACCACCTAGGCAGTGAACCTAATCGTTGTAGTGTAGTATTAGGTAAAGCCTCGGGATTGATATCATTCTCTAGGGGAATATGAATGCTAGTGAGACATTACTACGCTAAGGTTGAGGTTGAGGAAGATTACTTTTTATCTTTTTTTATAGTTTTTAGAAAATTTAAAGGTACGAATCTCGGGGTATTGGATTTAGGGGGTGGTATTTCTACCGATTACTCTACTATTATCTAGTCTAATTAACTAAGCTAAGGGGTAGTCTATGTCTAATTGATGTGTGCTCGTATGATGATTAAAAATGTGTCTACCTAGATACTATTACTCCCTAGTTATCTTTTATTGATGGTTGAATTGTCACGTCCTTATTCTTAACGCGTTGTGTCTTCTAAGGTCGTAGGGTATGCTTTTTTCCCTAACTCTTTGAGGACACCTTAAGGTTATCGCCTACAAAATCTCTAGGATTTATAAACTAACTCTAAGGTTATCTTTGGATTTTTAGCCTACAATAACTCTAGACGATTATATACTAATGTTCACAAAGATTACTCAAGCATTAAAAACACAACGATGGCCTATTGCAATCCTAAGCCACTTACAATTAAGAGAAAAGACAACCAATCAATATACACTTACTAGGTTTCATAGATCTAGGCAAACACACATGTAAATTGGTCGGACATGGTAAACATGCAAGCATACACACATACAATCGAAGACATAATGAAATCAATGAAGTAGATTACTTATCATGTTGTACAATAGGGTATGAAAACCCTAAGATACTGCCCACGACAACGAAAAATCATTTTTAGGTTTTAATCCACAATTCTACCTCTCTAAAAGTCGAAAATTGAATTCTATATATAAGTTAA
>OU343221.1:55014463-55088315 GCA_910596185.1 Chrysanthemum makinoi | reverse complement strand
GATTGTATATAACTTACTCATCTAAGGATGAAGTTTGCATCAATTATTTTCTTATTTTAGGTGTTTCTTGACATCCTAGAACAAGGAGGAATACCCTTTAAGCACTCATATTACATCGTCTATACACTTGGTTGTATATGACATATTTGTCTAAAGACAAAGCTTCTATTATACTAATATTTATTTTGAAGGTTCATCTTGACGCCTTAGAGCAAGGGGAGCTTCCGTCAGAATTACTGAATGCATCTTATACACACTTTGTGTATATCACTTACTCGTCAATGCGAATATAGTTTTGCACTAATAATTGTTGTAGGTTTTTTTAATCATACACTGACACCTCAAACAAGGGGAGCAACCGTCACGGGAGCAATGCGCATTTAGCATCATTCTCACTTTTCAACAAGGTTGTGCTTCGATAAAAAGTGGAAAATAGGCTAACATTGCTATGGATTTTCCTTTTCATATATTTTCTCATATTTTTTGTTGCATAAAACTAACCTTGATGTAGGTTAAGCCTCTTTATTTGATCCATGGATCCGCTACCAAACAAGGGGCCGGTTGAGTGGACGATTTAACTTCACTAGGGATGATGCAAGCTCGCCTTTTTGGGGAGAAATTAAGTTAAACTCACACGCCCTTTTTGTTTCGACAAAAGGGGGAGAAGAGTGTAAGCGGAGAGAGGTAATGTAAAAGGTAGTAAGGATACAAGTAAATTTTTACATTTTACTTTCTATTACGTTACATATCTTTGTCATCATCAAAAAGGGGGAGATTGTTAGTGCAAATATTACGATATTTAATCTATACAGTCTCATTTGTTTTGATTGATGACAAACATGTAACTTGTAATACATAACGTAAAATGTACTAGTTACTTGTAATTACATTGTCTCAACATACATTCAACACCTCTCGATGTCTCAAGTCCTCGTATGTTACAACACAGGTTCGTACATGTTTTTTATGTGGCATTATGATCAAACCCATTAACAAATCATTTAGAATGTTTAAAATACGTTTAGAGTCACTAAGTATTTTAATAGGTTAACCATTCTATTTCGAACCTTATTTTACATTTTGCATTCACAAGTATTTCAAAAGGTAACTAGACATTTTATTAACTAGTTACATATTACATTTTATAAGTTTACTTGATGAAACATTTTAATCTAAAATGGAAATACATGTTACATCATGGCATGCATCATCTTTGAAATCCTTGGAAGATCTCTTGAATATATTGGTTAGATTGACACTCAATATATCAAATGTGATCTTGGTAAGATATGGTAAAATCTTGAAAAGATTTGAAGAAAGATTTTTTAGATTTTTGTCAGGCACCCACGGAACCAAAATGCATAAGGGCGGAACCCTATTGGTATACGGGTCAGTGGACGCTCTGTACTCTTTTGCCTATAAATAGAAGCCCATTGTTTTCCATTTCTTCACCACTGAAAACACACCTTCTCCACCTTCTTGCATACATTTAGATCTATCATTAACAATGTAGTAAGATACATTAAACACCCCCTAATGAATCATGATCATAATGTTCTAACATTCATCTTGTTGTAAGCATACTTATTGATCAACCAAGGAAGCTTGGAGATCTAGCCATCCCACCACCACAAGTGAAGATCTATCACAAAAGTTTAGGGAACTTGTGATCTTCTCATGAAGGCTTCTATCAATGGAAGTTCATTTAGAGTAGTAATTCAGTATCCATTAGACATGTGTGTCATGGATCATTAGTGTAAACATCATTGCATCATAACAACACTTTCACCAAACTAGATTAGATGGTTTGTGTTTGTGCCATAAAACAACAGGTTTATTATGTTGGGCCATAAAACATATGGGAGTGGTTGTACCCTTGTTAAAAGAACCGACATCTAGCTTAGTGTCGGAAATATTGTATAAGCGACGTTAGGTTGGTTCTACCTCGAACTAGAACCCGGTATTTAGCTTGTACGTGAAAAAGTGTAAGCGACGATTGTAAGGTTTTCTCCGCCGAGAAGGGAGCCTGTTGATTTAGTGAAGTAACTCTCGAGTTGGGTACTCGAGGAGTGGAGTAAGGCGGAAAGGAGATCCGTGACCGAACCACTATAAATCCTCGTGTTCGGTTAGCACTTTCCTTTCTTTATCTCTTTAACTTTATACTTGCAACTACTATTGTTTGTGATGTGGTTTGATGTTCATGATTGTGTGACAACTTGGTTTACCATACTTTATATTAGTCACAAACAATAATTGGTACTTTCATATTATAACAAGCTTCATAAGCAATTTGATACTAAAGATCTAAAGTTTTTAAACGGTAACGTATTCACCCCCCCTCTACGTTTCCACACATTGTTTTGCAGTTTAAGTTCAAGAGAGATGCAATGAGCCTCAAGTTTTGAAAAATCTTTTTGAAACTGAGAAATTGTCTTTTTGAGAAGAATGTTTTCAGATTCAAGAGTTTGATTTGACGTTTCAGTAGAATTGTTAACAAGTAAGGGCTCAGACATGAGTTAGTTGTCTGGACATTGTGCAACACACTGGTCAACCTCTCCTTCATTACTGAATTCAGGTTGCTCAGTTGGTTGTATCGCATTTGCAGGGGCAGATGATCACGGTATATTGTACCTCGACAATCTGTTCTGTGTCAGTGTCATAGGTGGGTAAGATATCTTCCTCAACCATTTGTTCTTCGTCACAGTTGGGCTCAGTGTCGTAGGTAAGTATGATATCTTCTCAAGACACTGCTGCTGTCATCCTGCTTTTCCAATGCTACAACCTCATTGTTCGCATTACCGACAGTTGCAGTAATCACAACATTCTCAACGTCCATTTGAGCATTCCTTTCATGTACATCAACTCTTTCACCTTGCACGACTGCGGGATATCGGAAATTTGATGATGTCTACGCTTCAATGCCGAGCCAGAGCCATGTATCCTTCTTCCAATGCCACAAATGGATCTTTATGATCATAATCCATTTCACTCCCCTGCAGAAGAATCAAAAAGAAGAAAAGGTGCGAAGTCGATATAGCACACAGAGGTTCGATATAGTGAATTTCAATTTCCCTCCAAAAAATAATTTTGATAACTTTTGACTCTCAAAATTTGAAATTCACTATAAAATTCAATTCTAAGGTTGTAAGAAAAATTTGAGTTGTGACAATTTTGACGCCAAATTTTACCCGAAAAATTTGAATTTGGGCCCAAAAATTTGAATTTTGACCAATTTTCACAAGTGAACCAAAATTTGAATCTCGCGTAAAAATTGAACGTTTAGTCTCCCCGAAAAATTAAATTTTACTCAAATTTTCCCGCCAAAAATTTGAATTTTTTTTTTTTTTTTTTTTTTAACTTGTGTTGATGGATCTTTGTAGTCGAATGAACCTTTGTTGATGAAGTGACCTTAGGCGTAGAAATCACAATAAACCAAGTAGTACTTATGCGTAAAAACACCAAAGTTACGCGTAACAGCAAGAGTTACGCGTAAGCAGGGAAAAAAGACTAAAGTTATGCGTAAACAGTAAGTTATGCGTAGAAAAATTAGGCGTAGGATTATCTTATGCGTAAGACTGGGTTAGGCGTAGGATGAATCTTATGCGTAGGATTTTCTACGCGTAAGCTTATGCTTATGCGTAAGTTTAGGGTTTTATCCCAAGTGATCTTTAACACTATCACAGTGCCAAAAGATATCCAAAGTCACGTATTTCAGCTTATCCAAGCAAGAAAAAACGGAAGTAAACCAACGAAACTGAAGATCAAATCAAGGATAAAGTAGCGTAGAACTAGGGTTTTCATACGCGTAGCTTTACTCGTAAAAATGATTTTGCCCAAAGTTGTTTCTAAACCAGATTTTTGTTATGGAATAGCTTCAATATCACCAAAATAACACAAAAGTGTGAAACTTGATGAATCAAAAGGGCTAAACGGTTACGCGTAGAGTAGAACGACACCCACGAACAAAAACTAGCTTAAAAACTATGATCCACGCATAAAGTTTGAAACTTTTTGCCAAAAAAAGTTATTTTAACTCCTTAAAACATTGAAAGTACAAGAATCTTGGATTAAAAAAATGTAAAAAACGTGTTTTTAAGCGATCCAAAGTGTTAACCACGTTTACGCGTAAGACCGAAAACAAAAACACTTCAAAAACGAAAGTGTTAACCCAAATATTTGGCGATTGATACCACTGTTAGGTCACTAGATTTACAACACAAGCTTCAATGAAAGAGATAGAGGCGGTTGAACAACACACAAACACACACACACGTACAAGTAAAGAAAGGTTAGGCGTAGAGTGTATGTGAAAGAGTAAATTGAACAACAAACCCTCAAGTGAGGGTTATACAAGAGTATTTATAGGCAAGGAGCTAGGGCAACACTCCCCACTCCCTTTTCCTTAATGGACATGGCCCTAAGCTTATGGGCCTTCTACATAAGCTAGACCTTAAACAAACATAAAGGCCATAATAAGCTACCTATTACACATGAGTAACTAACACTTGAATAAAGGTTTAGGAGTGATTCCAACATCCCCTCTCACGTTACGCCGCAACAGAAGCGTGGCTCAGAAAACCAACTAAACGGAAGATTACGGCGTAACTCCATCCCAAGATTACGCCGTAACTAATTAGGTCAAATGAGGTTTCGCGCCGCTGCAAGCTACGACGTAACTAATTCCACAATTACGGCGTAACCACGATTTATTGAAGATACGGCATAACTCATTCCTGATGTTACGCCGTAACCAGCTTTTTCAGAGCAAATTACGAAGAAATAGTGTTACGGCGTAACTCTTAACTTAAGTTACGCCGGAACAAGATCTGGCCTATAAATACCGCTCAAATTCCATCATTTCTAATCATCCCATTTCACACACAACATCAGTGAACATGAGTAGAAGTTAAAGGCAGATCTTGGGGAGCATACAGAGCCATCTCCAAAGGAGAAATCACTCCCCAACGATAAGCATTAGCATTTTATCTTTTCTTTACTTTCAATTCATGTATTTCATAATGTTAAACATTGAATCGATTGTTTTAGTTAATATGAGCGGCTAAGCACCTCTGGTGCTAGCCTAGTTATGATTCCATATTTGTTTTGTTTATGTTTACATTGCTTCCGCATAATTGTTTCTAGTGTATGCATGCATAGTTTGTTGGTAGCTACCCTTGTTTTGGTAGTTTTGAATGGCGGTAGTGAGTTACTTAGGAGATATGACCAACTGACCCTAAGTAGGTAGACTGATTGGGAAGGGTAAGATATGACCAACTGACGACCCTTTGGATTTGACCAACTGATCACCTACCGTTTGGATGAACTTAAAAAGTTAGGGATGAGTGTTTAAGATGCTAGTTCCTGGGCACTCATTGTTACAAATCTTGCATGTAGCGGAACTTAATGACTTGGCTTAGGGGACTAAAAACAACTGGACTTTCAACGGGTCACCTGCGATCTCAAGTGGAAGCCTTTGCTGATAGGTTAGGATGAACTGACCAAATGATGTCCTAGCGACTTTTACCCCCACTTGAAGTAATTGGAAGTAATTAAACGTAAACTTAACGTGATAGGATGAGTAACTAGGTTAGCACACTTCTCCCCTATTGATCACAACCCTTGCCTTTACTTGCTTTTCTTATTTTCTTGTTTTAGTAGTTAATTAATCATCATTAAAATCTATGACACCTACACTTAGTTAAAATCCACACACATAGCTCTTGGGACGACCTCGTTTTTACCGAATAATACACTACACACGACCGGGTACACTGCCCGTTAGTGCATTAGGGTAGACCATAGGTATAACGACACACTATAAATATTAAAACCTGGTCAGTAAAACCTGCATCAAAGAGTCAGTATATTTCTTTTGATGATATGTTATTCTTTTTAACCAAAAGTGATTTGGAGAAGCTTTGGGTGATTGTGTCTTTCAGATATGGTAAGCTTGGACCCACAGGAACCATGGCTTATTATATGCAGTTTGCATTAAAATGCATTGTTAATACAAATAAGCCATAAAAACTATTATTTATATTTTACGATCTTCTAATGTTTTATCGATAACAAACGTAAAATCATTTTAACGAAACAAATAAAATACGTAAATGTTTTGAGCCAATAGTTTACTAACACACTTACATTTTCATATAAATCACTAAAAAAGTAATAGTGTTTTTCATGTGATAATAATGCATATGTATAACAACTAGTGTTTACATATTGGGTAGATATATACGTAGTTAGTATGTATCATAATGGGTAATAGAATGGGTAGAAGTTTAAGTATTTGACCCATTGACCAAATACATTGAATATAATTGGGTAAAACCCAAATTCCATAACCCATACCCATGGAGCATAACCAATAACCCATTGCATGACATCATGCATAAGTCATAATGGGTATTATCCATGACCCATTGAGCTAACCCATGGACTAGATGCACTGCATCTACTAGATACATTATATCTACTTGGATACCCATGGTACAAAGTCTAGGACCCATGACCCATGACCCAAAACCCATGGGCAAAGAGGAGCATCCCACGGTTCCCCCAGTTTACACTGGACGGATCCCTCAAGTAAGAGATCCGTGGGATCCGTGGAACAACAGCAATATTTTGTCTATAAATAGTGTGTAACATATTGGTTTTCACATACACATAATCAAACACATATAGGGTCGAATGGTTTGAAGTTTTAGAGAGAGAAAGTGGAAAAGAGTTGGGAACTTTAGTGACAAAGAAAAATGTATTATGAAAGCTCCAACCCTTTGCCTTGCTAGGCAAAGGGTATTTATTGTTACATGCATGGAACGCCCTCCTTCGGGCTGTGGATCTGGCATACAGTGGGTAAAGACCCGTCCGTCCTTCACGGTGTTACTTAACAAACTACTCATTATTATTAAATGACTACGACTACGAGCTTTCTAAATATTACATATACTTGAGGTGACCGACTCTTTAACTACCAGATTTTCTAAATCCTAACAATATCCCCCTAAGGGAGGTCACCTCAATTACATCAATCACAAACAGATATTCCATTTTGGTGTTCTTGGATTCTTGATTAAGTTATTTTCTCAGTAGCCCGTATTAATTGATTCTTCATGTTCCGCATGTTTGGTTATTTCAAGTGGAGGTCTTTAACTGATCCACGTGTTGGTGATTATTTGAGCCAGCTTCGAGATCATCAGCCGCAGCAAATCTCTGACTCATTCTTTGCTGTATCGCCATTATGTGAAGTTGTGACTTTTGGACTGACATGCTCACATTTTGGATCATGATATCTTCTCATCAGAACAGCGGAAGCTTTGTTGATTCATGATATTTTTAGAAGTGTAGCAGAAGCATGGATTGAAAATCTCAGAGCTAGTTGATGAAGATATGTATTTGTCATGATTTCATTAGAAGTGAGTGTGTTGTGTGAGCATGTGGTTATGGATTGAATCCTCAATTCTGATCAGCTGTAACCGTCGGGTGTCCCTGCAACAACCATTAGCAATAAAGCGCACGAAGGTGTCTTTGATCACTTTCGTTGAATGGGGTTACAAGAACCACGGTTCCTCGTTGATCAGTACAAGTACTTCCTGTGATCAGGTAGAATTCTGAAGAACCTCCTTGACAGGGTTTTGCAACTAATCAAGTCGTTCTCAAACTGGAAATGTTAATACAAATAAGCCGTAAAAAAGTTTATTTATATTTTACGATCTTCTAATGTTTTGTCGATAACAAACGTAAAATCATTTTAACGAAAAAAATAAAATACGTAAATGGTTTGAGCCAATAGTTTTCTAACATACTTACGTTTTCACATAAAACACTAAAACAAGTATAAGTGATTTTATGATTTAGTCATATATATGTACAACAACTAGCGTTTACATATTGGGCAAATAAATACATAACTAGTATGTATTATAATGGGTAATACAATTGGGTAGAAACTTAAGTATTTGACCCCTTGACCAAATAAATTGAATGTAGTTGGGTACAACCCAAAGTCCATGACCCATACCCATGGAGCTTGACCCATAACCCATTGCATGACATCATGCTTATGTCATATATGGATAATATCCATGACCCATGGTTTTAATCCATGGCCCATAGTTTAATCCATGAACCATGGACTAGATGCATTGCATCTTATAGATACATTGTATCTACTTGGATACCCATGATCCATAACCCATGACCCAAAACCCATGGGCAAAAGGGAGCGTCCCACGGATCCCCAGTAATACACTGGACGGATCCCTCAAGTGAGGGATCTATGGGATCCGTGGAACGTAGTGTTTTCTTCTATAAATAGTGAGCCAATCTTCCTTTTGGGTTGCCACTCCACACATACTTTCCCCAAGTATTGTAACCTTCTAACCACAGATCCTAAGGATCTTTCTATGTAGTTTGTCTTTTGTTTTTGTGTGATTCTCTAGGTTCCTCTTAAAGGCGAGACCACTTCTTGAAGTCGAGCAAGCTCAAGTCCATGAGTTGCCATGCTTCGTCATCATCAAGACTATTGAGGTTCTCCTGTTGATACTTCTTTCTTTCTCCATAGAAGTGTTGTGTCCAAGGCATTAGTGAAGGATGCCGAAAGAGTCAAGACGAAAGCATTAGTGAAAGGTGCTTACGGTCCGTGTCAAAAGCATTAGTGAAGAATGCTAAAGGAGTCAAGACGAAGGCATTAGTGAAAGGTGTCAAGCGTTCATGTCAAGTGGCATTAGTGAAAGATGCCAAGGTCGTAAAATCGATGAGTTGCATCGTTATACAAATAGTGATAGTTTGTTTCCAAGGATATTGATATCCTTGATGGTTTTGTAATAAGAAGTGGGTCTCCTTTAGGGTTAGGTGTTTTAAAGTGTTGGGTAGTAGTTCCTCCATTGTAGTGGAACTCGGTACTTAGCCTAGTACCGGATAAAGGGTAGGCGACGTTGTGGTAGGTGTGGTTCTCCTTTGTGAAAGAACCCGGTGGTTAGCCTAGTACCGGAAAAAGAGTAGGCGACGTTGTGAAGGCTTCTCTGCCATAAGGAGTTGGTGTCGTATAGTGATTACGAACTCTCAAGTAGGTGACTCGGGGAGTGGAATAGGGCAAGGATGGTGTCCTTGTAGCCGAACCACTATAAATACTCGTGTCGTGGTTATGTGCTTCTTACTCTTTATCTTTCATTACACATTTATATATCTATCTATCAATGTCCAACATACACATCCAAATGGATTGACATAAGTCGATCTAAATATTTTAAAACAAAGTTTTAATTGGTAAAACTATTCAACCCCCCTTCTAGTTTTCCATAATTGGTATCAGAGCTTCGTTACCAAGTTTCTTAGAGTATGTTGTACTTTAAAAACTTGATACGATCCGTGTATGTTTGAAAACTACAAAGAAGGATTTTTTTGGTCATGTTTTAAAAATCATCATAGTGTTTAATGTTGGACAATGATAGAACGTTCTAATATTTTCCTTGTTAAGAATTCTCCATACTTGGATTTGGGCATTATGAAGAAACTCACTAAATATTTCTTTTCTTAAAAAGAATACTTAGCAAAGGTATGATCTTAATTAATTTCAAGCTTTCTTTTATTTTATTAAAGTCTTAGTAGTATGTTTACACTTTCTTAGTAATTTCTATAGTAGTTATTTATATTGAAATCATCATCAAGAATGGTATTCTTCGTTGATTCGTATAGACTACACTACAAACCTGTAATAATGATATCTCGGCTATTCAAGAGCCTTGATCATTATTCCTCACAAAAGGACTATTGACATTTCATCTATGTCAATGAGTATCCATGTGAAATTTCTTATATTATGATAAAGTGAGATTTTGTCATAATCTTTGAAAAACCTCCTAAAGAATTATGACTAATTCATAAAAAGGGAACCTCGTCAAATAGGATTAGTATTAAACCGTCAAAACCCTAAACCACAAGTTATAGAGCTTAAACATCAAACTCTAGGCATTTTAGAACTCCCAACCAAAGTTATCAAGGAATGCTTAAGCTGAACTTTTGCTGTCATGCCGGATCCCTGAGTTTGAACTAGTCGGATCCCTAATGAGAGGGATCTGTGAGATCCGTGCAACATAAGACAACATAAGTTAAAAATGATCACTGTGGAAGTTCCACTATCACTTTCCCCTCAAAGACTCATGAACAAAAACCTAATTACTGTTTACAAGAGCAAATTCATCATTTCCTTCAAGCAAAACAATCTCTTGTGTAAGTGTAATCTTTACTACATTGTTAATTTAATTCCTTGATTCCTAGGATTACAATTTTCATCTTTAGAAGTTGGGTTTACCACATTGTTTTCTAAGATAATCTAAATCAAAGAATTAACATTGTTAATACAAATTAAACTCATTTCTTGAATTCAATAAAGATGATTTGAGCAAAACTGTGATCAAACCCTTTAGGCTACTATTCAAAATTAACACCACATTGTGGTTTTGTTGTATAGGAACAATCATGCCTAGTAACCGACGACAAGACTATGATGATACCGCCCACTACATCCCAATGTACCATCGAAAGGATGGACTTAGCCCGGAGGATAGGAAAGCTTTCAAGTTGCTCGAAAAGAGACTTTTTCATGAAGGTCGTGTGGTAGAACCATCATTCCTTGCTAACACCAACATCCGACAAGTTTTGAAACAATTGGCTTTGATTGTCTTTTGGACATAAACGAGCAAATTTGCCGGTGTTCGTACGAATTTACAAAACAATGAGAATAGTTAGGAATGAGAACGGGACCATCTCAATTGTCTTCATCATAAATGAGCATGAGTACACCCTTTCGCTTGTAGAATTTAGAAGAATACTACATGTTCCATATCAAGGAGTTTACATGTTCTCCAATGAATGGTCTTTGGCGGAGCTACATGATAAGGATTTAAAAGGTACACTTTTGAGGGGTCATTTAAGCCCTTAATTGATCACTTTTATATCTGTTACTACTTAATTTCGTTCCTTTTCACTTTTTAGATCTCTTGAAGGCAAATTGCTGGAATGACACTTATTCGGACGAAAAGGCGCGAGTATATGAAGAAAATGGCCAAAGTCAAGAATCAAGACACTCAAGCTGCTGGAACAGAAGGTGACGGCGTCACAGTCAAATGGCGAAGCCGTCGCAACACACTTTGTGATGACTCAGTAGCCAAATTACTATTTTACACTTGTCGGCATCAGGTTTTAAAGAGTAGGGCGTCACAACTCAGACGACCTAGATTTGGATCTCGACGGTGTCATATGATGAAGCCGACGGCGTCACAAGCATAAGGTGACGCCGTCACAAAGTTGACGTGGCCAAGACGAAAACCTAACAGCGGCGATCTGACGGCGTCACAAATAAAGAGTGACGCCGTCGAATATTGTAACTCTATATATACAATTCGAATTTTCAGACTTTTAGGGAGGTAGTTTTTTGGAGTAAAACCTAAAACGAACTTTGGCTATCTTGGGCAGTATTTTAGGGTTCCATACCCTATTTTACAACAAGATAAGTGATTTACTTTATTAATTCAATTATGTCTTCAAATGTTTGTGTGTATGCTTGCATGTTTTTCATGTCCGGCTAATTTACTTGTGTGTTTGCTTAGATCTATGAAACCTAGGTATTGAATATTGATTGGTTGTCTCTTATCTTAATTGTGATTGACCTAGTATTGCGATAGTCATTCGTTGTGTTTTTAATGCTTGAGTATCTTTGTAACATTAGTTATAATCACCTAGAGTTATTGTAGGCTAAACATCCAAAGGTAACCTTAGAGTTAGTTTATGAATCCTAGAGATTTCGTAGGCAAAAACCTTAGGTAGTCTCAAAGAGTTAGGGAAAAACGCCATACCCTAAGACCTTAGAATACACAACGCGTTAAGAATAAGGACGTGACAATTCAACCATCAATAGGAGATAACTAGGGAGTAATAGCATCTAGGTAAATACATCTTTAAATCATCATAAGAGCACACAACAATAGACATAGACTACCCTCACCATTAGCTTAGTTAATTAGATAATTAGATAAGTAGAGTAATCTGTAGAAATACCACCCCCCAAATCCAATACCCCGAGATTCGTACCTTTCCATTTTCTAAAATAATATAAAAAGATAAAAAAAATAATCTTCCTCAACCCCAACCTTAGCGTAGTAATTTCTCACTAGCATTCCTATTCCCCTAGAGAACGATATCAATTCCCGAGGCTTACCCTAATACTACACTACAACGATTAGGTTCACTGCCTAGGGTGTTGTAAAACTTGCTCAATGAAAATGAAGTTCCTTTGACCCCGAACGCGCGTTGTACACGTATCACTACACGATATGGTTGATCATCATGAAGTCTACCACATGAGAATCCCGGAAGCAACCACGGTAAGGGATACCGTGTTCATGCAAAGGGCATCCCCATCAAGGGTCACTAGAAATTCCAAAGTGATCTATAGGGACCCATTTCAAATGGAGCTTTCCGAGATGTACGCGTTGTATAGGAAATGGGAAGTCGTGGTGAGGGAGAATGTGCTTTGCTTAGGAGGGAACAAGGATCACCCCAATGCGTGCTTAAGCTTCATGATCTATTGCCTTGTGACCGAGACTCGCTTCAACCTTGCATATTACATGATTAAGAGAATGGCGAGCGTCAAAAGCATGGACAAAATGGTGCTCCCATATGCAATGCTCCTATCCCGTCTTGCAAACTTCATCTTTGCTTTAGATCCTTCTCCGTACTCCTTTGATCATAGCTTTTGCAACAAAGTTATGGTGTCGTTGACCGAGGGAAGAACTACAAGGTTTATGGTGGATGGCAAAAGACCTCACCCACCAACGGATTCATCGGATGAACGGGAGAGACAAAGAGAAGGAGAAGGAAGTAGCAACCCCCTTGGCAACACCGATCTCGACCCTTTGGATTACATCATTCAATTGCCGGACATTCCTAGCCCATCATAAGAATGGCAACAAACCAAAGGGATCTTCAAGTGCTTCGCCAACTTCTTGAAGAAAAAGAAGTAGAGATGGTGGGATGAAGAGTGGAGGGGAGGATGAAGATGGGGAGTGATATGGAAGGATTTGGGAAGTAAGGTAAGGTCATAAGACCTTAATTTGTGAAAACAATTTGAAACAATGGTTTGTAACATCTTAACAATACTTATGTAGAGTAGGATGTAGTATGTAGGAATTGCCATAACTTGGCATTGAATAATTTAACTTAGGAACGACTAGGATGAGATTTTATGACATCTTGAAATCATTCAAGTAGTCGTCGTCACTCATCTTTAGCTACCTTTAGTTCCCCCACACTTGCTATGCGTTATACTTGTTGTGTTTTTGCATTTAATCATTGTAGAAATAACTAGGAGAAGAATTTGCTAATAGTGAAAGAATTGCACATTTGCTGAAAGCCTTCTGATCTGCAGTAGCTGGATCCCAGAATTATAACTAGCCGGATCCCTCCCAAGAGGGAACCGTGGGATCCGGGAAGACAGATATCACATACAGATCACTATACATCCAAGTTATCCCCTTAACCACATTATGATGGCTAAACATGATTCTTTAATACCACTTAAGGCTTCCTCAAGCACATTAGGTCTCACATTCACTCGTAGGTAACTTAGGATCAAATTCAAAGTGCCTTTGATTTATCAAACTCACGAATATCCACCATATTTCCGCTCCAACGCTCACACATTATTCCTCACATCTCAAAACACTTAGTTTGATATTTCCATCAATTTTAGCAAATTGATTTTAGTCACTCTCACCTCAAAATAGGCTTAACACTAGTTTTTCATTTTTCTTTATTTTTTAGGATTTTCTCAAATTTCTCTTGAGTCATCATCTGATTTCTAAGACCAATTGTCATCATTTTCCCGTTTCAAATCAAATGGTATCCTCCTCAAGCACTTAGTTAGACTCTCTAAAGTCCACTTTCCTACCCAAAACCATCATTAAGTACCCTCACTCTTTATGGTTGAGCATTTAAGACATCCACCACTCAAGACATCTAAGGAAAGTCAAATCCTCAAGATTCATAGGTACTAGACCTTACATAAAGCATAATCATTTCATCACATATCTATCTGTCAGACGGATCCCTAGTTTATAACCAGACGGATCCCTAGTGAGAGGGATCCGTGGGATCCATGTCTACAAAAAGACTTTAATCACCTTTTCTTTCAAATTTAAGCCACCTTTGGTAATCTAAACACCTTTAGTTACCATTTAATGACTTCCTAGAGCTGAACAACATCTTAGTTGACCTTAGTGCATGCCTAATCCCCTTAGTGATCATGAATTTAATTCCTTAATTCAAATTCATCCTTTATAAACCAAACACTCTTGAGGTTAAGTCATCACTCCTACCTAATTCTCAAAAATCAGTAGTTAGAAGCTCATATTGCATCCTCACCATCACTATGACTAAAGCACTTAGCAACAACTCTTCAACCAAAGGCTCATCCAAAAGGAATGGTCATATGATTCATGAGATTTCATCCACTGAATCATCCCCCGTAAGAGAAAATAGTGCTATAATCCTACCTCAACAAACCCAATCAACAATTGCGAAGAGAACCGCAAGAATTAGCATTAGACCTTTTGGACTAGAAAAGGGTTCATCAAGCTCTAAACCAAACGTACCTAGTTCTAGCAAACCGTCTAAGCCTTCATTTATAGAGCATAGACTACACCCTTTCACCGAGCCTCTCTCTCACCTAAATCTCTATTCATTAGAGCATTCACCACCAAGAACTTCCCATTCACCAACTTTCTCGTTAAATAGGGAACCACCTACAACACCAACTAGTCCATCATTGGAAAACAAGAAACCACAAGGACTTGATCGTATGGAGGAATTTCCATTACCACCACCCTCATTTTTAGTAGAACCTCATCCTACATTTCTCAATGAAACCCCACCAACATTTGTAGAGCCTCCTCAAAACATCCAATCTCCTCCAGTTCCTAATCAAGACAATAATTGCTCTAATTGTCTAATCACCCAAGGACTTGTTCAAGAAGTATGAAATGAATTCCATTTCATGTTTAATCATCTTCTTGAAAGATTGGACCAAATCAACAAGTCTACTCATCCTTAGACTCAAGCACATGGTTGCTTCTTAAGTTTTGGTCACTTATTAGTATTAGTAGAATATGCATTACATGGCTAAATCATTCTCTTAGTTTTTAGAGATTGGTTGATCATCTCTTATGTTTTATTTAATGATAGTTCATATGCCATATTTCTTTGAGTATATGTTTGTTGGTTTAATACATATCTATTTTGATGTTAACATTATTTTGTTACATCACCATTGCTGAATTATGTTATCAGATAGACGGATCCCTGAGATTTGCCTAGACAGATCCCTCCAAGGAGGGAACCATGGGATCCGTGCAATAGAAAACCAATTTTCTACTAACTTGAGTCTTATTTGCAGGAAATTATGCACTATATACTTGTTTTCTAACCTATGTTTTGCAGATTTTCAAAATACACATGAAGAATTTGACACCCTAAGGTAGGGGGAGCTTTGTGTCAAATAATACATTACAAAACCATTTGCAATATAATCCTCATATGGATTACATTTCGTTACATCCCCTTGCAAAGTTGCAATCATCAAGGGGGAGCATTTTCGTCATTAAGACGAAACCATTTGCAAACATAGTTGCAATGCATTAGCTTAGTATTTTTTATTTACTTGACGCCCTCACAAAGGGATGGACTCGTCAAGGGGGAGTTAAGACGAGAACTCTTCCCGTCACTTGCTCTCTATATTTTTTTCTTTACATGTTTTTTTTAAAACATTGTGTTATTTTCTTTTCGACGCTTTTTTTGTTTCGACAAAAAGGGGGGGAGAAGAGAGTAAAAACTCCAATTCGAACTTTTACGAATTTTAGTTTTTCCTTCAAATAATTTTATGCTTTGTCATAAGAAAAAAAGGGAGATTGTTAATACAAATAAGCCGTAAAATCGTTTATTTATATTTTACGATCTTCTAATGTTTTGTCGATAACAAACTTAGATTTTAACAAAACAAATAAAATACGTAAATGGTTTGAGCCAATAGTTTTCTAACACACTTACGTTTTCACATAAAACACTAAAACAAGTATAAGTGATTTTATAATTTAGTAATACATATGTACAACAACTAGCGTTTACATATTGGGCAAATATATACATAACTAGTATGTATTATAATGGGTAATACAATTGGGTAGAAACTTAAGTATTTAACCCATTGACCAAATACATTGAATGTAGTTGGGTACAACCCAAAGTCCGTGATCCATGGAGCTTGACCCTAACCCATTGCATGACATCATGCTTATGTCATATATGGATAATATCCATGACCCATGGTTTTAATCCATGGCCCATAGTTTTAATCCATAAACCATGGACTAGATGCATTACATCTTATAGATACATTGTATCTACTTGGATACCCATGATCCATAACCCATGACCCAAAACCCATGGGCAAAAGGGAGCGTCCCACGGATCCCCAGTAATACACTGGACGGATCCCTTAAGTGAGGGATCCATGGGATTCGTGGAACAATAGTTGTTTTTCTTCTATAAATAGTGAGCCAATTCTTCCTTTTGGGTTGCCACTCCCACACATACTTTCCCCAAGTATTGTAAACTTCTAACCCCAGATCCTAAGGATCTTTCTATGTAGTTTGTCTTTTGTTTTTGTGTGATTCTCTAGGTTCCTCTTAAAGGTGAGATCACCACTTCTTGAACGTCCATGAGCTGCCATGCTTCGTCATCATTAAGACTACTGAGGTTCTCTTGTTGATACTTATTTCTTCCTCTATAGAAGTGTTGTGTCCAAGGCATTAGTGAAGGAATCTGAAAGAGTCAAGACGAAAGCATTAGTGAAAGGTGCTTAACGTCCGTGTCAAAAGCATTAGTGAAGAATGCTAAAGGAGTCAAGACGAAGGCATTAGTGAAAGGTGCCAAGCGTTCGTGTCAAGGGCATTAGTGAAAGATGCCTAGATGTCAAATCAAGTGGTATTAGTGAAGGATTCCAAGGTCGTATAATCGATGAGATGCATCGTTACACAAATAGTAATAGTTTGTTTCCAAGGATATTGATATCCTTGATGGTGTTGTAATAAGGAGTAGGTCTCCTTTCGGGTTAGGTGTTTTGAAGTGTTGGGTAGTAGTTCCTCCATTGTAAAGGAACTAGGTACTTAGCCTAGTACCGTATAAAGGGTAGGCAAGGTTGTGGTATGTGAGGTTCTCCTTTGTGAAAGAACCCGGTGGTTAGCCTAGTACCGGAAAAAGAGTAGGCGACGTTATGAAGGCTTCTCTGCCATAAGGAGTTGGTGTCGTGTAGTGATTACGAACTCTCGAGTAGGTGACTCGGGGAGTGGAATAGGGCAAGGAAGGTGTCCTTGTAGCCGAACCACTATAAATACTCGTGTCGTGGTTATGTACTTCTTACTCTTTATCTTTCATTACACATTTATATATCTATCTATCAATGTCCAACATACACATCCAAATAGATTGACATAAGTTGATCTAAATATTTTAAAACAAAGTTTTAATTGGTAAAACTATTCAATCCCCCCTTCTAGTCATCCACAGGAATGTCTTAAAGAAGACAGCACGGAGTGAGTGAACCAGCTAATTGAGATTCACTGATTGATGAAAAATGATTTGAAAAACAATCGTGTATTGCTTAATAGAAATGGTTTTTAAATACAACGAAGGTTTTATGGAAAACTTAATACACAGTCGATATGCTAGAGAAAAGAGTTGTTGAGCGCAACGACTAGTTTTTCAAAGGTATCCATCAATCCATTTCCTGGACCAAGGTTGATTCAAGAGTGAATCGCCCCATCATTTCTATCCAGTTGTCACAAGTTTGATCTTTCGAGAAGATTTCACATGTCACCCACCAAGAGCTTGTTTGATGTTGGCTCTAGAAGAATTTCCATCTTCATTGTGAATACTTTTACATGTCACTCGGATGTTCTGGCAATACCACAAGGATAATGCGTAGGACTCTCAAAATATATTCTTACTTTCCACATTGTGTGAATCAGTAAGTCTTCATTAATTGTGTCCTAATGAGATTTATTAATGATCTCTTGGCTCTAGACTCAATTGTGCATTTTGGTTTCCTATGTCGGAGACTAGGGAGAGGGTCTCCTTCTTCAATATCAACTATCTCTAAGAGAAAGTCGATAGATTATGTAGGTTCCCCGTGAGAATGAAACAAGTCCTTTTTAAGAGGAACTTGAGTAGCTTGGGAATTTTAGTGCAGTGCGTCAATGGGTCCATGACATCTTGTCTTCAATACCAGTGTTACCTTGGTAACAACCAGTAGCATATGAATTGAACCCGGTTTTTGCCCTAAGGATGAATAAAATGAGGGCTATTTCTTTTCACCCTTTTCACATTCAATTCTTTTTCATTCTTCAACCCCTTCAGTGCTTACTAAGACTTCATTACTAGAACCTTCTTGGGTTTATTCCAGTTCTAGCTCAATCTCAGTCGGCACTCTTCCCATATTCTCATTTTTCTCCTTTTTTCAATATACCTAAGGACTTCTACACTATCTAGTGGATTGTCCCTGGGTAGATCCCTCCGGCTCTGGCGGGATCGTGGGAACGAATACCTAACCTAACCATCCTTATATCTCCATGCATAAAATAAATTGGTCGGTCTTTTGGTATTGTTCATTCCGCCTCGAAACCAATTGAAAACCATTTGAAAATCAATCAAGGTACTTGTGATATATAAAATCAAAGCGTTTTGTACCTTAGTTGTTTTTGATAATTTAGAAATGCTCCCCGTCAACAAGTGCTTCGGGTGTTAGAAATTATTTTAGCACACAGAGGCAAGAGGACTTTTGAAATCTTAGATTGAGAATGAAAGATCCACTCTTTGATTAACATTTTCCAAAATGATCATCATCACTTCCCGATCAAATATCGTATTTTAAGTACTTCGGATAAAATATTTATGGGAAGGATGAGCTTTTCTTTTGATTGCTCCCCCTCAATATGTGCATCGAGATTCGAAAGAGTTTTGCACATATTAGAGGGAACCTGCACTTTGAGATAAATCAATCACGATTCAATACTTTTTGGTTTAAGATAATTGCTCCCCCTTAACATGTGCATGGGAAATTTGAAATCGTTTGTCACATGGAGGGAGGAGTGCTTGTTGTTATATTTCTAAAACCACTTATCGAATTATCAGTTTATATCCAATTTAAGTCACAAATTCTTCCCCGATCACAATTTTCAAACCCTTTGAGATTTGTGATCTCAATTGATTTAAATTATTTTTGAAAGCTTTTTTAGGAGAATGGTGGCCTGATTTTGAAAACATTTAACTGATATGGATCAAATTATGAAACTTTAATCTTCAATGATCAAACATGCTTAAGTATCTTATGAAAACACAATATTACCCTTAGTCTGGGTCTAATTGTACAAAAAAATGTTCTTTTTGATTATCCAAGTGTAGACCTTGCTCGTTTACGTGCCAATTGTTTGAAAAAAAACCTTTTTGTTTTGATTGAAATCATTCTCCCCCTCAATCAATGACCAAAGTTGTTGATTGAATTATTTTCAAAGCAATTTAGTTTTCATAAGATGACAAATATTTTTCAGAAGAATATTTAGAAGAAAAAATATTTATGAGGAAACATTTGTCTTTTGGCGACAAACTTTCCTTATGAACTATTGTTTTTAGAATCAGAGCATAAGGTTTCAAAATTCGATTAAGCATGGTATGGAAAACTAGAAGGGGGGGGTTGAATAGTTTTACCAATTAAAACTTCATTTTAATCTATTTAGATCGACTTATGTCAATCTATTTGGATGTGTGTATTGGATGTTGATAAATAAACATATAAAGGTAAGTAATGAAAAGATAAGAGTAAGAAGTACAAAACCACAACGCAAGTATTTATAGTGGTTCGGCTACAAGGTCACCTTCCTTGCCCTACTCCACTCCCCGAGTCACCTACTCGAGAGTTCGTAATCACTACACCAATCTCCTTATGGCGGAGAAGCCTTCACAACGTCGCCTACTCTTTTTCCGGTACTAGGCTAACCACCGGGTTCTTTCACTCCAAGGTGAACCACACCTACACAACATCGCCTACCCTTTATAAGGTACTAGGCTAAGTACCTAGTTCTTTCACACCGTAGGTGAACTACACCTTCACAACGTCGCCTACCCTTTATTAGGTACTAGGCTAAGCACCTAGTTCCATTGCAATGGAGGAACTACTACCACACTACACCAACGACTAATCCCAAAGGAAATCTACTCCTTTACAACATCATCAAGGATATCAATATCCTTGGATCTAATACTAGTCTATCTTGTACATTGAAACACACCATATCGAATGTACATCTAAGGCACCTTTCACTAATGCCTTTGACTAGATCTACAAGACACCTTTCACTAATGTCTTGTGTCTTCACTTCTAAGCACCTTTCACTAATGCTTCTTTGTCTTGACTTCTAAGCACCTTTCACTAATGCTTCTTTGTCTTGACTTCTAAGCACCTTTCGCTAATGCTTCTTTGTCGTGACTTCCAAGAACCTACCACAAGTGCTTTATCATATAGACGATAGATACCCTTCACTAATATCTTCGTCTTGACTCTTGAGACATCTTTCACTAATGTCTTTAACACTACACTTCTTTGAAGAAAGAAAGGAATCATCAACAAGAAGACTTCAGTAGCCTTGATGATGAGGAAGCATGGCAACTCATGGACTTGAGCTTGCTCGACTTCAAAGGTGGTGATCTTGCCTTTAAGAGGAACCTAAAAGATCACACAAAAACAAAACTACAAACATAGATCTCTTGGATCTAAGGTTAGTGAGATTTAACTCAGGGGAGAAAGTGTGTTAGAAAGGGATTCAAAAGGGGTAAGAAATAATGAATACATTGCTCACTATTTATAGAGGAAAAATCCTACTGTTCCCCGGATCCCACGGATCCCTACCACAAGGGATCCGGCTAGCACAAAGCTAGGGATCCGTGGTACGCTCCTCTTTGCCCATGGGTATTTTTGGTTATGGGTCATGGGTCATGGGTTATGGGTTGATCCATGGTTTTCTTTCTAGGTACAATGTATCTTAAGGATACAATGAACTTGGTTAACTGGTATATATAAAACCATAGGTTGTGGGTCAAAACCATTTGCTAGTATTTAACCATTTAGTATATACTTGTATTTACCCATTTTAGCATATACTTAGTTTTTACCCATTTTAGTATACTTAGTTTAAGTATATGTTTAAACCAATATGTAAACACTAGTTGTTGTACATATGTATCTAAATCATAAGATCACTTATACTTGTTTTAGTGTTTTATGTGAAAGCGTAAGTGTGTTAGAAAACTATTAGTCCAAACCATTTACATATTTTATTTGTTTCGTTAAAATGATTTTACTTTTCTTATCGACAAAACATTAGAAGATCGTAAAATATAAATAAGAGTTTTTACGGCTTATTTGTATTAACACATGGCTCTGTTCTCTCATTTAAAATGGGTTACTGCCTGAAATGACAGTAAACCATACATTTTTCTCCATCTCATTTTTTTAATTAAAATAAAATGTTTATTATTGCAGTTCGAACTTCATCTAAAGATCCGTGCCATTTTTGAATGACAGACCAAAGTCCGTAGATGTTATCGAAACCTAATAACATGATATAGAAACAAAACTTATTGGACATTTTCAAAATTTTCTGATTTTTTATGTGTTTTAAATTTTGTATTTTTCTGTTTTCTTTTTGTTGGTTTTATAATTTTGTATTTTGCTTTTTGATAAAATATGTACAAAGAATAGATAAAGACAACACCTTTACTCCTCATCTTTCTCCTGAAGACATTTGAGTGTTTTTGGTAGTAGACTTTTCAATCCGAGTCGTGGAAGGATAAACTCAAAACGGTCTCTAGGAAGAGCTTTTGTGAAGATGTCTGCTAGTTGATATTCAGTCCTCACGAAGTATAGTTCAACCACACCTCTTTCAACTTGTTCCCTGATGAAGTGATGTCGAATGTCAATGTTCTTTGCTCTTGAGTGTTGAACATTGTTGCAGCAGAGAGCAATGGCACTTTTGTTATCACAATACAGAGAAACTTTGTTGAATACAAAGCCATAGTCAGATAATTGGGATCTCATCCATAGGATTTGAGCACAACAAGATGACATGGCTATGTATTCAGCCTCTGTAGATGATATAGACGTACTCATTTGTTTCTTTGAAGACCAGCTTACTAACTTATCTCCCAAAAACTAAGCACCTCCTGACGTACTTCGACGAGTATCTTGACACCCTGCATGGTCTGCATCTGAATATGTTGTTAGTGACATATCGGTGTCCTTCAGATACCAAAGTCCCATGTTAATGGTTCCTTGGAGATACCGAAAGACCCATTTAACCGCTTCAAGGTACTTTTTGGTAGGCTTAGCCTGGTATCTAGCACACATGCATACAGCGAACAGAATATCAGGTCTACTGGTTGTGAGGTACATCAGGGATCCAATCATACTACGATATTTCGATTGATCAACCATGATCCCAGAGTGGTCCTCATCCAGTTTTGTACGCTCCACCATGGGAGTGTCAACAGGGTCACAAGAATCAAATCCAAATTTCTTTAAAATCTCATTTGCATATTTAGATTGATTAATAAAAATGCCTCTAGTACTTTGTGAAATTTGTAATACCAAGAAAAATGACATTTGTCCCATCATAGACATTTGGAATTTTGAGCCCATTTTTTTAGAAAAACAATCACATTCATTGGGGTCAGTTGAGGAAAATATAATGTCATCAACATAAATTTGAACATGAAATAAGTGTTTGCCTGACTTTCTGGTGAACAATGTAGGATCAACTGTTGCTTTGCTGAATCAATTTGATAGAAGAAACTTTGATAGTGTATCGTACCATGCTCTTAGAGCTTGCTTTAGACCGTAAAGGGCTTTATTCAAGCGATAGACATGAGTAGGATGTTCTGGATCCACAAAACCTTCAGGCTGGTTGACGTATACAACCTCTTTCAGATCTCCATTGAGAAAAGCAGTCTTCACATCCATCTGATAGACCACCATATTCTTACTAGCAGCAATAGCCAAGAAGATTCTGATTGCCTCAATACGTGCAACAGGAGCAAATGATTCTTCAAAGTCAATACCCTCCTCTTGACGGTATCCTTTTGCAACTAGTCTTGTGTTAATACAAATAAGCCGTAAAAACGTTTATTTACATTTTACGATCTTCTAATGTTTTGTCGATAACAAAAGTAAAATCATTTTAACGAAACAAATAAAATACGTAAATGTTTTGAACTAATAGTTTCTAACATATTCACATTTTCACATAAAACACTAAAATAAGTATAAGTGATTTTATGATTTGATATTACATATGTACAACAACTAGTGTTTACATATTTGGGTAAAATATACACATAACTAGTATGTAGTATATTGGGTAACATAAATGGGTAGAAACTTAAGTATCATAACCCATTGGGCAAATACAAATGAATGTAGTTGGATACAACCCAAAGCCCATGACCCATGGAGCTTGACTCATAACCCATTGCATGACATCATGCTTATATCATTTATGGATATTATCCATAACCCATGGTTTTGACCCATACCTATGTGACTAGGTGCATTGCACTCAAGAGATACATTGTATCTAGCTAAAGACCCATGGATCAACCCATGACCCATGACCCATAACCAAAATACCCATGGGTAAAGGGGAGCGTCCCACGGATCCCTAGTTTTACGCTAGACGGATCCCTTGTGGAAGGGATCCGTGGGATCTGGGGAACAGTAGAATTTTTCCTCTATAAATAGTGAGCCATTTCTTCATTGTTTCTCACCCCTTTCTAACATACTTTCCCCAAGAGTTAAAAACTCTCTAACCAGAGATCCAAGAGATCTATGTTTGTAGTTTTGTTTTTTTGTGATCTTCTAGGTTCCTCTTAAAGGCAAGATCACCACCTTTGAAGTCGAGCAAGCTCAAGTCCATGAGTTGCCAAGCTTCCTCATCATCAAGACTACTGAAGTCTTCTTGTTGATGATTGTTTTTCTTTCAAAGAAGTGTTGAAGACAATTTTGAATGGTGTCTCAAGTGTCAAGATGAAGATATTAGTGAAGGGTATATATCGTCCATATCATAAGCACTTGTGGTAGGTGCTTAGAAGTCAAGACAAGAAGCATTAGTGAAGGGTGCTTAGAAGTCAAGACACAAGCCATTAGTGAAGGGTGTCTTGAAGATCTAATCAAAGGCATTAGTGAAAGGTGCCTTAGATGTAGATTCGATATGGTGTGTTTCGATTTACAAGATATATTAGTACTAGATCCAAGGATATTGATATCCTTGATGATGTTGTAAAGGAGTAGATCTCCTTTGGGATTAGTCGTTGGTAGTAGTTCCTCCATTGCAATGGAACTAGAAGCTTAGCCTAGTACCTATTAAAGGGTAGGCGACGTTGTGTAGGTGTGGTTCACCTTGGTGTGAAAGAACTAGGTACTTAGCCTAGTACCTTATAAAGGGTAGGCGACGTTGTGTAGGTGTGGTTCACCTTGGAGTGAAAGAACCCGGTGGTTAGCCTAGCACCGGAAAAAGGGTAGGCGACGTTGTGAAGGCTTCTCCGCCATAAGAAGATTGGTGTAGTGTTTACGAACTCTCGAGTAGGTGACTCGGGGAGTGGAGTAGGGCAAGGAAGGTATCCTTGTAGCCGAACCACTATAAATACTCGCGTTGTGGTTTTGTGCTTCTTACTCTTATCTTTTCATTACATACCTTATGTTTGTTTATCAACATCCAACACACACATCCATATAGATTGACATAAGTCGGTCTAAATAGTTTAAAAGGAAGTTTTAATTGGCAAAACTATTCAACCCCCGCTTCTAGTTTTCCACAATTGGCATCAGAGCTTCGTTACCAAGTTTCTTA
The DNA here is from genome assembly GCA_910596185.1 of Chrysanthemum makinoi. Lineage (NCBI taxonomy): Eukaryota > Viridiplantae > Streptophyta > Magnoliopsida > Asterales > Asteraceae > Chrysanthemum > Chrysanthemum makinoi. Next base: position 55,063,305 of record OU343221.1, on the reverse strand, counting down.
AAGTATATTGTACTTTAAAAACTTGATACGATCCATGGTTAATTGAAAACTACAAAGAAGGTTTTTCATAAAAACAAACACCATGTCTTAAAAAAACTTTTGTTTGGATGTTGATTAGATGACAGCATTTTTTTACTTATTTTTCATTTAATTGCACTAATCTTCTTTGTCATGTTGATTAGTCAAAGCTCACACCCACCAAGCTATAAGAATCGCTTGGTAACAAGAATACCTTCGTTAAGAAGGTATCTTGAACACAAAGGAGCTGGAATTGTCTTGTGTCATTTGTAAAGACATTCCTAAGTGCATTTGAGGTATGACTTTTCCTTTATCTCTTAATGACATTAGCTTAACAAATAAGTATGATTACCTAGGTATTTATTTGATTATTTTGTGTGCATATACATGTATTACATATAGCTTCATTATGAAGCTTTTTCTCACATACGTGTCACTCTTTCGTTTAAAAATCATGGTTTATAAAACTTGTGTTTTGTTTTACTTAATTCAAAAATCATATATTTCCTATAATAAAACGAAACAAAAATATCAAAAATTCCTCTTTTCCCATAAATACTCCCACCGTCGACCACTCCATCAAATCCCCACTTTTTCAAATCTTCCAATTTCAAAAATTTCCTGTCATTCAAAACTTCATCTTCCTCTGCATTTCGTCTCAACCGAAACCAAGAAGGATCATCTTCAACATGGTTTACATCGCCCTCGTGCTCATCGCCTTAACACTCATCGCACTTGTGTTCCTGATTCGCTCCCAGACGGTCAAGTTTTGTCACACTAGCTGACCACTTGTGAATGGTCAACCGTAACAAACTTCAAACAGTCTGGAACCAAATGCAATGAAGTCCAGGAGAGTATAGTGTTTCCCCAGGTCGTTATGTCCCAACGAGCTGTGCGAGAATAATCAAACGAATAGTGATCGAGAGGATTTGAACGGAAAAGAGATATGATTGATTAAACCTAAAGAAAAAGTTTATAAATTACAGGGGCTTAAATGCAAATTAAAGAAAATTAAAAAGCTAAATTATATTAAATAAACGCTATCACTATATTTAAAATGATGTTTTTGATTTATCTTATAAATTAAAAACTACGTAACGTACAAAAGAAAATGTGAACTGAAACAATATTAATCCTAAAAATATGAAAATGACATTTTTACAAACCTAATGATAAGAGAAAATTTTTAGAAAAATAAAATTATTTTTATTACTATTTATTTAATTATTATTAATTAAAAACTATTTTTACCTATTTAATAATACCCTAAAATACAAGAAAATATGAAATAAAGCTAGAAAATTGAAATTACGACTTGGAAAAATCTAAAATAACTAAAGAGAATTTTCAAAACTAATTTTGTATTTTTCTGATTATTTTTCTATTTTCTATGAATTAAAAACTATTTAAAACTAATTAAATTGCTAAAAATTACGAATTAAACTATGAAAAATCTGGAAAAATATTTTTTTTGACTTTTTATATTTATCTTAACCTAGGAAAAATGAAAACTTATTTTTTTGAAACTTTTCTGATTTAATTGTATTAAAAGCTAATTAAAATTGCCTAAAAACTGTTTTAAATGAAGAAAAATAGCAAACAGTGCTAGAAAAATATGAAAAATTCAGGAAAAGTCTAAATTAATATTCTGAATCTATGAAAAATATAAAAACAGTAGCTTATGTGTGAGAAATTGAAGCTGCAGTGACAAGTGCTTATAAATAAGCACTTGAAATAAGCCAAAGGCTACAAATGAGCACCAAACTATCACAGAAGCTATAATATGTTAAAACTACTCAAAAGCAACTTATTACAACTATCCTAAACCTCTAAAATACAAGCTACACAGATTTGATGATTTGAGCTTAAGTGCCCAAAACAGTTTTAGCTACTACTTTGTGGCTAGGAAATGAGCCACTCAAATAAGCTGAAACTAAAAACCAGATATAGGATCCTACACTAGACCTGGCTAGCTACTTATAAACCAAGAATGAGACCAAGATAAGCTCTAATGAGCTTGTGACAAGCTCTGCAAGAACCTGAGAAACTGCTCTGGTGACTATGCTCTGTCACAGGGCACTTTTGACCTTTTTGACAAGCTGATTTAGAGCTTTTAAGAGCTTCCAAAAATTTAACAAAAATAAGCTTAAGAACCTTGATCAACTGAACTAGAAAAACCCACAATTTCACTTGATTTGAACCAAAAATGAATACATGAAAATTCAACAAAGGTTGGATCAAAACTGGTTTTTCACATTTTTGACTTTTGACAGTTTTGATATTTGACTTTTGTGAGTTTTAATGCTAATCTATCAACTGATCATGCTAATCTATCAACTGATCATGATGTTATAAGATGAAATGCAACTAATCTAGGCTAGTCTATCTAAATTTACACCTAATGACAGATAATGATCTATTAAAACCTAACTGATGTGGAATTAGAGGCAGTTTAAAGTGAATTTTGACTTAGAGTGTATGCAACTGTTATTTGTTGACTACAATGAGTACAATTGAGCTCAATAAGCCTAAAACAACAAGTCTCAACCACTGAACAAACCTCAAACACAGTTTATGCAGCAGATCCAAACACCACTTAAATCACTGATTTGAACTTTGATTTTACCTAAATTACAAATCCAAGCTATGATTTATACCAGAACAAATCTAAACTACCAATATGATGCAGATAACAATACTACAATTATCAAATACCTACTACATTATTAATGCAATTATGGCAGTAATCAAAGAGTATTCCAACACTTACAATAGTCCTAGCCACAATGGCTTGCCAAACACTACAGGTAACCACTAACCTAAACCTATCATAAACCCATATTCAACACTGCATCAACCCAAATCCACTTCCATGCCTGCTTAACCAAGTTCTCTTCTCAGTTTGACTTTTGTTGACCAAAAACCAAAGTTGCTTGAAACTGAATTGTAAGCTTACCAAAAGCTATAAATAGCTTGAATAAACTTATTTGAACTTAAAAATAAGCTACTAAAAGCTTGGACATAAGAGTTGAAACTGAATTTTGCAACAGTGAACATGAAAACATGAAATATTAATGCAAACTTGAATTGATACTTGAAATTAGTTTTAATACACTGAAATAGCTTAGTTTGATACAATTAAACTTGAAATTACAACTGAGAACCTATTTAAGACATAGAAAATTTTAAACGACATACATATGAAATTAAAAACTAAGTACTCCTCTCCTAGCTTCTCTTTCTTCCTTTTTATACACCAAAACTGCTTCTCTCTCCTATCAGAGCAATTCCCACTTGCATTTGGGACCATTGGATGTCTTGAGAAGATATGGCGTTTGATCACTTTTGGCGCCAAAATGGTTTTAGCCAGTGGGAGGGTTTGAGTGTTAGGTTGAAGAAGCATTTAATGTTTCTTGGATGGTTGTTGAGGTGGAGGGATAAGGTGTGGGATATGTGAGCTGGAGGTGAGGGGAGAATGGTGTTTGCAGACATGGTGGGTGAGGAAGAAGAAAAGGAGGGAAACAAGTGGGCGGGGGTTGACTTATTTGACCGATGGGTTTTAATATTGAAAAGGGGGGATCAAAAAGGAGAGGGTCATAAGGGATATGGCAGGGGTCCAAATGGTTTTGACAAGGTCCAAGGGTCCTGGCTTAGGTTTAATAATACAAGGACTTGTTTTGCAATTTCTGAAAGACCAAGGACCAATGCTGCCATTCTTCCAAAGTTGTTTCAAGGGACCAAAAATGACAAGCTTCAATAGTACAAGGACCAAAATAGACATTTTCAAATTTCCAAGGACCATTTTTGCCAATTTTGAAACTTAAAGGACCAAACTTGTAATTTCTCAAAACTTTTGACATTTTTCACCAATGGACTAATTTTGACAACTTATGATTTTAAAAGGACCTTTGGTGACTTTTCTTTTGAAATAAGTGCTCAGGGACTATTTCTGACAACTTTTTTGAAACTTGGGGACTGGAAAATGCCAATTATGCAAACTTAGCTCATTTTTCATCTGATTTTAAACATTTTGCATCTGAACATATAAAATGCAATTTTGAGATATTTTCAGTATTTTGATGCATTTCTGAGCATTTTTAAATGTTTTGCAGTTCAGATTTAACCAAAAAATGATGAGTATTTACACACTCATCATTCCCTATGATGAAGTTCACATCTACGACATTTACTTTGTTTGTTAATCTATTGGGGTTATATACCCAATCTTTGTATCATAGCATTGAAATGAAATATTACTAATAATCTAAGTTTATCTAGTGTTATTATCATAATGTGTTTATCATTTCTCTTTGTTTTATTTCTTTCTCTCGTGATACATTAGAAGTAATGTATGCATGTTAAAATGTAGGTTAAAACACATATCTTGGTGTAAAACTATGAGATCTAAAATCTATGCTTTTCATCATAAAATCTGTTGTAACTCTGAGATCTGGATCCCAAAAAAATACTAGCCGGATCCCTTTTGAAAAGGAACCGTGGGATCCGTCCTCTTGGAGAAACAGTTTTTCATGCAAATTAAAAACCACTTTTCTTCTAAAAATAATACTCCACTAGAATGTCAAAACCATAAGTGAGTTAAATGTCATTGTTGTTAAAAACCATTGTTAATAAAAATCTAGTTAAAACATTAGATAATCATAGGTTGACCACAAACATCACTTTCTATTAACTCATCTCTTCTATAGGTTCAACTATGACGCATGAATATGAGTTTGATTTTTACTCACTAGCATCTACACTCCAACATCTCGAACCCAACAACACAGTCATTCATGTTGGGTTCAATAACCTCAAAAAATCACTTCGAAGGGCGTATTGTAGACACCTTCTACAATTCGAAGAAGGTATCAATACCTCCTTCCGAGCCATAGGACTAGAATGTCTTCTTGAAATCAAAGAGAAGATATGTCCAAGGTTCATAATGAAATTCTTCCGTCAAGTTGAACTCGTTCATTACGAGGATCGCTCTCTATCACTTTGGTTTTATATCAAAAACCAAAAGTTTACTTTAACCCTTGGGCTTTTTGCTCACATCCTCCGAATTACAAATCATGGACAATGTTCCTTCACCTTGGTCTCTTGATTCTCTCTTCAACTTTTGTGAAGAAAATAGTCCATATTTTTCACACATACCCTCCGGGAAGATTTACATCGCATAATATGCAAAACTCGACCATATTACTCCGATCCAAACATTATCTTCACGGGACATCGAGAAGAGTACAAGCCCTTGCACTCATCCTACGTGAAAATGTTTGGAGTCTTAGGGGAAATCGAGAAATCCTTCCGCTTGTTGTGCTCACATAATGTATTGTTTGCTAACACAACAACCATATAATCTCGCCTACTTTGCAAAGTGGTGTAAATCTTCAAGGCTCCAAGAATAAACTCATCCCTTATGGAATGTTCTTGACGCTCCTCTATCATAATGTTATGCACTTTCATCCTCAATTTCAAAGTCCGTTGTATGTACTTGTGAACAAGAGGATGGAACAGCTAAACATATCTCTCATGAAGACTGTCTTCATTCTTGATTCCACCAATACTCATCAACAACGTGATGATCTTACTAGCGAAAACACTCAAGGAACCTAGTAGTATTTCAAATAGGATCAATCCTCTTGTACTCGTGCTTTATCAATGTAATCCTATTTCCTTCATGAAATAAAACATCTTACATATGATATCTTAGTGTTAGAACCCCTTTAAACCAACCTTGGAATATAATGCATTTTCAAGATCATTGCATACCTTTAGTAAAGGTTACTGGCGGCGAGATGGGCCGGATCCCAAAGTTTGTGCTAGCGGATCCTACACTTAGGAACCGTGGGATACGGCAAACAGAAAATGCAATTGCAAGCATTATATTTCAAACATATCCTTAGAACACCTCACTCTAAGCTAAACATAGTGTCTTAAGGAAAATTAAGTCCTTATCAAGTTAAGTAGATCCTTCCCACTCACACATGAACTCATCGAGATCACACTCTAAGCAGCTTGATCTATCGTTTCATTTTAATCCATTGCTCTTCCGCTCTTAAGCTCACACATCATTTTTCACATGATCCCTCATATCCAAACATTGGAAACATCTTACAGCAAAATCGATCATAATCATACTTACAACAAAATTGGTCAAAATTGATCAAATCCTAGTTTCTCCATCTTAAAGCCTCTAGGATATTTTCCAAAAGATTAATCTAAGTCACTTCTCGATCTCTAGGATCATTTAGCTTCACTTGACACTCTCAAAATCTTTAGTGTCATCCTTGTTCATTCATTTGTACTCATGAAAGTTCCAATTCCTTCCATAAAATGCAATCATTAGCTACATCAATCATTACCCTCAAGTACTTAAGCACCCCTTCATTTAAGACACTTAGGAAGCTGAAACACTCAAGACGATATAGATCTTAGACCTTAGAAACATCATTTCTACTCTTTCATAAGCTGAGAGAGCGGATCCCTAGGATTGGCCTAGGCGGATCCCTCGAGGAGGAACCGTGGGATCCGCATGACAGATTATGTCAAACCTTGCTAAAACAATCATTTCAACTCATCTTTCTAACTCAAACACTCCATCTCATCTTAAATGAAGTTGACTCTTGTGAAGTTGACTCTTGTGCATATTAATCATCACATTCCAATGAATCTTAGTGGATCAAGGCTTAAATGCTCTTGACAAATCTCTTGCTTTATAAACCACATTGTTAGGACTTCCATAGTTATCACCTTCATCCTAACCTCTTGAAATTATCTCATCGTGAGGAAAACTCAAAGTAGTAACTTATCCACCAAAGAACCACCCAAGAAAATTGCTCGTGTTTGTACGAAATTTCTTCAACTAAATCATCTCTGGTCAAGCCAACAAATGCAAGGAACTCTTCTCAACCAATCAAACCAATTCCTAAAAGGATAGTACCCACAAAACTACCTATGCCAAACACCACCATCATCTCCACTATACCATCACCATTGGTTCCTAGAGCTATTTCTTTTACATCTCCAATATCATCACCACACCTCTACAATTTAGAGGATTTGCCTCCTAGGTCGTCTCATCCGCCTCCGCCAACAACATTCTCCTCATTAGGAGGAATAATGGTACAAAATCAAGGTGTTGAGTCAACACTAGCTCCGGCTTCCTTTTCGCCGTTTCCATCATATAATCCCATTTGGATTATGAGAAATCATCAAAGTCAACCACCCGACCATATGGAAGTTGACAATTCTCTACCACCACCATCATTCTTGGTCGATCCATTCCCAAATGCGCCTCCACCAATTCCTCCGTTGTTTGAAGCTCCACAAGCAGCTTCACTTGATCCCGCATCAAGCCATTTCATTTCTTCCACCACCACTACCTAGCCATGACAAAGATTGCTATCATTGTCAACATGTTGAAAGTTTGATACATGAAGTACGAGAATACCAACGTTTCATGTTCAATCATCTCCTCGAATGTTTCGACGAGATTAAACCTAAACAAAACTTGAGCTAGAAGATTTTAGTGGTGTCCTAGCATCAAGTGATAGTTGGTCTAGAAATTCCTAGTCATGTATTCTTTATTTTCTTAGTTTTTAGAGTCATGTATACCATAACTCTAGTTTTATTAAATGAAATTACAAGCTACTTGCTATATTTCTGAGTATATGATTACGTTGTATTCATTTCTCACTTTTGTGATAACATTACTTGTTATATCACAATTCTTTGAAATGATCATCAGTATCTGAGATCCTTCAAATTGCCTAGCGGATCCCTACTAGGAGGGAACCGTGGGATCCGTGAGACAGAAAACTATTTTTATACTAACTTGGATCACATATGTAGGAAATTGTGCATTATACTTGTTTTCTAACCTTTGTTTTGTAGTTATTCAATCTACACTTGAAGACTTTGACACCCTAAAGCTAGGGGTAGCTTTATGTCAAAGCAATACATACAAATTACTTGCAATATTAGGATTACATTTCTTCACATCCCTTTGGTTAATTTCAATTATCAAGGGGGAGCACATTCGTCACTTAGACGAAATATTTTGCAAACTTAGTTGCAAACAAACTAGCTTAGTATTACTTTCTTGACGCCCTTACATAGGGATGGACTCGTCAAGTGGGAGTAAAGCGAGATCCTTTCCGTTACTTGCTCTCTATTTTTTTTTCTTCTCTTTCGTGTTTTCCTAAAAACAATGTGTTAGTTTCCTTCGAAGCTCTTTTGTTTCAACAAAAGGGAGAAAAGTAAAAACTACAAATTCAAACTTTTACGAATTTTAGTTTTTCCTTAAAATAATTCTATGTTTTGTCATCAACAAAAAAGGGGAGATTGTTAATACAAATAATCCGTAAAAATGTTTATTTATATTTTACGATCTTCTAATGTTTTGTCGATAACAAACGTAAAATCATTTTAACGAAACAAATAAAATACGTAAATGTTTTGAACTAATAGTTTCTAACATATTCACATTTTCACATAAAACACTAAAATAAGTATAAGTGATTTTATGATTTGATATACATATGTACAACAACTAGTGTTTACATATTTGGGTAAAATATACACATAACTAGTATGTAGTATATTGGGTAATATAAATGGGTAGAAACTTAAGTATCATAACCCATTGGGCAAATACATTGAATGTAGTTGGGTACAACCCAAAGCCTATGACATGGAGCTTGACCCATAACCCATTGCATGACATCATGCTTATATCATTTATGGATAATATCCATTACCCATGGTTTTGACCCATACCTATGTGATTAGGTGCATTGCACCCAAGAGATACATTGTATCTAGCTAAAGACCCATGGATCAACCCATGACCCATGACCCATAACCAAAATACCCATGGGTAAAGGGGAGCGTCCCACGGATCGTTAGTTTTACGCTAGACGAATCCCTTGTGGAAGGGATCTGTGGGATCTGGGGAATAGTAGAAATTTTCCTCTATAAATAGTGAGCCATTTCCTCATTGTTTCTCACCCATTTCTAACATACTTTCCCCAAGAGTTAAAAACTCTCTAACCACAGATCCAAGAGATCTATGTTTGTAGTTTTGTTTTGTGTAATCTTCTAGGTTCCTCTTAAAGGCAAGATCACCACCTTTGGTCAGCAAGCTCAAGTCCATGAGTTGCCAAGCTTCCTCATCATCAAGACTAAGTCTTGATGATTGTTTTTCTTTTCTAAGAAGTGTTGAAGACATTTGTGAATGATGTCTCAAGTGTCAAGATGAAGATATTAGCGAAGGGTATCTAACATCCGTATCATAAGCACTTTTGGTAGGTGCTTAGAAGTCAAGACTAGAAGCATTGGTGAATGGTGCTTAGAAGTCAAGACACAAGACATTAGTGAAGGGTGTCTTGAAGATCTAGTCAAAGGCATTAGTGAAAGGTGCCTTAGATGTACATTCGATATGGTGTGTTTTGATGTACAAGATAGATTAGTACTAGATCCAAGGATATTCATATCCTTGATGATGTTGTAAAGGAGTAGATCTCCTTTGGGATTAGTCGTTGGTGTAGTGTTAGGTAGTAGTTCCTCCATTGCTTATGGAACTAGGTGCTTAGCCTAGTACCTAATAAAGGGTAGGCAACGTTGTGTAAGTGTGGTTCACCTAGGTGTGAAAGAACTAGGTACTTAGCCTAGTACCTTTTAAAGGGTAGGCGACGTTGTGTAGGTGTGGTTGGTGAAAGAAAGAGTAGTAAAAATTTGTAGGCTTCTCACCATAAGAGAGTGTAGTTTGAAAGTAAATGAAGCAAGGAAAGGTGTCCTTGTAGCGAACCACTATAAATACTCGCGTTGTGGTTTTGTGCTTCTTACTCTTATCTTTTCATTACATACCTTAATATGTTTGTTTATCAACATCCAACACACACATCCATATAGATTGACATAAGTCGATCTAAATAGTTTAAAAGGAAGTTTTAGTTGGAAAAACTATTCAACCCCCCCCCCTTCTAGTTTTCCACATCTTGCCTTGTTCTTCAGAACATCTCCATGCTCATCAAGTTTTACTTTGTAGATCCAGTTGAGAGCAATGATCATAGCACAGTCAGGAGCAGGTACTAATTCCTATACATCTAATCGATCGAACTCGTAAATTTCCTCTTGCATTGCATTGAACCAACTGTCCTCAGACATTGATGCTTTAACATCTTTCGGCTCAATCTTTGATAATACGGAATTGAAGAAGCACCATAAGGAATCAGTTGCAAGTTTTTTACGAGTAGATACTGGACAAGAAGGATTCCCAATGATATTGTAAAATGGATGGTCGTGTGTCCATTTTTTAAAATGCTCGTGTGGTTGCTGTTGAGGAACTAAAGTAGCAGAGTTTGGATCCCCTGATGAAGATGGTTCTGATGAAGGATCAGGGGCAAATATGTTTTCAACGGAGCATCTTCGAGAGTGGCAAAAGGGTTATCTCCATCAAAATTAAGAAACATTTCCATGATGTACAGAAGTTGAGGATTTGAGGATGATGATGAGTGATAAGCAGGTGCTTCTTGAGATAGAGACATTAAAACAGGTGGATTCTCTGTGTTAATTGGATTAGAAGCCGCCACTGGTGAAGAATTATCATTATCATGAGGTTCATAATATTCATCAAACATCGGATCAAACAATTTCTTTAGATCTTCTTCAGATGGAGGTACACATGGGACTGCTAGGGAGTGATTTTGTACAAGAGAAGAACTGATGGGACTACTTGATAAAAATTATTGTGCGGGTCCAGAACTGGATTGTCCAGGATCCGTTTGCTCAGTCAACTCATCGAACGTAACGTTAATAGACTCCATGATGTCTTGGGTTCTTTTATTGTAGATCCGGTAACCCTTCCGGTTTGGTGCATAACCAACGAAAACCCCAATGTCTGCCTTAGCTTTCAATTTACCGAATCTTGGCCATTATTAGGATAGCATAAGGCACGAACAATAGAAAAGACGAATCACGGTTTTCGGTTGTGGACAAGTTCGCAAGGTGTTTTTCCATGAGTTGTATGAATTAGGGAACGGTTTTGGGTGTAGCATGTGGCAATGATACGCGGAGAAACATTAGGACCTAAGGATATAAGCATAGTTCTTGCAGCTTCTAAAAGAGTTCGATTTCGTCTTTCAACTACACCGTTCTGTTGAGGAGTGCGAGGAACACTTCTTTGATGGCTGATCCCAATGCTTTCATAGAGCTGACTTAGTTCTTTGTGTTAATACAAATAAGCCGTAAAAACGATTATTTATATTTTACGATCTTCTAATACTTTGTCGATAACAAACGTAAAATCATTTTAACAAAACAAATAAAATACGAAAATGGTTTGAGCCAATAGTTTTCTAATACACTTATGTTTTCACATAAAACACTAAAACAAGTATAAGTGATTTTATGATTTAGTAATACATATGTACAACAACAAGTGTTTACATATTGGGCAAATATAAACATAAATAGTATGATTATAATGGGTAAAAACTACAACCCCATGGAGCATATCCATAACCCATGGTATTGACCCATACCCATTTGACTAGATGCATTGCATCTATTAGGTACATTGTATCTAATGTAATACCCATGGATCAACCGATAACCCATGACCCATGACCCAAAACCCATGGGAAAAGGGGAGTGTCCCACGGATCCCCAATATTGCACTGGACGGATCCCTCAAATGAGGGATCCGTGGGATCCATGGAACAGTAGACATTTTCTCTCTATAAATAGTGAGCCATTTCTTCATGGTTTCTTACCACTTTCTCACATACTTTCTCTTTGAGTTAAAAACTCTCTAACCCCAGATCCAAGTGATCTATGTATGTAGTTTTGTTTTTGTGTGATCCTTTAGGTTCCTTTTAAAGGCGAAATCAACACCTTTGAAGTCAAGCAAGCTCAAGTCCATGAGTTTCCATGCTTCGTCATCATCAAGACTACTGAAGTTCTCTTGATGATGGCTCTTTTCTTTTTCCTAAGAAGTGTAGTGTTGAAGACATTTATGAAAGATGTCTCAAGTGTCAATACGAAGACATTAGTGAAGGGTGTCGATCGTCCGTATTATAAGCACTTGTGAAGAGTGCTTAGAAGTCAAGACTAGAGGCATTAGTGAAGGATGCCTAGAAGTCAAGACACAAGACATTAGTGAAGGGTGTCTTAAAGATCGAGTCAAAGGCATTAGTGAAAGGTGCATAAGATGTACATTCGATATGGTGTGATTCGATGTACAAGATAGATTAGTATTGGGTCTAAGGATATTGTTATCCTTATTGATATTATAATAAGGAGTAGATCTCCTTTGGGGTTAGGTGATTGGTGTAGTGTTGGGTAGTAGTTCCTCCATTGTAATGGAACTTGGTATCTATCCTAGTACCAGATAAAGGGTAGGCGACGTTGTGATAGGATTGGTTCTCCTTGGTGAAAAGGACTCGGTATCTAGCCTTGTACCGGATAAAGTGTAGGCAATGTTGTGAAGGTTTCTCCACCATAAGGAATCGGTGTTGTGTAGTGATTACGAACTCTCGAGTAGGTGACTCGGGGAGTGGAGTAGGGCAAGGAAGGTGTCCTTGTAGCCGAACCACTATAAATACTCGAGTTGTGGTTTTGTGCTTCTTACTCTTTATCTTTTCATTACATATTTATATTTCTATATGTTTGTTTATCAACATCCAACATACAATCAAATAGATTGACATAAGTCGATCTAAATAGTTTAAAACGAGTTTTAATTGGTAAAACTATTCAACCCCCCCCCCCCTTCTAGTTTTCAATAATTGGCATCATAGCTTCGTTACCTAGTTTCTTAAAGTATATTGTACTTTAAAAACTTGATACGATCCGTGGTTAATTGAAAACTACAAAGAAGGTTTTTCATAAAAACAAACACACCATGTCTTTTAAAACTCTTTGTTTGGATGTTGATTAGATGACAACATTTTTTTTATTTACTCTTCATTTAATAGCACTAATCCTCTTTGTCATGTTGCTTAGTTAAAGCTAATACCTAACACAAAGGAGCCGAAATTTTCTACTGACATTTGTTGTGTCATTTGTAAAGACATTCCTAAGTGCATTAGAGGTATGACTTTCCACTCATCTCTAAATAACATTAGCATAATAAATAAGTATGCTTACATGGGTATTTATATGATTATCTTTTGTGCATATTCATGTATTACATGTAGCTTCATTAGGAAGCCTTCCTCGCATACGTGTTATTTTTTTCGTCTAAAGTCGAGGTTTATAAAATTTGTGTTTTATTTCATTTAATTCAAAAATCATATCCTTCTAATAATAAAACAAAACACAAATCTCAAAAATTCCTCTTTCCCCATAAAAACCCCTCCGTCATCAACTCTATCAAATCCTCACTTTTTCAAATCTTTCACTTTCAAAAATTACCTCTCATTCAAAACTTCATCTTCCTTTTCATCTCATCTCATCTCAAACCAAAACCAAGAAGGTTCGTCATCAACAATGGTTTACATCGCCCCATTGCTCATCGCCTTCATCAACTCTTGTGTTCCTATGATAAAGTTCTCATACGGAGACATATACTTTGTGTTGTTAATCTACATTGGGGTTATATACCCAATCCTTTGTATCGTTCTTAGCATTGAAATGAAATATTACTAGTTTATCTAAGTTTATTATCTTAATGTGTCTCTCATTTTTTATTTATTTAAATCTTTCGTATCTTTTCGTGATACATTAGAAACCATTAATGCATGCTAAAATAAAATGTAGGATAATACACATATCTTGGTATAAATTATAATAACTATGTTTTTATCAAAAATTTGCTTCTGTTACTACAGATCCACGGATCCTGTGGTATACTAGTGGATCCCTGATAGAAGGAACAGTGGGAGGAATCCTTCTGGATAACAGATTTTCCATGCAAAATAAAAACCACTTTCTTCCTAAAAGAAATGTCCTACTAGAATGTCAAACCTTAAGTGAGTTAAATGTCATTGTTAATAAACATCTTGTAAACATGTTAGGTAATCATTGTTTTACCGTATCGTCACATCCTATTAACTTCTCTTTCCTATAGGTTTCGCTATGTCGCATGAATATGAGTTTGATTTTTCACTCACTAGCGTCTACACTCCTAACATCTCCCTTGAGCCCAACACACCTGGCAATCATGTCCGTGGGTTCAATAATCTCGAAACCCATCACTTCCACAAAGGACGTATTGTCGACACCCCTCTACAATTTGAAGAATGTATCAATACTTCTCCAGAGCCATAGGACTAGAATGTCGTCTCGAAATTAACGAGAAAATATGTCCGAGGTTTGTATTGGAATTCTTCCGTCAAGTTGAACTTCGTTAAATAGCGAGGATCGCTCTCTATCTCTTTGGTTTTGGATCAAAAACCAAAAATTGTTTAACCCTTGGGCAATTTGCTCACATCCTCGAATTCTAAATCATGGACAATGTGCCTTTATTGAAGATTGGTCTCTTGATTCTCTCTTCAACTTTCGTGAAGAAAATAGCCCATATTGTTCACACATACCTTCCCCGAAAGACTTGAATCACATAATATGCAAACCCCATTACTCTAATCCAAACATTATCCATACGGGATATCAGAAAGTACAAGCCTGCACTCATCCTACGTGAAAATGTTTGGAGCCTTAGGGGAAATCGAGAAATCCTTCCGCTTGTTGTGCTCACATAATGTATTGTTTGCTAACACAACAACCATACAATCTCGCCTACTTCTTCTCAAGGTGTATTGTAAATCTTCAAGGCTCCAAGAATAAACTAATCCCTTATGGAATGTTCTTGACGTGCCTTTATCATAACATCATGTACTTTCATCCTCAATTTCAAAGTCCGTTGTACGTACTTGTCAACAAGATGATGGAACCTCTAAACGCATCTCTCATGAAGACTTTCTTAATTCCTGAATTGGCAAACACTCATCAACCATTTGATGATCCATCTAGCGAAAACACTCAAGGAACTTAGCCTTAACCTAAATAGGGTCAATCCTTAGTCTCCATTCTTTATCGATGTAATCCAATTTCTTTCATGAAATAAAACATCTTACATTTGATATCTTAGTGTTAGAACCTCTTAGAAAAACTAACTTTGAAATATGATGCATTGTCAAAATCCTTGCATACCTTTTGTAAAGGTTACGCTTGAGAGAAGCGGATCACAAAGTTTGTGCTAGAGCGGATCCCTACTCTTAGGGAACCGTGGGATCAACAACAGAAAATGCAATTAAAATCATTGTATTTCAAACATGTCTTTAGATCACTTCACACTAAGCTAGACATAGTACCGTAAGGCAAATTGAGTCCTTATCAAAGTTGAGTATATTTTCCGTGCCCACATACTCATTTAGATCTTTTCGAAACACCCGTAGATCTATCGTTTCACCAAAACTCATTACTCTTCAGCTATTATACTCATACATGATCCCTCACATGTTAAAACATCTAGCTTTGGAAATATCTCAAAACTAATTATAATCAGCCTTACCCCAAAATTGGTCGAAATTGATCAAATTCAAGTTTTTCCATTTTAAATTTTTAGGATATCCTCCAAGACATTATCCTAAGTTACTATCTGATCTCTAGGATCATTTAGTTCCATTTGACACTCTCAAAATCCTTGGTGTCATATGTGGTCACTCATTGGTACTCTTAAAAGTTCCAACTTCTTCCATAAAAGGCAATCATTAGCTACATCACTCATTACCCTTAAGTATTTAAGTACCTCTTAATTTAAGACACTTAGATGGTGGCACTCAAGAAGAAATAGGCATTATATCTTACAAACATCATTGTTATCCTTTCTTAGCTACTGAGATACGGATCATTAGTATTAGCCTAGACGGATCCATCATTGAAGGGAACCGTGGGATCCGTATGACAGATTTATGTCAACTCTAGCTAAAACAATCATTTCAAACCCATCTTGCTAACTTCAACACTCCACCTCATCCTAATTGAGTCCCTAGATCAGTAAAACTCTAAAGCTGACTCTTGTGCATGTTAATCATCACATTCCTAAGAATCTTAGTGGCTTAAGTCTTGAATGCACTTGCCAAATCCCTTGCTTTATAAACCACATTATTAGGACTCCTAAAGTCATCATCTTCATCCTCATTTTCAGCACTTAGAAACATTTACAAACTTCTTGAATCATCTCATCATGAGGAAAGCTCTAAGTGGTAACTCATCCACCAAAGGACCACCCAAGAAAATTGCTCGTATATACAAATCTCTTCAACGAATCATCTCGGTCAAATCCACAAGCAAGGATTTCTCCTCCACCACTCAACCAATCAAACCAATCCAAAGGGATAGTTCACAAAACTACCTATGCCAAGCACCACCATACCTCCTAAACCAAACAATCCCATTTCCAGTAAACCATCACCATTGGTGCCTAGAGCTATCTCATTCACGACTACACTCTCATCACCACACCTCTATAATCTAGAGGATTTGCCTCCTATACCGTCTCATCCTCCTCCACCGGCAACATTCTCCTCATTAAGAGGAATAATGGTACAAAATCAAGGTGTTGAGTCAACACTTTCCGGCTCCTGCAGTCCCCATCAAATAATCCCATTTGGATTATGAGAAATTATCAAAGTCAACCAACCGACCACATGGAAGTTGACACTTCTCTACCACCACCATCATTCTTGGTCGAGCCATCTTCAAATCGCCTCCACCATCCCTCCGTCGTTTGAGGCTCCCCAACCCTTCACTTGATCCCGCATCAAGCAATTTCCTTTCTTCCACCACCACTACCTAGCCATGACAAAGATTGTTATCATTGTCAACATGTTGAAAGTTTGATACATGAAGTACGGGAAGATCAACGTTTCATGTTCAATCACCTCCTCTAATGTTTTGACGAGATTCAACCTAAACAAAATTGAGTTATGCGGGTTTTACTGACAAGGTTTTAATATTCATAAAGTCTCGTTATACCTATGGTCTACCCTAGTGCACTAACGGGCAGTGTACCATGTCGTGTGTAGTGTAATGTCGGTAAAGCGAGGTCGTCCGAAGAGCTATGTGTGTTGGATTATTACTAAGTCTAGGTGTCACAGATTAATAATGGTTTCGATAGGGAATTAATTAGTTAAACTACTAAAGCAGAATAAAGAAAATAAAGCAAATAAATGGAAAATGGTAAATCAATAGAGGAGAGTGGTTCTAACCTAGTTAATCCTCCTAGCTAGTTATTTCTACGTCTACTTACTTCCAATTACTTCAGGTGGGGTCAAAGTCGAGAGGACAACATTTGATCAATTATGCAACCTATCAGCAAAGATGCCACCATAGGAGAAGCCAGGTGTCCCTTCATAAGTCCTGTTGTTCCTGGTCCCCTAAGCCAAGTCATTAAGTACCGCTACATGCTAGATTTACAATAGTGAGTGCCCGGCCGTTAGGAAAATAGAAACTCACCCCCTAATTCTTAAGTTCATCCAAACGGTAGGTGATCAGTTGGTCAAATCACACAAGTAGAAAGGGTCGTCAGTTGGTCATAACTTACCCTTCCCGTCTAAGTCCGCACACCTAGGGTCAGTTGGTCATATCTCCTAGGAAATTGGCCTCTACCGCCATTCAAAACTACCGAACCAATGGTGGCTACCAATAAACTGTGCATGCATACACTTAGAAATAATTGTCGGAAGTAAAGTAAGCAAAAAAAACAATTAAGGAATCATAGGCGGCACCAAGAGGTGCTGGCATCTATTAATCATACAAACCAATTCAATATTCAAAGGTATGAAATACATGAATTAAAAGTAAAAGAAATATAAAATGCTAATGCTTATCGTAGGGGAGTGATTTCTCCTTGGAGACACTCCGTATGCTCCTCTAGACACTTGGAGCTTTTTCGACGTTCTCTTGTTGTTGTGTGTGGAATGGGATGATTAGAAATGGAATTAGTGGGGTATTTATAGGCGGATCTAGGTTACTAACTAATATAAGATTCTGCCGTAACCTTCTATTTCATCGTATTTTGCACTAGATGCTAGTTCGTAACCTTATAAGTTGTTAGAACGTAGTCTTCAATAAACTTGGTTACGCGTGGTTGAGGTAATAGTTACGGCGTAAGTATCATCGGCGTGGAACCTCATTTGACCTAATATAGTTACGTCGTAGCCTTTGGGAAAAGTTACGCCGTAACCCGATATTGGTTTTTCGAGTCACGCAATAGTTACGGTAATGTTAGAGCAGAGTTACGCGTAACTTCTTTAATACGATAATTCTTTAGATAATTCTCCAATTCCGCGTCTCTTTGCTGCGTAATTTACACGAAGTGGAAAACAATGGAAAACAAGCGTAAATCCATATAAATGATATAAATTACAAGCATTATCTGGGGAAATTTACACTTAATAATCGGGACTATTTGATGTTATCAAATATCCCCCCACTTGAACTCTACTTGCCCTCAAGTAGACCTTATTAGAAAGATTCTTAAAAAGATATTTAACAAAACCTGGAAAATATAAGTTTATAAATCCCTTATGCTAGAATAAAACAAAGCCGAACACCACGAAGAGGAACACTTTCAAATCTCTCACTATTCTAAGTGTCAATTTCGGGGTGATCTCTCAATCGCACAGTCATAGCATGTATTCTATCATAAGCTTGGCGGTTACACAATCTCCACCACTAGAGTTAAGGGCTAAACAATTCTCGAAGGCAATATGGGTAGACACGACAAAGGTTAAGGGGTGACTCGTCATTACTAACATGTCACGGAAAAGTGGACAAAATCAATGATACATGACCAAATCCATGGCCAAGACACCAAAGATTGCTCGCTGCATCACCTAGACACGCTTCATGACTAAAGGGTAGGATAAGACATGGGATATATAAATGGTGTAAAATAAAAAAAACTAGGTAGTCTAAATCAATAACCAAGTCATCACCACTTACCGTCCGCCCAAATTTCAAGCTTTGAAGTCATTAGAGGACGTCGTGATGGGCGCACTACCTTTTCTTCAACTGCTGGCATAAATACCAACTCCAATCTTCAAATGTGACCGAGGTGGCCTCCTCGATACTAAATCTATAAAGCTCATAATATAGAGTGCTTATAACATCGCTCTTTACAATAACATAACAACTTTTTTTTTTCGAATCACTTTTTTTTTCATTCAACATAACAATAATAGCTTAAACATAATATCCCCCCACTTGAGATGAACAAAGGGAATTCGGGGGGTCTTCAATGATCTTCAGGAATGTTGTCGATGAAAGCGTGATTTTTGAACCTTTCCACTCAAACCTTGAACTTAGGAAAATGATGACTTCTTAATCACAAATAAAGACTACAGGGTAGGCTAAGGTGTATAGGTGTATCGAAATAATATATCGGGTTAAAAAAAATAAAAGGAATGGCTCAGATAGGTGTATCTAGGGGTATCTTGCACTAATGGTGAGTGCAACAAAAGGGTTTCACATGGGGGTCGAGAAGTCGAGGTGACTAATTGATAGACACACAATGGTAGGCTGTTTGGGTGATAATCCTATAATATTGCCATCTAAAACTGAAAAGTCCAAATACATCGAGCTAACTCGACATACCTCGTCTATGCTCTCGAAATGATGCAAAGGCCAAGTTCTAAAGTTTACAAGCTACCGGCACACTCATAATTTGGTGGATTTGGGGTAAAATATAGGAAACGGATAAGGCTAATCTCACCATATAGTATCAAGGGTTGTATGTGCTCGGCTAAGGTCTAATCTAGTTAGGTTAAGAAAAACATGTCAAAATTTTAAAAATGGCATAATTTTTCAAAATAAACTAGAAAAGCAAAATAATGTTCAAGAGATAATTCTACTTCCCACTTGAATTGTACAAAGTCCCTTTGTACTAAGCATTAAATAAAAGTGAAGAGAAAGAGAATTAGAGCGAGAACTTCCTGAAATTTCTATAAAGAAAGAAAGAAGGCCTCTGAACAAAGAGGCGTGCTTGTAGTATAAGCATCATGAACAAACTTCAATCCCTAAAATCACACTACCAACAAGCATAATTCTAAAAAGACAAAATGAAAAATGAAAAACAAACCTAACTCACTTTCGTAGGAATCACGGTTTCATTTAGCACATGCAACAAGCCTTTTAAATCACTTGGTGTCCCAAGTGGACGAGTGAAGTCTCGTGAGGGTTTACAGGGAACACACCCACAAAGTTTATTTAAAATACTAATACAAGGTTATTGCGTTTTAAAATGAAAGAATTAAAGCAGGGGAAGGTTACGTCATAACTCTTATGAGAGGAGTGCATGGCAAAACTGACATAAGTTGCAAGCGAGTGGTTACTGTAACCACACAGTGGTATAGCCGTAATTAGTAATGCGTCATGAATTCGCTACAAAAAGTTGGTTACGGGTCACTAAGATGAGTTA
Organism: Chrysanthemum makinoi; assembly: GCA_910596185.1. Lineage (NCBI taxonomy): Eukaryota > Viridiplantae > Streptophyta > Magnoliopsida > Asterales > Asteraceae > Chrysanthemum > Chrysanthemum makinoi. Next base: position 55,042,859 of record OU343221.1, on the reverse strand, counting down.
CGCCGTAACTCTGGTCAATCAAATGCAAATGGCAGCATTACTTCCCGGTTCCTGCAAAATGGTTAGAAAACACAAAACCCTACAGAAATGGAAATAAAACAAAACAGAGGGATAATTCGGTTGCCTCGAAAAGCACTTTTCTTTATTTGAGTCTTTAAGTTAGACTCGATCCGCGGGGCTTATGGGGCCTTTGGACTGGCGACTTCCACCACTCGTTGGCACTCATTCATCCATTTGTCAAACCCCTTTTTCCTCGTAGTGTTGCGGATGCCATCTGTTCCAAATTCATGTGAAAGCCATTCATCACATGATTTTCCCGGTCATCATCTTCAGCAATAAGACTACTAGTTATACTTATGCTAGATATTGCATCGTTTATTCGATGAGATGATTGTAGCTTAGCCAGTCCCTTATGGATTTTCAGTTCCCAATCTTATTTTGTACCAATCTTCTAACGCTAATTCAATATCATGTCGCTCTCCCTTGTGAGTATATATCATCCATTCGCCTTTCTTTCACATTTTTGAGGGGCAGTATACGGTGGCCATGTCTACGATTCGCTATCCTTGGTTGATATCGAGTTCTTTGAAATGTTTGTTTGGAACGGGAGTTTCCTCAATGCCTTGGACAATTTCTTCTGTTTACGCACTTATCAACATTCTCTCTACTATCATTAGTAATAGGATTAGAGTGTAGAGCGGGATCTAGCGATTGAACATTAACAACATCAACATTATTTGAAATTTCAACTTTTGGTTTCAAATGCTCTTTCATACTAAAAGTTATTCATTCATTTTCCGTTCCCAAAGAAATTTGTTTTTCAAAAACCTTAATTTGAGCCCTACAAGTGGCCAGAAAAGGTCTTCCAACAATTAAGTTGTTAGCCTCCCGCTTCCCCATGTCAATAACCACAAAATCAGTTGGGAAGAAGAATTTTCAAATTTTTAAAAGCACATTATTCACAATTCCCCTAGGTACAGCTTTAGAGGAATCAGCCATTTCTATCATAATAGTTGTTTCTTTTAAATTGGTAAGTTTTATTTTTTCAAATAAAGTGGTAGAGATAAGGTTTACCCCGGCCCCCAAATCAGCTAATGCGGGAATCTTAATGTTACCAATAGTGCATGGGAGAAGAAAATTTTCCTGGTATTGCTGCTTCTCAGGGAGTTGGCTCGGCAGGACCTCGTCATCTTCTGATTTATCATCCTCTCTTAGGCAGTTAATCCCGGAAAGATCATTAGTGATAGAAGATGTGCACTGCTCTTTCTTTGCTTTATCTTGCACAAATATGGCTTTGCAGGCAATGGCTTTAGCATTACTCGTTTCAAGGTTTTTAGCCAATTGCCCAATTTGTGTTTCGAGGTTTTTAATCGCAACATCTTGGTTACGTAGGTTCATATTGGTGTCCTCCTTTACTTTGACCATCCATTCCTTGAGTTTATCTCCATTTTTCGTAGATTCTTCGATGTGCCTGTGCATTATTTCTTCAAGGCTAGGTTTAGGAGGATTGTTGTTGATTCTTGTGTAGAATCCTGGGGATTTTTCTCGATATCTGGGCCTGTTATTATTGTAGTTGTTGAAAGGGGATTCTCTTCCATATTTAACTTCTCCGATCCTTTTAACTTCCTCGTTGGAGGAACATTATTTAGTAGGTGGAGTCGTTTCGCTACTTGAATGGAATGCACATTTTCCTTGAGCTTCTTCATTTTTCTTCCAAGGCTTTCTAATTTGTTGTTTATTGCTGCAAGGCCTTCCATATCTCCATTCTTACTTGGTTGCTCCTCCATTGTCCCATTTGTGAGAGTGGTGCGCCATTTTTGAATAGTTTCTAAAGCCAAAGTGGGTGTCATACCGGGAATGGCCCGAGAATCAATCATTTGTCTTGAGGAGATATTGAGACCCTTGAAAGACGTTCACCTTTTGTTGGTCTTGAGATCATGAGTAGGGCATTTGTATAACAATTTGTTATATCTTTCCCAAGCTTGGTATAACGTTTCATCACCCTCTTGCTTGAAGTTATGGATTTCTTCTAATTGCTTAGCCATCTTTGATGGAGGACAATATCTCTGAATGAAACATTTTTTAAAGATAGGCCAAGTGTTGACAGTTCCAGCAGGTAATCGATCAACCCATCTTTTGCGCTCCCGTAAGAGAAATAAGGAATACTCGTAACATGATAGCATCGTGTGAGACTCTGGGAATTTTGAATAGGCTGACAATGTACTCGGCGTTGTCTATATGTTCATGGGCATCATCGGTGATGCTTCGGAGAAGGGATTTGCACGTAATTCCCTCACGAATGAGGTTTGATTTGAATTGAGCATCTTCTGCGATAGCGGCCTAATCCCTGGTCCTTGTTCTTCTCTTGTCAACGCCAAATATTCCTCAAGAGTGATGTCATCGATGTTAACAACTTCCATGGTACCTGAAAACTTGAAATATGATCGTGAGAAAAGTAGAAAAGTTTAAAACGAAAAGAAAGACTTAATATTAATTCTAATATAACTCCCCGGTAGCGGCGCCAAAAACTTGATGCAGGTTTTCTTGACCGGTTTTAATATTTATAAAGTTTCGTTATAACTATGGTCCCTAGTGCACTAACGAGGCAGTGCACGGTCATGTGTAGTGTAATGTCGGTAAAGCCGATCTCCAAGAACTATGTGTGTTGGATTATTACTAAGTCTAGGTGTCACAGATTAATAATGGTTTCGATAGGGAATTAATTAATTAAACTACTAAAATAGAATAAAGCAAATAAAGCAAATAAATGGTAAAGGGTAAATCAATAGAGGAGAGTGGTGCTAACCTAGTTAATCCTCCTAGCTAGTTATGTCTACGTCTACTTACTTTCAATTACTTCAGGTGGGGTCAAAGTCGAGATGACGACATTTGGTCAATGCCCTAACCTATCAGCAAAGATGCCACCAGGAGAAGTCGGTGTCCCTTCATAAGTCATCTTGTTCCTGGTCCCCTAAGCCAAGTCATTAAGTACCGCTACATGCTAGATTTATAATAGTGAGTGCCCGACCGTTATGAACTTAGACACTCACCCCAATTCTTAAGTTCATCCAAACGGTAGGTGATCAGTTGGTCAAATCGCACAAGTAAACGGTCGTCGATTGGTCATATCTTACCCTTCCGTCTCAGTCCGCTCACCTAGGGTCAGTTGGTCATATCTCCTAGGCAATTGGCCTCTACCGCCATTCAAAACTACCGAACCAAGGGTGGCTACCAATAAACTATGCATGCATACACTTAGAAATATTTGTACGGAAGTAAAATAGCAAAACAAAACAATTAATGAATCATAACTAGGCCAGCACCAAGAGGTGCTTAGCCATCTCATAATCATACAAAAACCAATTCAATATTCAAAGGTACGAAATACATGAATTGAAAGTAAAGAAAATATAAAATGCTAATGCTTATCGTAGGGGAGTGATTTCTCCCTTGGAGACAGCTCCGCATGCTCCTCTAGACCTGCCTTGAGCTTTTTCCCACGTTCTCTGGTTGTTGTGTGTGGAATGGGATAATTAGAAATGCTGGAATTCGTGGGTATTTATAGGCGGATCTGGGTTACGGTAACTAATATAGGAGTTCGCGTAACCTTCTATTTCATCGTATTTTGCACTAGATCGCTAGTTACGGCGTTATAAGTGGTTACACCGTAGTCTTCAATAAATTTGGTTACGCCGTGGTTGAGGTAATAGTTACGGCGTAAGTATCAGCGGCGTAGAACCTCATTTGACCTAATATAGTTATGTTGTAGCCTTTGGGAAGAGTTACGCCGTAACCTTCTGATAAGTTGGTTTTATGAGTCACGCAATAGTTACGGTAATGTGAGAGCGAGTTACGCCGTAACTTCTTCAAAATCAGCATACTATGATAATTCTTTAGATAATTCTCTAATTCCGCGTCTCTTTAGCTCCAATGCTCGTAATTTACGAAAGTGGAAAACAATGGAAAACAAGCGTAAATCCATATAAATGATATAAATTACAAGCATTATCGGGGGAAATTGACACTTAATAATCAGCCTAGTATTATTTATTTTTTCTCTTGGCCCTCATAGGGATGGACTCGTCAAGGGGGAGTTAAGACGAGATCTTTTCCCGTTACTTGCTCGTTATTTTCTTTCTGTTCATCTCTTCACATGTTTTTCTTAAAACAATGTGTTAGTTTCTTTTGAAGCTCTTTTGTTTTACGACAAAAGGGGAGAAGAAAGTAAACTTCTGAATTCAAACTTTTAAATTTTAGTTTTCCATAAAATAATTTTATGTTTTGTCATCAACAAAAAGGGGGAGATTTTTAATACAAATAAGCCGTAAAAACGTTTATTTATATTTTACGATCTTCTAATGTTTTGTCAATAACAAACGTAAAATCATTTTAACGAAACAAATAAAATACGTAAATGGTTTGAGCCAATAGTTTTCTAACAAACTTACGTTTTCACATAAAACACTAAAACAAGTATAAGTGATTTTATGATTTAGTAATACATATGTACAACAACTAGTGTTTACATATTGGGCAAATATATACATAACTAGTATGTATTATAATGGGTAAAAACTACAACCCATGGAGCATATCCATAACCCATGGTATTGACCCATACCCATTTGACTAGATGCATTGCATCTATTAGGTACATTGTATCTAATGTAATACCCGTGGATCAACCCGTAACCCATGACCCATGACCCAAAACCCATGGGCAAAGGGGAGCGTCCCACGGATCCCAGTATGCAGACGAATCCTCAAGTGATGGATCCATGGGATCCGTGGAACAGATAGACATTTTCTCTATAAATAGTGAGCCATTTCTTCATTGTTTCTTACCCCTTTCTCACATACTTTCTCTTTGAGTTAAAACTCTCTAACCCCAGATCCAAGTGATCTATGTATGTAGTTTTGTTTTTGCGTGATCCTCTAGGTTCCTCTTAAAGGCGATATCAACACCTTTGAAGTAAAGCAAGCTCAAGTCCATGATTTGCCATGCTTCCACATCATCAAGACTACTGAAGTTCTCTTGTTGATGACTCTTTTCTTTTTCCTAAGAAGTGTAGTGTTGAAGACATTTGTGAAAGATGTCTCAAGTGTCAAGACGAAGACATTAGTGAAGGGTGTCGATCGTCCGTATTATAAGCACTTGGGAAGAGTGCTTAGAAGCCAATACTAGAGGCATTAGTGAAGGACACCTAGAAGTCAAGACACAAGACATTAGTGAAGGGTGTCTTGAAGATCGAGTCGAAGGCATTAGTGAAAGGTGCCTAAGATGTACATTCGATATGGTGTGATTCGATGTACAAGATAGATTAGTATTGGGTCAAAGGATATTGTTATCCTTATTCATATTCTAATAAGGAGTAGATCTCCTTTGGGGTTAGGTGATTGGTGTAGTGTTGGGTAGTAGTTCCTCCATTGTAATAGAACTCGGTATCTAGCCTAGTACCGGATAAAGGGTAGGCGGCGTTATGATAGGATTGGTTCTCCTTGGTGAAAATGACCGTATCTATCGTTGTACGGATAAAGTGTAGGCAAGCGTTGAGAAGGTTCTCCACCATAAAGTCGATGTTGTGTAGTGATTACGAACTCGAGTAGGTGACTCGGGGAGTGGAGTAGGGCAAGGAAGGTGTCCTTGTAGCGAACCACTATAAATACTCGCGTTGTGGTTTTGTGCCTTTTACTCTTTATCTTTTCATTACATATTTATATTTCTATATGTTTGTTTATCAACATCCAACACATAATCAAATAGATTGACATAAGTTTATCTAAATACTTTAAAACGAGTTTTAGTTGGTAAAACTATTCAACCCCCTTCTAGTTTTCCACACTTTGTTTACAAACTCAACTCCATTATCTGTTTGGATGATTCTAACTGTTTTATTAAGTCGGACCTGCAACTGTTTAACAAGTTTGATGATGACGTCGGGAGTTTCATCCTTTGACCTCAAAAGCTTAACCCAAGTAAACCGAGAGTAGTCATCAACAACAACTAGCACATATTTCTTCTTGTTTATAGTTTGAACTCTCATTGGTCCGCATAAATCCATATGAAGAGTATGAAGAACTTCCATGATTGAGTTAGCAGGTTTGGGTTTATGGGCATATTTCTTGCTTTTTCCCAATTTTCATGTTGAACAAAGATGATCTTTTTCATACTTTAATCTGGGCAAGCCTCTTACGAGGTCCTTTCTAGAAAGATCTTTTATGGTTCCGAAGTTCAAGTGATTGAGACGACAATGCCATAACTGACTTTGTTTGAAGCCTTTGACAACAAGCAGATTGGAGAAGACTTCATCATATCTTCGATAGAGATAGTGTACAGATTAGTTTCACGTGTTCCCTTTAAAAGTACAACACCATCTAGTTCTCTAACGAAGCAAGAATGTTTTCTAAAGGTCACTTCTAGATCAAAGTAGTAGAATTGACCAATAGAGAACAAATTATGACCAAGACCTTCAACGTAATATACCCTGAAGATTACACTAGATTGGAACACCCGCATCAGCAATAAAAGGTATGACATCATTAGTAGTGGATGCAAGACTAGTAGTGGCAGTGGACCTATTCGAAGAGTGGCAACTTCTTAAAGGTATGATTCTACCCGAGAGCTTCCATTTCTTAGAGGGCATAGATCTAGACATCTTAGGAAAAAATTCATTCAATTTGAATTTTTAGGCTAGTAGGTTTCCATTGATAACTCACATTTCTAAATTTTTCTCTGTAGGTTTCAATAATTACTAACCATATCCATATTGGCATTCGGCATCTTTTACATGTTTAGCATTTCTTACATTTTGATGGAGATTTAACAGCATTTTTCAGCTCATCCACAACACATTCATGATTAATACCAGAAACCAAACATTCATTACATGTTTTGCAAATAGTAGTAGAATTCGAATTAATTGCATGCGCATAGCTAATACTAGAATCAACACGATTCGTTTTATTCAACTCAAACTTATTCTTCCTAGGGTGTTCTTCTACTTTCTTCTCTTCAACACTCTTGGCTCACATGGTCCTATCTTGCATTGTATTGCACGAAGGCTTTGACCCGCTAACCTTAGTGTCACGATTACTCCTATAGAATGAGCGGCCGGGAATATTAGTTGGTGATATTAATTTTTGCATTTGTGGTCAGAAATACTTGGGATCGAGAGTTTATGGGCACATCAAAAGTCACATTCTTGAATTTAGGCATAGAACTTGGTGTATTCTCTCGTCTATTACCCAGTTAGGACTTGTGACAATTACATATTCTAAGAGTCCACGAGATCGTTTGGCATCCATCAGGGGCATAGCGATTGCACTATCATGAGGTTTTTTTTCGTTCTATCATCTTCTACAAGCTCACGAAGACTCTTTAAACTATCTTAAGATGAAAAGATATGCTAGATGTGCAATTTCATTATTCCTAAGTGGAAGGGGAGTATACAACATATCAATAGCATACTTATCACATGCAGAGGCTTTTGGAATAGAATATTTGCAATTTGGGATTGGCAATTTTCCTTTCACCCACGCTTGATTCTCAATTTCGTTAAGCAAAGAAGTTACTTTTTCAATGTGTTTATCATGATTAACTTTGAATGAATCACATAACTCTTTTTTTTGAACATTAACTTTTGAAATTTCAGCTTTAAAACATTCATTTTCCTTTTGCAAGTTATCAATAATGTTTTGAAGTTACAAATTCTGAGAATCTAAAGGTGGAGGCAGATGGGAGCCAGTCACTTCATTCTTTTCACCCTTCAATTGTGAAATTTGGGCTTTCAACCTTTTGATCACGTTACCATGAGCTCGAATCCTTTCATCACGATTGTTGATTTCAAAAACTGCATCAAACTCAGGAGCATCCGAAGATGTCTTGGCATTTGAGGTTTTAACATTTTCTTTCAAATGTTGATATTTTAATTGTAAACCAATATATTCAACTTCCAATTTATAAAATTTTATGACCATGTTATCATGATCATCCATTTTGATTTTATTATGCAATGTTGAATTCTTGGTCTCAAGCTCAATGACACGATCGTGGGAGACTTTAAAAGCAACAGATAATTCATGAAATTGAGACGCGTTAATAGAGTAATTCGTAACAGTGTAAAACACATCTTGAGCAATACATCTAGAAATCAAATTATCATTTAGGATGTTGATACGCTTACGCAGCGCATTCGGGGTCAAAGGAACTTCCTTTTCTTCGAGCAAGTTTTATAACACCCTGATGAACCTAATCGTTGTAGTGTAGTATTAGGGTAAGCCACGGGTATTGATATCGTTCTCTAGGGGAATAGTAATGCTAGTGAGGAGTTACGACGCTAAGGTTGGGGTTGAAGAAGATTATTTTTTATCTTTTTTATATTTTTTAAGAAAAGGAAAGGTAAGAATCTCGGGGTTTGGATTTGGGGGTTGGTATTTCTACCGATTACTCTACTTGTCTAATTATCTAATCTAAGGTGTATGTAGTCTACGTCTAATTATTGTTGCTCGTATGATGGTTTAAAGATGTGTTTACTTAGGTTTTATTACTCCTTAATTATCTCCTATTGATGGGTGAATTGTCACGTCCTTATTCTTAATCGCGTTGTGTGTCTAAAGTCGTAGGGTATGCGTTTGTCCCTAACTCTTTGAAAACTACCAAAGGGTCTAGATCTACAAAATCTCTAGGAATTATAGACTCTAACTCTAAAGTACTCTTTGGATGGTTTAGCCTACAACTACTCTAGGTGTTATAGTCTAAGGTTCCAAAATTAATCAAGCATTAACTACACAACGAATGACCTATCGCATTACTAGATCATTAACAATTAAGATAAGAGACAACCAATCAATATTCAATAATTAAGTTTCATATTCCCTAAGCAAACACACAAATAAATTAGGCGGACATGGAGAACATGCAAGCATACACACAAATAATTGAAGACATAATTGAATTAATGAAGTAAAAAACTTATCTTGATGTAAGATAGGGTTTGGAACCCTAAAATACTGTACAAGGCAGCCTTGATTCGGTTTAGGTTTTTTACTCAAGACTACACACGAAAACTAAAAATTCGGATTATATATATAAGATTACAATTGCGACGGCGTCACCTTATGAATTGTGCCGTCGGTCGCCGTCATTAGGGTTTTAGTCTTGGCCATGTTAGTCTTGCGGCGGCGTCACTTTATGCTTGTGGCGCCGTCCCCGATCTCGGCCGTGCGGATCAAATCTGTGGAAAACTAGAAGGGGGGGTTGAATAGTTTTACCAATTAAAACTTCCTTTTAATCTATTTAGATAGACTTATGTCAATCTATTTGGATGTGTGTATTGGATGTTGATAAACAAGCATGTAAAGGTAAGTAATGAAAAGATTAAAGTAAGAAGCACAAAACCACAACGCAAGTATTTATAGTGGTTCGGCTACAAGGTCACCTTCCTTTCCCTACTCCACTCCCCAAGTCACCTACTCGAGTTAAATAATCACTACACCAATCTCCTTATGGCGGAGAAGCCTTCACCGTAAGCCTACTCTTTTTTGGTACTAGGCTAACCACCGGTTCTTTCACTCCAAGGTGAACCACACCTACACAACGTCGCCTACCCTTTATAAGGTACTAGGCTAAGTACCTAGTTCTTTCACTCCAAGGTGAACTACACCTTCACAACGTCGCCTACCCTTTATTAGGTACTAGGCTAACCACCTAGTTCCATTGCAATGGAGGAACTACTACCACACTACACGAACGACTAATCCTAAAGGAGATCTACTCCTTTACAACATCATCAAGGATATCAATATCCTTGGATCTAATACTAGTCTATCTTGTACATCAAAACACACCATATCGAATGTACATCTAAGGCACCTTTCACTAATGCCTTTGACTAGATCTACAAGACATCTTTCACTAATGTCTTGTGTCTTCACTTCTAAGCACCTTTCACTAATGCTTCTTTGTCTTGACTTCTAAGCACCTTTCACTAATGCTTTTTGTCTTGACTTCTAAGCACCTACCACAAGTGCTTATGCTATAGACTATAGATACCCTTCACTAATATCTTCGTCTTGACACTTGAGACATCTTTCACTAATGTCTTCAACACTATACTTCTTTGAGGAAAGAAAGGAATCATCAACAAGAATACTTCAATAGCCTTGATGATGAGGAAGCATGGCAACTCATGGACTTGAGCTTGCTCGACTTCAAAGAAGGTGATCTTGCCTTTAAGAGGAACCTAAAAGATCACACAAAACAAAACTACAAACATAGATCTCTTGGATCTAAGGTTCTTGAGATTTAACTTCAGGGGGAAGGTGTGTTAGAAAGGGATTGAAAGGGATGCCAAATAATGAAGAAATGGCTCACTATTTATAGAGGAAAAATCCTACTGTTCCCCGGATCCCACGGATCCCTACCACAAGGGATCCGGCTAGCACAAAGCAAGGGATCCGTGGTACGCTCCTCTTTGCCCATGGGTATTTTTGGTTATGGGTCATGGGTCATGGGTTATTGGTTGATCCATGGTTTTCTTTCTAGATACAATGTATCTTAAGGATACAATAAACTTGGTTAAGTGGTATATATAAAACCATGGGTTATGGGTCAATACCATTTGCTAGTTTATTACCCATTTTAGTATTTACATGTTTTTACCCATTTTAGTATACTTAGATTAAGTATGTACTAACCCAATATGTAAACATTAGTTGTTGTACATATATATATCTAAATCATAAAATCACTTATACTTGTTTTAGTGTTTTATGTGAAAACGTAAGTGCGTTAGAAAACTATTAACTCAAACTATTTACATACTCTATTTGTTTCATTAAAATGATTTTACGTTTGTTATCGACAAAACATTAGAAGATCGTAAAATATAAATAAACGTTTTTACGGCTTATTTGTATTAACAAAATCTAGGCCGTCGAGTTCGACGACCTACTCTTTTAAAGCCTGACACGTCTCTTGAAAATAAGCAATTTGGCTCTTGAGCCGTCACAAAGTGATGTGGCGGCACGGAGATAACTGACGCCGTCCCCTTGTATTTCTGCAGCTTGAGTGTCTCAATTCTTGACTTTGGCCATTTTCTTCCATTATATCAGCCTTTTTAGGTCCAAATAAGTGTCATTCCGACAATTTGCCTTCAGAGACCTAAAAGTGAAAATGAACGATATTAAGTAATAACGGATACAAAAGTGATCAAATAAGGGCTTAAACGACCCTCAAAAAGGTGCATTTTAAAACCTTATCAAATATCCCTACACTTGGTATTTGCTTGTCCTCAAGCAAATGTGCTTTTAGCCAATTAATTTATAAGTTAGGGGTCATGAAGCATTGGTTTAAAATAATCCACAACACATATAAGCCCCGCAAAAGTCATAACAAGCACGGAAATTACATACTAGCACCTCACATGGGGTGTTTGGATACTCACATCTCTCGGGTGTATATGAAATATAACAAGTTGGAAATGGAAGATAAACACTCATTAACCGGTCCTAGTACATAGATTACCATAGGCTTGAGACTAGATCAAACCTCCATCACTTTGGCGTAAGCACCTAGAAAAGACTATCAAAGAGGTCTTTAAAGGGTTGTAATGTTAGGCTTACGGTAGGGAAACAAAGGGTTTGGTGGGATAGGCTATTTAGTGGTGGCAAGTCAAAAATCTCTATGTTACAAGCATACGAAGAATGGCGTTGCTAAGCCAAGACTCGACACTCTAAACTCTAGATAACTGAAACACACAAACATAAATTTAAGGATAGATGTAGGATGGTAGCCCGTATGTTTTTTTTTAACACTATTTTTTTTTCTTTTCTCTTTCTATTTTTTCGATTTTCTTTTTCATACACTTTTACTCTACCATCCTCTATGGTAACATCAAAATGATAGGGATTTTTAGGCACATCCCTACACTTGAGTTTTATTACTCTAACACTAATTTGACCCGAATTGAAAAAATCAAAACACTTGGAGTACATTATTACGCAAATAAAGAGAATTTGAATTTAACGTTCCCTTCCCGTCACTTCATAAACTTTAACTTTTCCCATGAGTCCCAATCATCCCAAAACTGTGTACAAAGGATATGACTCGACTTAGCAACTCATGCAAGCAACTAGATAATTGAACTAAGGGTTAAGGGTGATAACAATAATGCACTAAAAATGAGTGCATACAAGGTAGGCTAAGGCGATTTGGGTGTACATTTGGGGGTGGGGTGTAAACAATGCTCTTCATTGATATTCCGGAAAACCGATAAATCAAGAGAACCGCGAAAAGGATAGGCTCAGAGGGTTAAGTAGGGGTATCGTGTACTAAAAGTGAGTACAAGCAAAAGGTGTGGGAATTACTCAACCGATGTGTAAGAAGAAATTATATTACGGGTATCAAACAAGGGTTATCCTAATGCCTCTTATCATTTAGTTATTCCTAACTACACAAGTGTAGTCTTACTAGCGATCTCGGGATGCATCACAAAACAAGTTCTAGAATCTATTATACTCCCGGTTCACACACTAAGCATTAAAGATGAATGCTTTAATTCCTACTAATCTAAGGCGATCCTCACATTTTGGGTGGAATTTAAGTGGTAAAGGGTTTTGTGCTAGTCATGCAACTTCCTATCGTGAGGCGCTTTATAAGACTAATGGCCCTCCTATATGTCATGAAAAATTAAAATTTGGTGCCAAAATTACCCTAACCGACATTTTCTCATGGTTTATTACACAAATACAATTGGACAAAGCAAATAATCAAGGATAAGTATAGTTTCAAAGTTCCCGTTTTATTTTCCCCTCTACACTTAAACTGAACATTGTCCCCAATGTTCCCCGAAAGTATCAAAGTTATGATAATGGAAGGTAATTAAAAACGAACGAAACTAATACTCCCTGATTCGGTAGGATCCATGTAAAATGGTGGTTAAATCCTTTCCAAGAAGAATGTATGCGTGAAAAGCTCCTTCCAATCTTATGTATCTTTTTCTTAGTAAATTAAACACACACACTTGAAGAAAACAAAGAAACTTCGCGTAAAATGCGGTAATAATATATATAAAGACTACTAAACTAGGATATAATGCTTGTGGAATGGATGTTTATAGAATTTCTGGAAAATTAAGACCTGGAAAATTCCAAAAATTTATAAGTAGCTCAGAAAACAAGAAAAAGGTAATCTGTTGTTTTACTCCTTCCGGCGCCATCGGGTTGCGATCTGACGCCGTCAGGTTGCGATCTGGGCCGTCAGTTATCGACAAAAGCGGTGCGATTTTACGGAAAAATTCTAGAAAATTTACATCTTTAGAATCTGGAAAAATTTCCCGCAAAACATCCATTATGACTCGATACAAGCATTTGACTCGAACAAACACACATATATATCTTTTATTAATTGCAATTCTCATGTTTACGTTTCTTTTGAAAATGTGTAATCCTCCCTACACTTATCCCTTATGTAAAATACCTTTATATGCAATTAAAGGAGGTTAAAAAACAAAATAAAGCATTTTTACAAATTTAAACATGAGAATAAACAATCAATAAAAGATATTTGACACTAACAAGCAAACAATTAAGCATGGGTTGCCTCCCACGAAGCGCTTTTCTTTATTTAAGTCTTGTAGCTAGACTTCGTAGTGCGCTCCTCGTTGACTTCATTACCGTCACCTTCTTCCTTATGACGGTCTCCATTGGGGGTTCCATGTTGTAAAAGTGCCCTATAGTGAACCTTTCTAAGAGGTAGTCCTCCCCAATAGGTCCTATATTCGGTCCTAAGTTCAAGCAATCCTTATAGAAACCTAGAATCTTGGCCATAACATAATCTACTCCCTTCTCCTTATCTTCCTCATTCCTATAGTAGACCGATAGTTTAAGTTCCTTTTCATCATTGAAGAGTGATGAAAACTTCTCAATCTTAAACGGCATTTGATGCCTTCATCATGGTCTCATCCTTGAATCGCACTGTTCCTAATGAGGGATCATAAGTCATCCCGGTGTTTTCTATGAAAGGTTTTCCTAGAATAACGTGGGACAAGCTATGATCTATGGCCGTACTAATATCATTTACCACTATGAAATCCGTAGGAAACATGAAACTACCTACATGGACGGGCAATCCCTTAACTCTGCCAAGAAAATTGCAACTATCCCTAGGATTATCCGGGTCTTGCCTAGTTGGGATAGGCTTCTTCATTACCCAATTGTAGTAGGTGCTAGTCATTATATTGATTGGGGACTTGCGATCAATGTAGGCCTTTGCCACGAAAGGTGTCCTATGCAACATGGTATGTTAAGATTCCAAGGGTTCCCAAACTTGATCCTAGGGCTTTCCTAGCATTACATGTGACGGAGGTCACTTACTAAATGAGGTGGCGAGATAGTTCTATTCGTAGGAAACTTATTGAAATAGTCATTGTCTAATTCATTTACTTCCTCGGTTGTTTCATTCGTCGGTGTTTCCTTAACCTCAAGTATCATCTCATGGTTAGCTTCGTCATTTGTTCTATTAGGTTTCACTAAGGCGACGGTATTGACGAATTGAACATGCTTAGCTAACTTACTTGGGTCCTTAATCTCTACACCGGGAGGTTCGGGAGTTGAGATAGAATTAACCTTCCTATCACTATTAGTCATGGCTTTCAAGAGGTTATCTATCTTTCTTTCCATATCGGCTTGTTGTTGGTTAAAACGATTCGAGAGCTTAGCAATTTGAGCTTCTTGGGATGCGACTAGGTGTTGCAACATCCCATCAATGTTTTGTTGGGTAGGGCCATGAGATGGGGTGCAGAAATCATTGGAAGTGAATTCTTTGGTTTGTCCCCAATAGAAGTCGGGCTTGCTCTTCCATGCTTCTCGGGTATCATTGAAAGTCCTAGGTCTGGGTGTTGTAGGGAATCTTCCTCCCGTTCCATTATCTGTGAGGGCGTAGTCATCGAAAGCATGTTCGGGGAATCTTGTGCAAGCATGAGTGTTATGAGGGTCACTAAATTGCTCACATGAGGAAGAAACTTTGTTTACTTGGTGTGAACTTAGGATTTTCGTAGTAGCTCATTAGGAATTTTACTTGATCTTCAAGCTCGAGCATCCTACGATCGGAAGATTGTGAGTCAAGGGAAGGCAAGGAGATTGCCTTACGGTTTTGGGCAACTCACGGGGGTCATTCCAACTTTCGTTGTCATAGAGAGCAGGTCTCTATTATACCCACGATTCTTCCGCGGTGAGATCACTAAGTTTTCCACGGCCGCTTGGTGTGAATCGCTTGGTGGGAAGTTGACATGATCATAGAAAATTTGGACTTGGAGCCAAAGATCAATGCCGTGATGAGGGACTTTATGAAGTAAGTCCTTGAATCGAGTCCATGCTTCGTAGAGATTCACCTTGACGTTGTTGGAACATCAAGATGTCATTCCTAAGTTTAGTGGTTCTCCCGGTGGGAAAAATTGAGCAAGGAAACGAGAGGTGAGATCATCCCAACTTGAGATGGAGTCGTGGGAAGTTCGCTCAAGCCAATTACTAGCTTGGTCCCGAAGAGAGAATTGGAAGAGACGCGGAGTGCGTGGTCTCTCAGTGGTAGCATCAAGGTCGATGGAATCGACGATTTTAAGGAAATCCTTAAGATGTTGATTAGGATCTTCTGAACGAAGTCCATGGAATGCACATCCGTTTTGCACCAACCAGATGGTGTCGGATCGCACGGCCGTAGTTTGGGCTTGGTCGGGAAGCTCGATGGTGTTCCTATAGCCTAGGTGGCTTGGTCTCGAGTATTCACCAAGAGTACGGGCTCTTGGCGGGTCATTTGGTGGTAGGTTGATGAATGGTGGTTGGTTATCACCTTCCATGATGAAAAGTGATGGGATTACGAACAAAGGTCACAAAGAAGGGGGATAGACTACGAGAAAGCTAAAATGAGAAAAATTTACTTGATAGGAATCAAGACAAATAAACCTAAACGGTGGACTACTAACTAGCTATTATTCCCGGCGGTGGCGCCAAAACTTGATACGCTTACGCGTTCGGTCAAAGGAACTTCCTTTTCTTCGAGCAAGTTTTATAACACCCAGGCAGTGAACCTAATCGTTGTAGTGTAGTATTAGGGTAAGCCACGGGTATTGATATCGTTCTCTAGGGGAATAGGAATGCTAGTGAGGAGTTACTACGTAAGGTTGGGGTTGAGGAAGATTATTTTTTATCTTTTTTATATTTCTTAAGAAAAGGAAAGGTACGAATCTCGGGGTTTGGATTTGGGGGTTGGTATTTCTACCGATTACTCTTCTTGTCTAATTATCTAATCTAAGGTGTATGTAGTCTATGTCTAATTATTGTGTGCTCGTATAATGGTTTAAAGATGTGTTTACTTAGGTTTTATTACTCCTTAATTATCTCTCATTGATGGTTGAATTGTCACGTCCTTATTCTTAATCGTTGTTTGTCTCTAAAATTCGTAGGGTATGCATTTGTCCCTAACTCTTTGAAACTACCAAAGGGTCTCGTCTACAAAATCTCTAGGAATTATAGACTCTAACTCTAAGGTACTCTTTGGATGGTTTAGCCTACAACTACTCTAGGCGTTATAGTCTAAGGTTCACAAAGATTAATCAAGCATTAACTACACAACGAATGACCTATCGCATTACTAGATCATTAACAATTAAGATAAGAGACAACCAATCAATATTCAATAATTAAGTTTCATATTCCTAAGCAAACACACAAATAAATTAGCCGGACATGGAGAACATGCAAGCATACATACAAATTGAAGACATAATTGAATTAATGAAGTAAAACACTTATCTTGATGTAAGATAGGGTTTGGAACCCTAAATACTGTACAAGACAGCCTTGGTTCGGTTTAGGTTTTTACTCCAAAAGACTACACACTAAAAACTAAAAAATTCGGATTCTATATATAAGATTACAATTGCGACGGCGTTATTATGAATGTGGCCGTCGGGTCGCGGCGTCATTAGGGTTTCGTCTTGGCCACGTTAGTCTTGCGACGGCGTCACCTTATGCTTGTGATGCCGTCCCTTCAGTCTCGGCCCGATGCGGATCAAATCTGTGGAAAACTAGAAGGGGGGGTTGAATAGTTTTACCAATTAAAACTTCCTTTTAATCTATTTAGATAGACTTATGTCAATCTATTTGGATGTGTGTGGTGGATGTTGATAAACAAGCATGTAAAGGTAAGTAATGAAAAGATAAGAGTAAGAAGCACAAAACCACACAGCAAGTATTTATAGTGGTTCGGCTACAAGGTCACCTTCCTTGCCCTACTCCACTCCCGAGTCACCTACTCGAGAGTTCGTAATCACTACACCAATCTCCTTGTAGTGACCTTCTGGCAACGCCTACTCTTTTTGGTACTAGGCTAACCACGGGTTCTTTCACTCCAAGGTGAACCACACCTACACAACGTCGCCTACCCTTTATAAGGTACTAGGCTAAGTACCTAGTTCTTTCACTCCAAGGTGAACTACACCTTCTCAACGTCGCCTACCCTTTATTAGGTACTAGGCTAACCACCTAGTTCCATTGCAATGGAGGAACTACTACCACACTACACGAACGACTAATCCTAAAGGAGATCTACTCCTTTACAACATCATCAAGGATATCAATATCCTTGGATCTAATACTAGTCTATCTTGTACATCAAAACACACCATATCGAATGTACATCTAAGGCACCTTTCACTAATGCCTTTGACTAGATCTACAAGACATCTTTCACTAATGTCTTGTGTCTTCAACTCTAAGCACCTTTCACTAATGCTTCTTTGTCTTGACTTCTAAGCACCTTTCACTAATGCTTTTTGTCTTGACTTCTAAGCACCTACCACAAGTGCTTATGCTATAGACTATAGATACCCTTCACTAATATCTTAGTCTTGACACGAGACATCTTTCATAATGTCTTCAACACTATACTTCTTTGAGGAAAGAAAGGAATCATCAACAAGAAGACTTCAGTAGCCTTGATGATGAGGAAGCATGGCAACTCATGGACTTGAGCTTGCTCGACTTCAAAGAAGGTGATCTTGCCTTTAAGAGGAACCTAAAAGATCACACAAAAACAAAACTACAAACATAGATCTCTTGGATCTAAGGTTAGTGAGATTTAACTCAGGGGGAAGGTGTGTTAGAAAGGGATTGAAAGGGATGCCAAATAATGAAGAAATGGCTCACTATTTATAGAGGAAAAATCCTCTTGTTCCCCGGATCCCGGATCCCTACCAGGATCGGCTAGCCGCAAGCAAGGGATCCGTGGTGGCTCCTCTTTGCCCATGGGTATTTTTGGTTATGGGTCATGGGTCATGGGTTATTGGTTGATCCATGGTTTTCTTTCTAGATACAATGTATCTTAAGGATACAATAAACTTGGTTAAGTGGTATATATAAAACCATGGGTTATGGGTCAATACCATTTGCTAGTTTATTACCCATTTTAGTATTTACATGTTTTTACCCATTTTAGTATACTTAGATTAAGTATGTACAATACAATATGTAAACATTAGTTTGTACATATAAATCATAAAATCCTTATATACTTGTTTTAGTGTTTTATGTGAAAACGTAAGTGCGTTAGAAAACTATTAACTCAAACTATTTACATACTCTATTTGTTTCATTAAAATGATTTTACGTTTGTTATCGACAAAATATTAGAAGATCGTAAAAATATAAATAACGCGTTTTACGGCTTATTTGTATTAACAAAATCTAGGCGTCACGAGTTGCGACGACCTACTCTTTTAAAGCCTGACACGTCTTGAAAATAAGCAATTTGGCTCTGGCCGTCACAAAAGTGATGTGGCGGCGCCACGAATCTTTACGCCTTGATCCCGCGTATTTCAGCGACGAGTGTCTCGATTCTTGACTTTGGCCATTTTCTTCATATATCCGCGCCTTTTCATCCAAATAAGTGTCATTCGGCAATTTGCCTTCAAGACCTAAAAGTGAAAATGAACGATATTAAGTAATAACGGATACAAAAGTGATCAAATAAGGGCTTAAGCGACCCCTCAAAAGGTGCATTTTAAAACCTTATCAAATATCCCTACACTTGGTATTTGCTTGTCCTCAAGCAAATGTGCTTTTAGCAAATTAATTTATAAGTTAGGGGTCATGAAGCATTGGTTTAAAACAATCCACAACACATATAAGCCCCACGAAAGTCATAACAAGCACGGAAATTACATACTAGCACCTCACATGGGGTGTTTGGATACTCACATCTCTCGGTGTATATGAAATATAACAAGTTGGAAATGGAAGATAAACACTCATTAACCGGTCCTAGTACATAGATTACCATAGGCTTGAGACTAGATCAAACCTCCATCACTTTGGCGTAAGCACCTAGAAAAGACTATCAAAGAGGTCTTTAAAGGGTTGTAATGTTAGGCTTACGGTAGGGAAACAAAGGGTTTGGTGGGATAGGCTATTTAGTGGTGGCAAGTCAAAAATCTCTATGTTACAAGCATACGAAGAATGGCGTTGCTAAGCCAAGACTCGACACTCTAAACTCTAGATAACTGAAACACACAAACATAAATTTAAACGATAGATGTAGGATGGTAGCCCGTTTTTTTTTTTTTTAACACTATTTTTTTTTCTTTTTCTCTTTTTCTATTTTTTTCGATTTTCTTTTTTTCATACACTTTTACTCTACCATCCTCTATGGTAACATCAAAGTAATAGGGATTTATAGGCATCCACTACACGAGTTTTTATTACTCTAACACTAATTTGACCCGAATCAAAACACTTGGAGACATTATTACGCAGGTTTGAGGCAGTGATAATCTTTTAACTTTCCATGAGTCCCAATCATCCCAAAGCGTGTACAAAGGATATGACTCGACTTAGCAACTCATGCAAGCAACTAGATAATTGAACTAAGGGTGTAGGGTGATAACAATAATGCACTAAAAGTGAGTGCATACAAGGTAAACTAAGGGACGTTGGGTGTACATTTGGGGTGGGGTGTATGCAATGCTCATTGATCGGAAAAGATAAATCAAGAGAACCATGAAAAGGATAGGCTCGGAGGGTTAAGTAGAGGTATCGTGTACTAAAAGTGAGTACAACGCAAAGGTGTGTGGGAATTACTCAACCGATGTGGAAGAAGTAATTATATTACGGGTATCAAACAAGGGTTATCCTAATGCCTCTTATCATTTAGTTATTCCTAACTACACAAGTGTAGTCTTACTAGCGATCTCGGGATGCATCACAAAACAAGTTCTAGAATCTATTATACTCCCGGTTCACACACTAAGCATTAAGGATGAATGCTTTAATTCCTACTAATCTAAGGGCGATCCTCACATTTTGGGTGGAATTTAAGTGGTAAAGGGTTTTTGTGCTAGTCATGCAACTTCCTATCCGTGAGGCGCTTTATTAAGACTAATGGCCCAACTCTATATGTCATGAAAAATTAAAAATTTGGTGCCAAAATTACACTAACCGACATTTTCTCATGGTTTATTACACAAATACAATTGGACAAAGCAAATAATCAAGGATAAGTATAGTTTCAAAGTTCCTTTTTTATTTTCCCTCCCTAACAAAACTTGAACATTGTCCCCAATGTTCCCGAAAGTATCAAAGTTATGATAATGGAAGGTAATTAAAAACGAAAGAAACTAATACTCCTCTGATTAGCTCGGTAGGATCCATGTAAAATGGTGGTTAAATCCTTTCCAAGAAGAATGTATGCGTGAAAAGCTCCTTCCAATCTTATGTATCTTCTTCTTAGTAAATTAAACCTGCACACTTGAAAAAAACAAACGAAACCCGGCGTAAAATGGTAATAATATATATAAGACTCTACTAAACTAGGATATAATGCTTGTGGAATGGATGTTTATAGAATTTCCGGAAAATTAAGACCTGGAAAATTCCAAAATTTATAAGTAGCTCGAGAAAACAAGAAAAAGTAATCATTGTTTTACTCCTTCTGACGCCATCGGGGTTAGATCTGGCGCCGTCAGTTCGCGATCTGACCGTCAGTTATCTGACAAAACGGTGCGATTTGGAAAAATTCTAGAAAATTTACATCTTTAGAATCCGGAAAAATTTACGCAAAACATCCATTATGATATTTCGATACAAGCATTTGACTCGAACAAACACATATATATCTTTTTATTAATTGCATTCTCATGTTTCTTTTGAAAAGCGTGTGTAATCCTCCCTACACTTATCCTTTATGTAAAATACCTTTATATGCAATTAAGGCGAGGTTAAAAACAAAATAAAGCATTTTTACAAATTTAAACATGAGAATAAACAATCAATAAAAGATATTTGACACTAACAAGCAAACAATTAAGCATGGGTTGCCTCCCAAGGCTTTCTTTATTTAAGAGTCTTGTAGCTAGACTCGTAGTCGTGCTCCTACGTGACTTCATTACCGTCACCTTCTTCCTTATGACGGTCTCTATTGGGGGTTCCATGTTGTAAAAGTGCCCTATAGTGAACCTTTCTAAGAGGTCGTCTCTCCCAAATAGGTCCTATATTCGGTCCTAAGTTCAAGCAATCCTTATAGAAACCTAGAATCTTGGCCATAACATAATCTACTCCCTTCTCCTTATCTTCATCATTCCTATAGTAGAGATAGTTTTAAGTTCCTTTTCATCATTGGAAGTGATGAAAACTTCTCAATCTTAACGGCATTTGGTACGCTTCATCATCGGTCTCATCCTTGAATCGCCTTTGTTCTAATGAGGATCATAAGTCATCGGTGTTTCTATGAAAGGTTTTCCTAGAATAACGTGGGACAAGCTATGATCTATGCGTACTAATATCATTTACCACTATGAAATCCGTAGGAAACATGAAACTACCAACATGGACGGGCAATCCTTAACTCGCCAAGAAAATTGCAACTATCCCTAGGATTATCGGGGTCTTGCCTAGTTGGGATAGGCTTCTTCATTACCCAATTGTAGTAGGTGCTAGTCATTATATTGATTGGGGACTTGCGATCAATGTAGGCCTTTACCACGAAAAGGTGTCCTATCAGACATGGTATGTTAAGATTCCAAGGGTTCCCAAACTTGATCCTAGGGCTTTTCCTAACGTACATGTGACGGAGGTCACGCACTAAGTGAGGGTGGCGAGATAGTTCCTATTCCGTAGGAAACTTATTGAAATAGTCATTGTCTAATTCATTTACTTCCTCGGTTGTTTCATTGCTCGGTGTTTCCTTAACCTCAAGTATCATCTCATGGTTCGCTTCGTCATTTGTTCTATTAGGTTTCACTAAGGCGACGGTATTGGCAATTGAACATGCTTAACTAACTTACTTGGGTCCTTAATCTCTACACCCGGAGGTTGGAGTTGAGATGAAGATGCCTTCCTATCACTATTAGTCATGGCTTTCAAGAGGTTATCTATCTTTCTTTCCATATCGGCTTGTTGTTGGTTAAAATGATCCGAGAGCTTAGCAATTTGAGAGCTTGGGGATGCGACTAGGTGTTGCAACATCCCCTCAATGTTTTGTTGGGTAGGGCCATGAGATGGGGGCCATGAGAAATCATTGGAAGTGAATTCTTTGGTTTGTCCCCAATAAAAGTCGGGCTTGCTCTTTCGCCCTTCTCGGGTATCATTGAAGTCCTATAGTCCGTGTTGTGAGAATCTTCCTCCCGTTCCATTATCTGGCGAGGAGCGTAGTCATCTAATGTTCGAATCTTGTGCAAGCATGAGTGTTATGAGGGTCACTAAATTGCTCACATGAGGAAGAAACTTTGTTTACTTGGTGTGAACTTAGGATTTTTAAGTAGTAGCTCATTAGGAATTTTACTTGATCTTCAAGCTCGAGAGCATCTGATTCGGAAGATTGTGAGTCAATGGGAGGCAAGGAGATTGCCTTAACGGTTTTGGGCAACTCACGGGTCATTCCAACTTTCGTTGTCATAGAGAGCAAGGTCCTCTATTATACCCCGCGGTGAGATCACTAAGTTTTCCACTTAGGCAGCAGTCAATAGATAAACGGTAGAAGTTGACATGATCATAGAAAATTTGAACGGAGCCAATCAATGATGAGGGACTTTATGAAGTAAGTCCTTGAATCAGTCCATGCTTAGAGTAGAGATTCACGGCGTTGTTGGAACATCAAGATGTCATTCTAAGCTTGGTGGTTCTCCACGGTGGGAAAAATTGAGCAAAGAAGCGAGGTGAGATCATCCCAACTTGAGATGGAGTCGTCCGGCGGGGAAGTCGCTCGAGCGGTAAACGGTCGAAGAGAATTGGAAGAGGCGGGTCGCGTGGTGCCGAGTGGTAACGCCGAATTAGATGGAATGAAAATTTTAAGAAATCATAAGATGTTGATTAGGATCGCCTAACGATAGTCCATGGAATACACATCCGTTTTTCACCAACGGATGGTGTCCGGATGCACGGCCGTAGTTTGGAGCTTGGTCGAGGGAAGCTCGATGGTGTTCTACTATAGCCTAGGTGGCTTGGTCTCGGTATTCACCAAGAGTGTCTGGGCTCTTGGCGAGGTCATTTGGTGGTAAGGTTGATGAATGGTGGTTGGTTATCACCTTTCATGATGAAAAGTGATGGGATTACGAACAAGGTCACAAAGAAGGGGATGAACTACGAAAGCTAAAGTAGAAAAATTTACTTGATAGAGAATCAAGCAAATAAACTAAGCGAGGTGGACTACTAACTAGCTATTCTATTCCCGGCGTGGCAAAACTTGATCTTACTGGCGTCGTTAGGGGTCAAAGGAACTTCCTTTTCGTCGAGCAAGTTTTTCAACACCCTAGGCTGTGAACCTAATCGTTGTAGTGTAGTATTAGGGTAAGACACGGGTATTGATATCGTTCTCTAGGGGAATAGGAATGCTAGTGAGAGTTACTCACTAAGGTTGGGGTTGAGATTATTTTTATCTTTTATGTTTTTAGGAAATTGAAAGGCACGAATCTAGGGGTTTGGTTTTAGGGGTTGGTATTTCTACCGATTACTCTACTTGTCTAATTATCTAGTCTAAGGTGTATGTAGTCTATGTCTAATTATTGTGTACTCGTATGATAGTTTAAAGATGTGTTTACTTAGGTTTTACTACTCCCTAATTATCTCCTATTGGTGGTTGAATTGTCACGTCCTTATTCTTAGTTGCGTTTGTGTGTAAGGTTGTAGGGTATCGTTTCTCCCTAACTCTTTGAACTTACCAAAGGGTCTCGTCTACAAAACCCACTATGGATAATAAACTCTTACTCTAAGGCACTCTTTGGATGGTTTAGCTTACAACTACTCAAGGAGTTATATTCTAAGGTTCACAAAAATTTAATCAAGCATTAAGTACACAACGAATGACCTATCGCATTACTAGATCATTAACAAACTAAGATAAGAGACAACCAATCAATATTCAATAATTAAGTTTCATATTCCCTAAGCAAACACAAAAGTAAATTAGTCGGACATGGAGAACATTCAAGCATACACACAAATAATCAAAGACATAATTGAATTAATGAAGTAAAGACTTATCTTAATGTAAGATAGGGTTTGGAACCCTAAAATATCTTGACAAGACAACCTTGGTTGGTTTAGGGTTTTACTCCAAAGACTACACACTAATACTAAAAATTAGGATTCTATATATAAGATTACACATCGACGGCTTCACCTTATGTTTTGTGGCGAGTATTGTGCAAACATCATTAAGGTTTGCGTCTTGCTTGGCGTTAGACTTTGCGGCGGTGTCACCGCGGCAACTTGGCGAAACCTTCCCGGAATCCCTTCGGCTTTCGGCGGATTGAATCTGCGAAGTCGAGTTCGGCGGCTACTCTTTGCAACTTGTAGTCAGCGCGAAAATAAGAGTTTTGGCGGCATGTCGTTACAAAATCCTTGACGTCCTTGGATATGATGGCCAGATCACCTGTTAGAAGCGGTAGGTGTCTCGATTCTTGACTTTGGCCATTTTCTTGTTATATCAAAGCCTTTTAAGTCCAAATAATTGCCATTACAACAATTTGCCTTCAAGAGACCTAAAAGTGAAGGAGCGGTAAGTAATAACGGATACAAAAGTGATCAAATAAGAACTTAAATGACCCCCAATTTACATTTTAAAACCTTATCACTTAAATACAAGGACTTTAATTGGGATTCAAAATTAAGGAGGGCAGGGTAAATTATCTCTTGAACATTATTTGCCACTGGTATTTCTAGTTTATTTTGAAAAATTATGCCATTTTTAATTTTGACATGTTTTTCTTAACCTAACTAGATTAGACCTTAGTCGAGCACATGCAACCCTTGATATTATATGGTGAGATTAGCCTTATCTGTTTCCAATATTTTACTTTCAATCCATACAAATTATGAGGTGTGCTTGTTAGCTTGTAAACTTTAGAACTTGGCCTGCATCATTTGGGGCCATAGGCGAGGGTATGTTGGAGTTAGCTTCGTGTATTTGGACTTTTTTAGGTTTAGAAGGAAATATTATAATTTATCACTTCCCCCAACTGACTGCATTGTGTGGCCCAATACATCGTTAATTAGCTTTCGACTTTTATAAGACCCCATTGTGAAAGCACTTTGTTTTCACCTTTAGTGCAAAGATAATACCTAGATCCACCCTTCAAAGCCATTCCACTTTCATTTTTATTAACCCGATATATTGTTTCGATACACCTATACACCGCCAACTTCTCATGTAGTCTTTATTTGTGATTGGGAAGTCATCATTTGCCTAAGTTTAAGGTTTAAAGTGGAAAGGTTCGAATCAGCTTTCATCGACAACATTTAGAATCATTGAAGACCCCAGAATTTCCCATTGTTCAAATAGGCTCAGGTGAATGTATGTTATGTTTATTTATTGTTATGTTTGAAAAAGTTGTTATGTTATTGTAAGTAAATATTATAAGCACTATGTTATGAAACTTTATAGATTTAGTATCGAGGAGAGCCTACATTGCATTTGAAGATTGGAGTTGGTAGTTAGCTACTTGTGGGTTGGAGAAAAGATGAGTGTGCCCATCGCGTCCTCTAAATGACACACCTACCTGTTCATGATCAGGTTTCTTGACTTCAAAGCTTGAACTTTAGGAGACTGATAAGTGGTGATGACTTGGTTATAGATTTAGACTACACTGCTTGTTTTATTTTACACATTTATATATCCGTATGTCTTATCTACCCTTTAGTCATGAAGCATGTCTAGGTGATCACATGAGCAATATTTGGTGTCTTGGCCATGGATTTGGTCATGTATCATTGATTTTGTCCACTTAGCCATGACATGTTAGTAATGATAGTCACCCACTAACCACAATACGTCTACCCATATTGCCTTCGAGAATTTTTAGCCCTTAACTCTAGTGGGGAGATTTGTGTATGTAGCCAAGCTTATGATAGAATACATGCTTTATGGCTGATAGATTGGTGATCACCCAGAAATTGACACTTAGAATAGTTGAGAGATTTGAGTGTTTTGTTCCGTTTAAATTGAGGAGGTGTTCGGCTTTTTTTATTTAGCATAAGGGATTTATAAACTTATATTTTGGGTTATGGGAATATCTTTTTTAGGAATCTTTCTAATAAGGTCTACTTGAGGGCAAGTAGAGTTCAAGTGGCGGGATATTTGATAACATCAAATAGTCACAGATATTAAGTGTCAATTTAATAATGCTTGTAATTTATATAATTTATATGGATCTACGCTTGTTTCCATTGTTTTCAACTTTTTTTGGGTGTATGTAGATGGTGGAGCTAAAGAGACCACGAAATTGGAGAAATATCTAAAAGATTTATCACGATTGTGCTACTTTGGAAAAGTTCTTGGCGTAACTTCGTCTCACCATTACTGTAGTAACTATTAAGTGACTCGGAAAACCCGACTTATCGGAAGGTTCTGGAAACTCTTCCCTAAAGGATTAAGGCGTAAGTTTATTAGGTCAATGATGAGGTTCCACGCAGTGATACTTCTTGGCAGTAACTACTTTGCATCAACTCGTGGCGAGTTTATTGAAGACTACAGTTAACCACTCATTAGGTTCTGTAGTAACCCGGTATATCTAGTGCAAAATACGAAGAAATAGAAAGGTTGCGTAACTCCTATATTGGTTCATTATAACCCGATCTAAGCTATAAATACCCATAAATTCAGGCATTTCTATCCATTCCATTCCACTTCCACAACACCTTTTCGGAGAATGTGAGAAAAAGCTCAAGTCAATAAGGTCTAAAGGAGCATCTGAATTTGTCTCGAGGAGAAATCACTCCTACGATAAGCATTAGCATTTTATATTTCTTTTACTTTCAATTCTTGTATTTCGTACCTTTGAATATTGAATTGGTTTGTATGATTAATATGAGCTGTAAGCACCTCTTGAGTCTTTGTCCTAGTTATGATTCCTTAATTGTTTTGTTTACGTTTACTTTACTTCGAACAATTATTTCTAAGTGTATGCATGCATAGTTTATTGGTAGCCACCCTTGGTTCAATAGTTTTGAATGGCTGGTGGCCATTTCCTAGGAGATATGACCAAACACCTTGGGTGGCTGAGACGGGAAGGGTAAGATATAACCAATTGTGACCTTTTCTACTTGTGCGATTTGACCAACTGATCACCTATCGTTTGGATGAACTTAAGAATTAAGGGGTGCGTGTCTAAGTTCCTAATGGCCGGGCATTCACTATTATAAATCTAGCATGTAGCGGTACTTAATGACTTGGCTTAGGGACCAGGAAGAACAGGACTTATGAGGGACTTTCTGTGATCTTTCTGATAGGTTAGTGGCCAATCTTTGTCGACTGGGTTAGGTAAGTGACGTAACATAACTAGCTAGGATTAACTAGGTTAGAACCACTCTCTGATTTCCCTTTATCATTTATTTGCTTTATTACGCATTAGTAGTTTAGATAATTAAATCCCTATCGAAACCATTATTATTCTGTGACACCTAGACTTAGTAATAATCCATCACACATAGCTCTTAGGACGACCTCGGCTTTACCGATTACTACACTACACACATTGGGTACACTTTGCGTTAGTGCACTAGGGTAGGCCATAGGTATAACGAGAATTTATAAATATTAAAACCTGGTCAGTAAGACCTGCATCAGTAGCCGTCTACGGGAGCTTGAAGTAACTCGGACATTGTTCGAGTATCTGCCATGACGGGTTCTTCAACGATAGTCGTAACTTCGAATGCGTCTATTCTTCGATTCGATTACGTAGTGGCCGAGCAGTCGCGTACTAAAATCAAAATTAAAAAGTAAAAAAGGAAAAATAAATTAGAAAAAGGAAAATCTTTTTGGTTTTTATATTTAAGAAATTTTTTTGAAAAACAATATTTTTGGTAACCGTCCCGTCAACCGGTGCTCAGTAGCTCTCAAAAGTACTCGCAGTGT